>JARLTB010000254.1:5520000-5597500 GCA_030141615.1 Unio pictorum
GAGTATAATGCGGCGGCAGATCTGGGTATGTGCACTTTGTAGTTGTACTTATCAGATAGTACATACGGTACTTTATTGAACTCTGCATGAAAATGTTGTCTAGGGTTTCTCAATTCAAATCTACCTGATATTTTCTGCACAATGGCTTATTAGATGGGACGGGAAAATATATCAATCATATTTTCAGACCGGCTAAAATGCTAATCATTTTCTTCTCTCAAAGAAAACGATATATCCAGCAATTTAGAGTGACATTTGACACTAGAGGCAACGTCTTGGCTACGTTCTTTGAATGCAGTTTACATTAATAAGTCGCTAGCTATACATACAAAATTTGCAGTACATTCACTAAACTCCATCTAGTGTTATCGTTTCTTTTTTTTTTCCATTTCTCACCATGTCTTACTAATCTTTCACGACTGACATTTTGATAATAGTTAACGTAGATTACTCTATTGGCAATACATGTATATAAAATACATGTATATAAAATACATGTATATAAAACTCATAGACGCAGCTTTAATTTTGTACAATGGTGATAGAATCCAGAATCTCATTAATACATCGCTCTTAGTAAATACAGTCATTTCTTCATTGAATGGTCGTATTTTCTGTTTCATTTATTTTTCACATTTAAAGATTGTATTTATCTACGGTAATTGAATCTCAAGAACGTAGATAGACAACGTAGTCATGGAATTACTTAACATATTTTCTTATTTAGGAACTTCTTCTGTACAGGTTATGTATACTGGAAGAATTCTTTTTATGACCAAAGGAATGTTCTAAAACTAGGGACATCATAATTGGTTGACATTGTGGCGTTTGATACACCCTACTGGAAGTACATATCTCATTTTCTTATTTAGGAAGTCCTTCTGTACATACAGGTTATCTATATTTTAAGTACATATAAGATTTTCTTTTTTAGGAACTCCTTCTGTACAGGTTATGTATATTTTAAGTACATATCTGATTTTTTATTTTAGGAAGTCCTTCTGTACATACAGGTTATCTATATTTTAAGTACATATAAGATTTTCTTATTTAGGAAATCCTTCTGTACAGGTTATGCATACTGGATGTACATATCTGATTGTCTTTTTTAGGAAATCCTGTACAGGTTTTGCATATTAAAAGTACATATCTGATTTTCTTATTTAGGAAGTCCTTCTGTACAGATTTTGTAAACTAGACGTACATATAAGATTTTCCTTTCAAGGAACTCCTTCTATACAGGTTATATACACCAGACCTACTTTGGTAACTAAGCATGTATGTACGTAAGTGTGTGTGTGTGTGTGTGTGTGTGTAAGTTGGTCCCCTTTGTCATTTCCACTTACCAGTGAGTACAAGAGAGAGAGAGAGAGAGAGAGAGAGAGAGAGAGAGAGAGAGAGTCATTATGGTATCCTTGTTTATTAAACAATCACAGAGACATTAATTGATACCCCCCTCCGTCATATATATATATATATATATATATATATATATATATATATATATATATATATATATATATATATATATATATATATATATATATATATATATGCAGACATCAGCTGGCGAATAACATACTATCCTGTGTAATGATTACAGGAAGGGATAGCATGTGTCAGTGACTGATTATGATAACTGATTGGTTAGTTGCATACATGCATTAGATTCGCATTGAGTCAAAAAGAATTACAATCATAAAGAATGAATGCGCTGAATTTACGAAATTTTACACAGTTGTATAAGTGTAATGGAAGTGGTCTTTGATAACTTTAAATACAGCTCTTTGTTGGTTTCAGCTTCAGTGATAAAACGAGTATTTTATGTTTGAAGTTCAAATCAATAATGAGCAACTTCTAAACTATTTTATCAATAATTGGATTGTACTGAAAGGCATAGCTTTGCGTGATATGTAACATGTTGTATTGTCACACTTCCATGTTTGGTCGTATCATAGCCATAACAACACTTTACATTCTTATTTTGGTATCAGCTTTCGTCGAATATTCTTGAAGGCCAATGATGAATTGTGAAAGCTTCAGTACACTCGAGGGTCGTGATCAGCCAATGTGGCTATGTGAGAAAGCCAAAAACTCGTTAGAACTTTGTATTGCCTATCTTGTGCTGAAAAATGGCGTTAAGCCCTACAGCAACAACACCAACTATACCCGAGGGATTTGATGAATGTTTCTACCATAAAAATACGTATAATCCTTATTCTTGGATTAAAAAATAATCAAGATGCAGTAGCGACTGGTCTGGTGCGCTGGCTTTGTCTAATCATGCTCAAGGGGATCCGCATGATCCCGATCAGCAGTCCCAAAACGGATTAACGTCTTGCAAGATTGCTGGCTTTTAATATCTACTGAGAAATAGTCGCTTTAATGCGTACTGCAGGTAAAAGAACATCCAGATGAACGGTGCGGAAATATATGAAAGACTTGTTTTGATAGGCAAATAAGAATACATGTTAATTACTCTGGAGCAGATCAGTCTACAATGGACGTTGAGTGTACCGAAATAATGAGATATAATGGGTCAAAAGAGAGCATCTTGTTTGTCAGATTGAGAAAACATTATCTCCATGTGCGACCAGAGAACCGCCATAAATTGCATATTTTCAGTCAACAAACAGGATACCAATGCAAGTCATTTTATTTGGGCCTGGAAAGAGAATAAGCATTGCAATACCCCTGTGCATCAATGGCACATTAAATCGGATACTGGTACATGGATAAGACATCACTGTTAGACATAGTCAAACAGTGCTGCGCAAGCATTTTTATATAAATTTTTTTTTACCTTCCGTCACAAGAGGAATTCAGTTCCAAACGTTATATTGACACTGTGGGGATGAAAGTTTTGATTTAGTCAATAGGTATTTTCCATGGTTGGACAAAGATGTTACATACCGGAAACCCAAATTAGTTATTGTATTTACTATCCATCGGAGTACAGCCATGATCCTTACAGACCATGACTCGATCTTGTTCATTGAGAATGCAGGTTTTAAGATATAAGATATAATGGCGGTTCTCTGGTCGCACATGGAGATAATGTTTTCTCAATCTGACAAACAAGATGCTCTCTTTTGACCCACTGTGTGGGAGCAGCACATCTGCAGAAGTCGCTGCCAATGCTAGTTGATCTTGCCCCTTCCATAAACGTCAAGACAGGCAGACCAGGCCTCATGTAAACATACTTATTTAAAGTATTATTAAAATCCTTCCTTAATAGTGTTATAAACATCCTTACTCAATAGTGTTATCCAGACAAAACAAAGCAGTTCATCAGCAAAGTGCAGGAAGTTCTCACCAAAGAGACACCTGATGACATCATTGACTCCAAGTGGGCCCATCTCCGTGACTCTGTGTACAACTCAGCCATAATATTTTACAGGAAGAGGGAACGGAAAAATGCCGACTGGTATGAGGCAAACTGGGAGGAGATCGAGTCCGTGACTGAGGCAAAGAGGAAAGCCCTCCTGGCTTACAACACTGCCCAAGAACACTGCAAGCAATCAGGAATGCAAGAAATAATGCCCAGAAGACTGCCCGCCACTGTGCCAACATATACTGGCTTAACCTTTGCAACAGTATATAGACAGCTGCCGACACCGGGGATACAAGAGGAATGTATGAGGGCATCAAGACAGTGACAGGCCCCTCCCTCTCAAAGACAGCCCCCCTCAAGTCCAAGACAGGTGAAGACATGACAGACCAGAGCAAACAACTGCAGCGATGGGTTGAACACTATCTCGAGCTACATGCAACCCAAAACAACGTCACTGACACTGCCCTGGATGCCATTCCAGACCTGCATGTCATGGAGGAGCTAGACACACAGCCCACTCTGGAAGAGCTCGGAAAACCATAGACTGCCTTGCCTGTGGGAAGGCTCCTGTAAGCGACGGCATTCCGCCTGAAGTTGTCAAGAGTGGGAAACCAGTGCTGCTCCAGCCGCTACACATGCTCATCTGCCTCTGTTGGGAACAGGGATACATCCCAAAGGACATGCGTGACGCCAACATCGGCACTTTGTACAAGAACAAGAGAGACCGTAGCGACTGCAACATCTACCGGGGCATCTCCCTCCTCAGTGTTGTCGGAAAGGCTTTCGCCCGTTTTGCCTTGGCGCTCTTGCAGATCCAGCCTCCCGCGTCTACCCAGAGTCCCAGTGTGGATTTCGTGCCGACAGGTCAACTTTAGACATGATCTTCTCACTACGTCAGCTGCAGGAGAAGTGTCGTGAGCAGCAAAGACCCCTCTACATTGCCTTCATAGACCTTACGAAGGCATTTGACCTGGTCAGTCGGAGTGAACTCTTCAGAATCCTGCAGAAGATTGGCTGCCCCCCACGTCTACTTGCTGTCATCATGTCATTCCACGAGAACATGCACATCACAGTGTGCTTCAATGGTGCAACACCAGAGGCCTTCCCAGTAATCAGCGGAGTCAAACGAGGCTGCGTGCTTGCGCCGACGCTCTTCGCCATATTCTTCTCCATGCTTTTCCAGTATGCCTTCACGGGCTGCAGCGATGGAGTGTACATCCATACCAGGGCTGATGGAAAGCTGTTCAACATTGCCCGTCTCCGTGCTAAGACTAAAATCACAAAGGTACTCATCCGTGATTTGCTTTTTGCCGATGATGCAACCTTGACATCCCACACGGAAGATGGACTGCAGCAGCTGGTATGCCGCCTCTCCAACGCTTGCAAGGAATTTGGACAGACCATCAGCTTGAAGAAACAAACCTCATGGCGCAAGATGTAGACTCCCCTCCCTCTGTCACCATCGATGGATACAACTTGGAAGTTGTCGAGGACTTTACATACCTCGGGTCCAACATCTCCAGCTCACTCTCAATTGATTATTAGGTGAATGGTAGGATTGCCAAGGCAGCTAAAGTGATGGTCAGACTTAACTAGAGGGTATGGAACAACCCCAACCTCACCGAGAAGACCAAACTGCGTGTCTACCAAGCCTGCGTGCTCAGCTCACTCCTCTACAGCAGCAAAACATGGACCACGTATGCAAGTCACGAGAGAAAACTCAACAGTGTTATAAACATCCTTACTTAATAGTATTTTTAACAGCCTTACTTAATAGTGTTATAAACATCCTTACTTGATAGTGTTATAAACAGCCTTACTTAATAGTGTTACAAAAATCTTTACTTAATAGTGTTAGAAACATCCTTACTCAATAGTGTTCCAAACATCCTTACTTAATAGTGTTATACACATCCTTGTATAATAGTGTTATAAACATCTTTACTTAATCGTGTTATAAGCATCCTTACCTAGTAGTGATATAAAAATATTTCCTTAATTGTGTTATGAACATCCTTAATCAATAGTGTTATTAACATCCGTAGTTAATAGTGTTATAAATATCCCTACTTAAGAGTGTTATTAATATCCTTCCTTAAGACTGTTGTAACATCCTTACTTAATCGTGGTATAAACATCGTTACTTAAGAGTGTTATAAACATCATTACTTAATAGTGCTTTTAACAGCCTTACTTAATAGTGTTATAACCATTCTTACTTAATTGTGTTATAAACATCCTTACTGAATAGTTTTTAAATATCCTTAGTTAATAGTGTTATTGACATCCTGAGTTAATAGTGTTATAAACATCCTTACTTAATAGTATTTTTAACAGCCTTACTTAATAGTGTTTATAAACATTCTTACTTGATAGTGTTATAAACAGCCTTACTTAATAGTGTTATAAACATCCTTCCTTAATTGTGTTATAAACATCCTTACTTAATAGTGTTTTAAACATCCTTACTTAATAGTGTTATAAACATCCTTACATAATAATGTTATTAACATCCTTACATAATAGTTTTATAAACATCCTTACTTAATAGTGTTATAAACATCCTTACTTAATAGTGTTATAAACATCCTTACATAATAATGTTATTAACATCCTTACATAATAGTTTTATAAACATCCTTACTTAATAGTGTTATAAACATCCTTACTTAATAGTGTTTTAAACATCCTTACATAATAATGTTATTAACATCCTTACTTAATAGTTTTATAAACATCCTTACTTAATAGTGTTTTAAACATCCTTACATAATAATGTTATTAACATCCTTACTTAATAGTGTTATAAACATCCTTACTTAATAGTGTTATAAACATCCTTACTTAATAGTGTTTTAAACATCCTTACATAATAATGTTATTAACATCCTTACTTAATAGTGTTATAAACATCCTTACATAATAATGTTATTAACATCCTTACATAATAGTTTTATAAACATCCTTACTTAATAGTGTTATAAACATCCTTACTTAATAGTGTTTTAAACATCCTTACATAATAATGTTATTAACATCCTTACTTAATAGTGTTATAAACATCCTTACTTAATAGTGTTTTAAACATCCTTACATAATAATGTTATTAACATCCTTACTTAATAGTTTTATAAACATCCTTACTTAATAGTGTTTTAAACATCCTTACATAATAATGTTATTAACATCCTTACTTAATAATGTTATTAACATCCTTACATAATAATGTTATTAACATCCTTACATAATAGTTTTATAAACATCCTTACTTAATAGTGTTTTAAACATCCTTACATAATAATGTTATTAACATCCTTACATAATAATGTTATTAACATCCTTACTTAATAGTGGTATTAACATCCTTACTTAATAGTGTTATTAACATCCCTACTTAATAGTGTTATAAACATCCTTACTTAATAGTGTTATAAACATCCTTACTTAATAGTGTTTTAAACATCCTTACTTAATAGTGGTATTAACATCCTTACTTAATAGTGTTATTAACATCCCTACTTAATAGTGTTATAAACATCCTTACTTAATAGTGTTATAAACATCCTAACATAATAGTGTTATTAACATCCTTACTTAATAGTGTTATTAACATCCTTACTTAATATTGTTATAAACATCCTTACTTAATAGTGTTATCAACATCCTTACTTAACTGTGTTATTAACATCCTTACTTAATAGTGTTATTAACATCCTTACTTAATAGTGTTATTAACATCCTTACTTAATAGTTTTATAAACATCCTTATATAATAGTGTTATTAACATCCCTACTTAATAGTGTTATTAACATCCTTACTTAATAGTGTTATTAACATCCTTACATAATAGTTTTATAAACATCCCTACTTAATAGTTTTATAAACATCCCTACTTAATTGTGTTATTAACATCCCTACTTAATAGTGTTATTAACATCCCTACTTAATAGTTTTATAAACATCCCTACGTAATTGTGTTATCAACATCCCTACTTAATAGTGTTATTAACATCCCTACGTAATAGTGTTATTAACATCCTTACTTAATTGTGTTATTAACATCCTTACTTAATAGTGTTATAAACATCCTTTCATAATAGTGTTATTAACATCCTTACTTAATAGTGTTATTAACATCCTTACTTAATAGTGTTATTAACATCCTTACTAAATAGTGTTTTAAACATCCTTACATAATAGTGTTATAAACATCCTTACATAATTGTGTTATAAACATCCTAAATTAATAGTGTTTTAAACATCCTTACTTAATAGTGGTATTAACATCCTTACTTAATAGTGTTATTAACATCCCTACTTAATAGTGTTATAAACATCCTTACTTAATAGTGTTTTCAACATCCTTACTTAATATTGTTATTAACATCCTTACTTAATAGTGTTATTAACATCGTTACTTAATATTGTTATAAACATCCTTACTTAATAGTGTTATTAACATCCCTACTTAATAGTGTTATTAACATCCTTACTTAATTGTGTTATTAACATCCTTACTTAATAGTGTTATCAACATCCTTACTTATCTGTGTTATTAACATCCTTACTTAATAGCGTTATTAACATCCTTACTTAATAGTGTTATTAACATCCTTGCTTAATAGTTTTATAAACATTTTTATATAATAGTGTTATTAACATCCCTACTTAATAGTGTTATTAACATCCTTACTTAATAGTGTTATTAACATCCTTACTTAATAGTTTTATAAACATCCCTACTTAATAGTTTTATAAACATCCCTACATAATTGTGTTATTAACATCCCTACTTAATAGTGTTATTAACATCCTTACTTAATAGTTTTATAAACATCCCAACGTAATTGTTTTATCAACATCCCTACTTAATAGTGTTATTAACATCCCTACTTAATAGTGTTATTAACATCCTTACTTAATTGTGTTATTAACATCCTTACTTAATAGTGTTATTAACATCCTTACATAATAGTGTTATAAATATCCTTACATAATAGTGTTATTAACATCCTTACTTAATACTGTTATTAACATCCCTACTTAATAGTGTTATTAACATCTTTACATAATTGTGTTATCAACATCCCTACTTAATAGTGTTATTAACATCCTTACTTAATAGTGTTATTAACATCCTTACTTAATAGTGTTATTAACATCCTTACTTAATAGTGTTATTAACATCCTTACTTAATAGTGTTATAAACATCCTTACATAATAGTGTTATTAACATCCTTACTTAATATTGTTATTAACATCCCTACTTAATAGTTTTATAAACATCCTTACTTAATAGTGTTTTAAACATCCTTACATAATAATGTTATTAACATCCTTACTTAATAGTTTTATAAACATCCTTAGATAATAGTGTTATAAACATCCTTACTTAATAGTGTTATAAACATCCCTACTTAATAGTTTTATAAACATCCTTACTTAATAGTGTTTTAAACATCCTTACATAATAATGTTATTAACATCCTTACTTAATAGTTTTAAACATCCTTACATCATAATATTATTAACATCCTTACATAATAATGTTATTAACATCCTTACTTAATAGTGTTATAAACATCCTTACTTAATAGTGTTATTAACATCCTTACTTAATTGTGTTATTAACATCCTTACTTAATTGTGTTATTAACATCCTTACTTAATAGTGTTATTAACATCCTTACATAATAGTGTTAAAAACATCCTTATTTAATAGTGTTATTAACATCCTTACTTAATAGTGTTATTAACATCCTTACTTAATTGTGTTATTAACATCCTTACTTAATATGAACATCTTTACTTAATAGTGTTATTAACATCCTTACTTAATTGTGTTATTAACATCCTTACTTAATTGTGTTATTAACATCCTTACTTAATAGTGTTATTAACATCCTTATATAATAGTGTTACAAACATCCTTATTTAATAGTGTTATTAACATCCTTACATAATAGTGTTATTAACATCCTTACTTAATAGTGTTATTAACATCCTTACTTAATAGTGTTATAAACATCCTTACTTAATTGTGTTATTAACATCCTTACTTAATGGTGTTATTAACATCCTTACTTAATTGTGTTATTAACATCCTTACTTAACTGTGTTATTAACATCCTTACTTAATAGTGTTATTAACATCCTTACATAATAGCGTTATTAACATCCTTACATAATAGTGTTATTAACATCCTTACTTAATAGTGTTATTAACATCCTTACTTAATAGTGTTATTAACATCCTTACTTAATACTGTTATCAACATCCTTACTTAACTGTGTTATTAACATCCTTACTTAATAGTGTTATTAACATCCTTACTTAATAGTGTTATTAACATCCGTACTTAATAGTGTTATAAACATCCTTAGATAATAGTGTTTTAAACATCCTTACTTAATAGTGTTTTAGACATCCTTACTTAATAGTGTTATTAACATCCTTACTTAATAGTGTTATTAACATCCTTACTTAATAGTGTTATAAACATCCTTACATAATAGTGTTATTAACATCCTTCCTTAAAAGTGTTATAAACATCCTTCCTTAATTGTGTTATGAACATCCCTACTTAATTGTGTTATTAACATCCTTACTTAATAGTGTTTTAAACATCCTTACTTAATAGTGTTATCAACATCCTTGCTTAATAGTGTTTTAAACATCCTTACATAATAGTGTTATTAACATCCTTCCTTAATAGTTTTATAAACATCCTTACATAATAGTGTTATTAACATCCCTACTTAATAGTGTTTTAAACGTCCTTACGTAATAGTGTTATTAACATCATTTCTTAATAGTATTATTAACATCCTTAGATAATAGTGTTATAAACATCCGTATTTAGTAATGTTATAAACATTCTTCCTTAATAGTATTATAAACATCCTTACTTAATAGTGTTATGAAAATCCCTACTTAATAGTGTTTTAAACATCCTTACATAATAGTGTTATTAACATCCTTTCTTAATAGTATTATTAACATCCTTAGATAATAGTGTTATAAACATCCGAATTTAGTAGTGTTATAAACATCCTTCCTTAATTGTGTTATAAATATCGTTGCTTAATAGTATAATAAACATCGTTACTTAATTGTGTTTTAAACATCCTTACATAATAGTGTTATTAACATCCTTACTTAATTGTGTTATTAACATCCTTACTTAATAGTGTTATTAACCTCCCTACTTAATAGTGTATTAAACATCCTTACATAATAGTGTTATTAACATCCTTCCTTAATAGTGTTATAAACATCCTTACATAATAATGTTATAAACATCCTTACTTAATAGTGTTATTAACATCCTTACTTAATTGTGTTATTAACATCCTTACTTAATAGTTTTATAAACATCCTTACTTAAAAGTGTTATTAACATCCCTTCTTAATAGTGTTATAAACATCCTTACATAATCATGTTATAAACATCCTTACATAATAGTGTTATTAACATCCTTACTTAATAGTGTTATAAACATCCTTACATAATAGTGTTATTAACATCCTTACTTAATAGTGTTATTAACATCCCTACTTAATAGTGTTATAAACATCCTTACTTAATAGTGTTATCAACATCCTTGCTTAATAGTGTTTTAAACATCCTTACATAATAGTGTTATTAACATCCTTCCTTACTAGTTTTATAAACATCCTTACATAATAGTGTTTTTAACATCCCTACTTAATAGTGTTTTAAACATCCTTACATAATAGTGTTATTAACATCCTTTCTTAATAGTATTATTAACATCCTTAGATAATAGTGTTATAAACATCCGTATTTAGTAGTGTTATAAACATCCTTCCTTAATAGTATTATAAACATCCTTACTTAATAGTGCTATTAAAATCCCTACTTAATAGTGTTTTAAACATCCTTACATAATAGTGTTATTAACATCCTTTCTTAATAGTATTATTAACATCCTTAGATAATAGTGTTATAAACATCCGAATTTAGTAGTGTTATAAACATCCTTCCTTAATTGTGTTATAAATATCGTTGCTTAATAGTATAATAAACATCGTTACTTAATTGTGTTTTAAACATCCTTACATAATAGTGTTATTAACATCCTTACTTAATTGTGTTATTAACATCCTTACTTAATAGTGTTATTAACCTCCCTACTTAATAGTGTTTTAAACATCCTTACGTAATAGTGTTATTAACATCCTTCCTTAATAGTGTTATAAACATCCTTACATAATAGTGTTATTAATATCCTTACTTAATTGTGTTATTAACATCCTTACTTAATAGTTTTATAAACATCCTTACTTAAAAGTGTTACTAACATCCCTACTTAATAGTGTTATAAACATCCTTACTTAATAGTGTTTTAAACATCCTTACATTATAGTGTTATTAACATCCTTCCTTAATAGTGTTATAAACATCCTTACATAATATTGTTATAAACATCCTTACCTAATAGTGTTATTAACATCCTTGCTTAATAGTGTTTTAAACATCCGTACTTAATAGTGTTATTAACATCCTTTCTTAATAGTATTATTAACATCTTTAGATAATAGTTTATTAACATCCCTACTTAATAGTGTTATTAACATCCCTACTTAATTGTGTTATTAACATCCTTACATAATAGTGTTTTAAACATCCTTACTTAATAGTGTTATTAACATCCTTACTAATATTGTTATAAACATCCTTACTTAATAGTGTTATTAACATCCTTACTTAATAGTGTTATTAACATCCTTACTTAATAGTTTTATAAACATCCTTACTTAAAAGTGTTATTAACATCCCTACTTAATAGTGTTATAAACATCCTTACTTAATAGTGTTATAAACATCCTTACTTAATAGTGTTTTAAACATCCTTACATTATAGTGTTATTAACATCCTTCCTTAATAGTGTTATAAACATCCTTACATAATATTGTTATAAACATCCTTACTTAATAGTGTTATTAACATCCTTAGATAATAGTTTATTAACATCCCTACTTAATAGTGTTATTAACATCCTTACTTAATAGTGTTATAAACATCCTTACATAATATTGTTATAAACATCCTTACTTAATAGTGTTATTAACATCCTTACTTAATAGTGTTATTAACATCCTTACTTAATAGTGTTTTAAACATCCTTACATAATATTGTTATAAACATCCTTGCATAATATTGTTATAAACATCCTTACTTAATAGTGTTATTAACATCCTTACTTAATAGTGTTTTAAACATCTGTACTTAATAGTGTTATTAACATCCTTTCTTAATAGTATTATTAACATCCTTAGATAATAGTTTATTAACATCCCTACTTAATAGTGTTATTAACATCCTTCCTTAATAGTGTTATAAACATCCTTACATAATATTGTTATAAACATCCTTACTTAATAGTGTTATTAACATCCTTACTTAATAGTGTTTTAAACATCCGTACTTAATAGTGTTATTAACATCCTTTCTTAATAGTATTATTAACATCCTTACATAATAGTGTTATTAACATCCCTACTTAATAGTGTTATTAACATCCTTACTTAATAGTGTTATTAACATCCTTACTTAATAGTGTTATTAACATCCCTACTTAATAGTGTTATTAACATCCTTACTTAATTGTGTTATTAACATCCTTTCATAATAGTGTTTTAAACATCCTTACTTAATAGTGTTATTAACATCCTTACATAATATTGTTATAAACATCCTTACTTAATAGTGTTATTAACATCCTTACTTAATAGTGTTTTAAACATCCGTACTTAATAGTGTTATTAACATCCTTTCTTAATAGTATTATTAACATCCTTAGATAATAGTGTTATAAACATTCGTATTTAGTAGTGTTATAAACATCCTTCCTTAATTGTGTTATAAATATCGTTACTTAATAGTATTATAAACATCGTTACTTAATTGTGTTATAAAGATCGTTACTTAATAGTGTTATGAATATCCTTACTTAATAGTATTATAAACATCCTTACTTAATAGTGTTATGAAAACATCCTTACTTGATAGTTTTATAAACATCCTTCCTTAATAGTGTTATATAAACATCCTTACTTAATAGTGTTATAAACATCGTTACTTAATAGTGTTATGAATATCCTTACTTAATAGTATTATAAACATCCTTACTTAATAGTGTTATTAACATCCTTTCTTAATAGTGTTATAAACATCTGTACTTAATAGTGTTATAAACATCTTTACTTAATAGTGTTATGAAAACATCCTTTCTTGATAGTTTTATAAACATCCTTACTTAATAGTGTTATCAACATCCTTACTTAATAGTGCTATAAACATCTTTACTTAATAGTGTTATTAACATTCTTACTTAATAGTGTTATAAACATCTTTACTTAATAGTGTTATAAACATCCTTACTTAATAGTGTTATAAACATCCTTACTTAATAATTTTATAAACATCCTTACTTATTAGTGTCATTACTTATTAGTGTCATTAACAGCCTTACCTAATAGTGTTATTAACATCCTTTCTTAATAGTTTTATAAACATCCTTACTTATTAGTGTCATTACTTATTAGTGTCATTAACAGCCTTACCTAATAGTGTTATTAACATCCTTTCTTAATAGTTTTATAAACATCCTTTCATAATAGTGTTATAAACTTCCTTACTTAATAGTGTTATAAACATCCTTACTTGATAGTGTTATTAACATACTTACTTAATAGTTTTATAAACGTCCTTACTTAATTGTGTTATAAACATCCTTAATTAATAGTTTTATAAACATCCTTACTTAATAGTGTTATAAACATCCTTACTTAATAGTGTTATAAACATCCTTACTTAGTAGTGTTATAAACATCCTTACTTGTGTTATAAACTTCCTTACTTAATAGTGTTATAAACATCCTTCCTTAATTGTGTTATAAACATCCTTACTTAATTGTGTTATAAACATCCTTACTTAATAGTGTTATTAACAATTTTAATGAGGTTTTCGCTCGTCAGTAAGCTAGTCGTCTTCTAGTTGTACGGAACTATTATTTATTGTATAAGATCAAGCGTCCCGTAGCTAAAACATTAGGGGATAAAGTTCCTAGATTACTTTTATGTTGAACATTTACAATTTTCAGATAACATACTTCTGGTAATTGTAATATATTAATTTCATTGTGTGTTAATTTCATTGTGTGTTAATTACATTGTGTGTTTGTGCATGCACTTGCAGCAGATAATTTTAGAAAACTTCAGTTATCGCCCTATTAAAAATTAAAATTGGAGAGAAACATTATGATAGACATATTACTTCCATGACATTGATGTAGGATATATAGTACTACAAAGATGTGGTATCAACATTTCTGATATGTAGCCTCCAAAGAAACTGTCAACTGTAATTTTTTACATGGCAGCTCCCCATTCGTATGTCTTTTAGTCGTTAGAAAGGCAATTGATGAGGTCAATTATTGGAAACTTTTAGATATATTCGATCATCAAATACTAGTCTGCATAGTGCTTACACTAGTACACTGGCATGGTAAGTAGAGCATTCCAATTCATTTCATTTAATCAATGGTGCCATGCGAGCTGGTAAGTAGAGCATTCCAATTCATTTCATTTAATCAATGGTGCCATGCGAGCTGATAAGTAGGGCATTCCACTTCATTTCATGTAATTAATTGTGCCATGCGAGCTGGTTTCCTGAACTTTGATCCATCTCTGATTTAGTTGATCAAAGTCCTCCTTCTTCTTTTTGTTGTCTTGTTCATTTCTCTCTTTTGTCCAGTTATCTTTAATCTTTATCACCTCTTCTTCCATCACTTTTCTCATCATTTTGCTTCCGCTTTCTTTAGCCGGTCTATTCCCCGCTTCACATATGCCCACTCTATCAAATTTAATGTTTCTTCTAGAAAGCACCTGACTTTTATGACATTATCAAGTGCCTCCTTCAAGCTCCCTACTCTTACATATTTTGTTGTAATAAGTCTTCTTAATTTCTTGGCTTCCTTCTATATCATACCTTCTAATAGATCTCTCGCTAATTTCAAATTGGCTACAAAGTCCAGGCTACACTGAAAATCTTTCTCAAGCCTTTCCACCACATATTCTGCATCAATTATCCAAAACAATCTGTGTCGGAGTTGGTTGAGCAAGTTGATAGCCATCTTGATGTGTTCAAAGTTGAATGGCTCGAATGATGGGTGATTGAGTTTATATATCTCAAGCACGGACATGAAGGAAAACACCCCTTACACTTATTTTTCATATTATATACTATTCACAAAACATACAATTTACTATCCACACACGGAGAAGCACCCAAAACAAACCATATAATTTAGTATCAAATATGACACACAATATATCATCCACACACGGAAAAGCAGCCAAAACACTCCACATAATTTACTGTCCAATATCACACAATCTACCATCAACACACGGGGAAGCAGCCAAAACAAACCACATAATTTACTATCAAATGTCACACAATTTACTATCCACACACGGGGAAGCAGCCAAAACAAAACAAATAATTTACTCTCCAATATCACACAATTTACTATGCACACACGGGAAAGCACACAAATAATCCACATAATTTACTGTCCAATATCACACCATCTACCATCCACACACACGGGGAAGCAGCCAAAACAACCCACATAATTTACTCTCCAATATCACACAATCTACCATCCAAAAAGAGTCAGTGTTAATAATCACACTACTCCTCTCTCATACCAATTGGCAATTGGAACATCTCTTTTATAGACATTTTTTTAGCCCTGAGAAGGGCTGTTTTTAAAACTTCAAAATGCACCATGCTAATGCTGGCATCTCCCTGGACTAGCTCCGCACACACAATGTCGGCTCCAGTCATTCTCCCAATTAATTGTTGTTATTGGGAGTGCATAGGAAGCTTGAGTGGCTTCACTATCCTAATCTTCCGTTTCAGGGATAGTGAAAGCCTCTTCATGTCTTCCTCTATACCGCAACCGTGGATGAAGTTGTGGTTGTTGCGGCTGTGACTGTGACTGTGGCTATGGCTGTCATACTGGTTTTCCTTCTGTCCTCACCTCATTTTTCACCTGACAGACTTTAAGCATCATGAGGTGAGATAGGATTGGACTTTTCATGTCCTCCTCCTCCTCTTCTTTAATCTTAGCCTGTTCGTCAGTTCCTCCAAGAGACGTCTGGCATTATCTAGGTGCATCTAAAATTCTATCAACTTTTGTAGTTTATTCATCTTCTTTGGGTTGATGGGCCAACGATAGGTACCCAGACTGAACAGTGCTTCTCCATATATGGGACAAGCGCGAACGTGAAGGAAAATTTCCCTATGATCAAAAACTTTTATTATCCCTATCATCACCAAAAACACGCGGACTTAAGAAACACTCGCTCATTTTTTACTTTAATAACATGAATTATAAATTGAACAAGTTACTGGAAAATATATACGTTGTGCTTCTAGACGCACTTCAAACAAAGGTAAACGAAGAATGTGATTATAGACTCACTTCTATTTGTTTCGAACTTCCTTACATACCATTAAAAAATTAAAATATTAGATCTTTTCGAGAATATTGGGTAGCCCTGAAAAGGGCTGGGTTTTTTTGTGTGCACGAGGAGCGATGACAATCTTTTATCGTCTTAGATTGCGTCCTCGTCCGGCAACATCATAGGCTCCCCTTCTTCGAAAAGAGGAGAACTCTTTCGTGTCCACACGACAGTTGACAAAACTTCTATCTGATTCCTGCTGCTGTTGTTTCTGTTGCTGCTGCTGCTGTTCTCTCTGCTCTCTCTGCAGTTCTGAAGTCTATACTTTTCAGTCCCTTCTTCTTTTGCTCTTTGATTTTCCTCTCTGAAAAGTTCTTCAATGAGGTCTTCCGTCACTTGCAACATTCTAGCATTCTCTATCTCTTTAGGCTTTGGCATCAGACTTTGTCTTATACGATGCAGATTGACGTAAGCTTCGTTCAGTTTGGCTATTCTTGAGCACATCTTCGTAGGAGGATGAGTCAAACAATGGATGGTCAGACTGGCCCAATCCAATCCAATTAAATTTAAGTCGTGTGCGCCCGTTGGGCATTTACGACTATTTAAAGCCCCATTTGGGGCTTATTAATTGTTTTGAGGGGAAGGAATTGTGCCTCATCCCCAACGCATTAATGAACTCATCGAGTGCTGATTGATTATTCGATGATCTGGTGTCAATTGTTCGGCAAACTGTTTGAGGTGGGGTGGAAATGTCCATATAAACTTGGGACTGTCTCCGGTATATACTTCTTTCATAAATTGCATAAGTGCCAGGTTCACCATGGAATCTTTTTGAAGTCGGGTGATTTCCAATTGATGGTAGTGTTGGAGAGCACGCGCTATCAGCCAGATGAGTTCCATTGAACTTTCCAGGTGTAAGCTACCCACCGCCTTCATATTGTTGACTGCTCTGGTCCATCTTGTTCTTTCGGTCTTATTTTTTGGATTCTGTAGTTCTCCCAGTACTTTGAGATCTACTAGGTACTGAATGGCGGACTGTTTGTCAAGGTATAGTTTTCCCAGGTCCATTTCCTGAGCTCAGTTGCATATGTTTTGATGGAATGCTGTCCATTCCTCCATTTAGAATGTTTTCCCCCCAACCACAACATTTTTGGTTTGGTTTACTGGTGGCTGATGATCCTTAGAGCCCTGGATTGATTGATCCTGCTTCGGTTCATTTATATCCTTGGCAGTTGTTATTGTTGTTGTTGTTGTTGTTATGGGTTTTGTAGGACTCTTCTTGTTCTGCTGCCTTGTGATTCTAGTTTGAGTGTTGCTCGTTGTAGTTGTTAATGATGGTGATGATAGCGATCCTTGTAGTGGTTTTATTGGTGTTTTGGTGGTGGCGTAAGTGGGTTTGTTGGTAGTATCAACTGTTTCTTGAGCTTCCTGTTGATGTTGTTGCTGGTATATCAACTGGAGACTACCCATGCCTTATATGGTTCAAGCGCGGACGCGATATAAAACAACCCTCTACGGTTTAGGGTTAGAAACGTTAGGATAGTTTGATGTGAGGGAGAGAAAGAAGTAAAGAGCATCTATATTAATGAAAATGTAAAACAAACGAAAGACACATTGGTTTCAAAACATAAAATTTTTATTCAAATAACAAACAACTAATAAAACTAACAAACATTTTAATTTTTTTTCAACTAACAAACATTTTGTTTCAAAAAACAAACATTATTTTCAAATACTAACATTTTTCTTCAACTAATAAACATTTTTTCTTCAAGTAATAAACTTTTTTTTTCAATAACACCAATACATTATCTTTGACATGTTTGACAACGTTGTGAATTAAATTGAGATTTCCAATGTTGGAAGTTATTGGGCAATTGATGTACACTACGTTTCCTAGCTAAAGACGACAGATATCCATAATGGCCACAAACCATCGATCTACTTTGTCATCGTTTCGAGACAAATGACGATCACAATAAGTCACTAAATGTTGTAAATAATATCCCAGACTGCCATGATGCAGATAATAGACACAATATTTTCCACACACAATAGAATCTGTGCCTTGTAATTTCACATTATTGAATCGTGTCGTCTGGGCATATTTTCTCATCAAGTCAATGATATCGTCTTCCGAAGGAAGCAATCCATACGAATCAAAACACTCCACACAGCCATCTTGAGGAACGTAGACAGCTACCCAGTGAGTTCCTGGAAGATGACTGTCATCTGTGTTGATGACATAAGCTTGATTCTCTTGAGGTTTGCGATTAGGTGGTTCATCTTTAGCACACACGACAGGATTCCAAAAATAAGCACTGTACGAACTACGGTTCAAAAGATGATGAAGTTTCCAGGTATCCATGTTTTTGTGACCTTGTTTATTTTCTTTCTTCACAGGTGATGATGAGTCATCAATTCGATCCAGATTTTTTGCTTGAAAGGGTCTGTCAAGTAACTGTTTCTTTGCTTCGTCTCTAGCTCTGTGCCAAGAGAGCTTCAATGTGATCAATCTCTCGAGCAAACAATGGAGGAGAGGAATGATCACGCAAGACTTTATACCACTGAAGTAACACGGATTCTTCTGAGATGAGACTCCGAGCTTCGTTCAGATAATCGTCCAATTGTTCTTCTTGACTCATCATCATACATTCATCGTGTTAACTTTGACTGAGATGATCGTTTTGACATCCATAACAATCTTTTTTGATCATGTCCCTCATTGTACTCTCCAAGTGTTTGGCAAAACAGGTGACTAAATGTTGTTCCTGTTCTGGCCATCTGGACTGCATTATCACTACCTCTTCTTTTTGGTCTTGGGGGTTTGCTTTCTCTGTAACCTCCCATTCCATTTCCATCGATTCTCCACTGTTCAAAGAGGGTCAAGGGTCTTCCATAGTTTCTAATAGTCTAGAATGACTTCTCTCAAACTGTTGATTTATATGGTATTATCGAATTCAGCATAACAGAATGACATTCACCGTTTCTTCAAGAGCCTCTGCAAACTAACGTTCGACACGCAGTTGCCCAGATTTTATAGGGTTGAAATATCCCTCGTCGCTGCCTTGGTCTGGAGTGAAATCAAAAGCCCACAAAGTGTAAACTCCTGCATAATCGTCGTAGAAAATGCCGTGACTGGTGTTGGTTCCTAAATGTCCTGTGGCTTCGTACAGCGACAAGTATGACCTCAAGTAATTCTTCTGGGAAAAGTCAGGTTCAATCGGTCGGGTACACAATGTTTTGCCATCGCGATTTACTTCGATTTTGTATACTTTGCAGTGCTTAAACTGGAAAGGATTTTCATTCTGAGCACCGTTGAGGGCTGAATTGCTGACTATGCCAATGAATAAACATTTGGGTAACTGTCCTTGGAACAGATGATCTTCGATCTTAGATCGGAGTGCAGTGGCAATGGTGAAAGTTTTTACTTCCACGCGTCGTGTCTGATACTTTGCTGTCGTTCTGCTCAAAGTGTGACTGATATCATTTCCCACTTTAGGTAACACTTCCACACGACGCACGTATAACCTGGCTTCTTGTATAATGGTTTTGTATTCGTTGGCATGAGCCATCAAATAGAAAACAGTACTGCTACGATTCAGTCTCAAGCGAATATCCACTCCGTTCAGCAAATACTTCTCTTGAAACCACATGTCCAAATGCAAACGATCGAACATTTCTAAACTACGTCCTTGCTGAATTTTCTTTCGACGGTCGTTAAAACCCTCATTGTGAGGATCGTCATCTTCTTTCAATTCTGTGTCGTTAAACTTATACTCGACTGCTGTGTCAGGTTTCCATACCACGCAAGCATCTAAATGAGTGTTCTTGGCTTCTTTTCCGTACGTCAAGACATTATCGAGGTACACTCGATCAGGGTAAGTATCTATGCTACTGCTGACCGGTTTGTCATTCATGTACAATCCACATCGCTCAACAAGGAATGCATGAAATTGTTAACAGGAGCTACTCGGATTTTGGCTGCCGGAACGGAGTTGTCCTTTTTGATCACTTTCACTTACAAATACAAGTAACTGCTGCTCATATCGATGTAATCTTCGGGATTCCCTTTGATTTCAAACTCGATGGAAGCTGAATCTGCCAAAGAGGAGACGGGATGAAATTCAAGCCATTGGGCTTCTTGCGTGGTCATTATAGTGGGTGGGATGGCAAAGAGATCCAGTTCCGACTTGGAACAGGCATAAGTTTCTTGTAGCATCATTTCTTTTCTCAGTCTCTATGATTTGCTTTTAATAATCAAAAATGTCTAATTCTCGAATGGTTCTTTTTTCTCAGTCTTTCTAAATTTAGAGCTATGGAGACTTTTGGAAGGGTGTCTTCGTCGTCGCTTTCTGCCTTGTCCTTGCTGTGTCCTCAGGGAAGTAGGAATGCCAGACTCGGTACCGTTCACGGCATTTATAGGAATTTCTCGTTGGCCCAAAATCTGTTTACCCGTTTGAAGCAAGACATTTTTGCCTGCTCTCAAGAAAGCTTCTTTGGGGTTTTGTTTGTCAATGAGGACAATTTGAAGAAACTCTATGCCGTGAGTCTATGCGGCATCTTTTGAGGCGTGCAATCCTCGTGTCACCATCGGTTTCAAAACAGGGACCACGGAACGAAAGGCTGTTTAAACATATTTCTTAAACCATGTCCTCGTTGTTGAGCAACTCCTCGGTACACAGGATACATAACGTTTCAGTTGTTCGAGAATCGTTTTTGAAAATGGAGTTTCACTGTGACTTTCCCTTTGGTTAATGGAATATTTTGTCCTAGATCTCCTTTTATAGTAATGTTGACACTGTCAAAATACGACTTACTGACGGGAAAAAAATGGCGATGCACAAATTCGCGGTGAACATGAAAGGTATTTCCACCTTGCTCGTCAGCGGTTGCGGCAGAATCCATTTTGAAAGGAATGACACGCAGTAACGGTATAGAGGTGTGTCCTACCACGTTGTACTCCACCACATCGGAGTACAAAAATATCAAGTTTAATCCTTGGTTCATTTCTACAGGGAATCGAAAATATTTCGCAAAATCCAAGTCACTGGTCATGGCTGGTATTTCTTTTCTCTTGACCATCCTGTAGTTCCCACACAAAATATCATACAATTAAGGACAAAAGGTAATGGCCATAATTTTGTCCTCTGTCCATGGAATTGTCACTGGGTAACGTTAAGTAAAATTGGTTAATATTGTTGTTCATAATTCCAACGTTCTTCTCTCCGAGGAGTCAGTCAAGGTTAAAGGAGTGTCTAAAAGAGGATTGTGATTGGTGGGGTGACTGTTAGGAGAATGACTGACGTTGGGCGCAAGGCTCCCAATATTGTTACTGTTGTTCCCGTTGTAAGAATATTTCAGGGAAGGATTGGGAAGAATATAACCGCTGCAGCTGCTGAGTAAAGTGGTCCACAATTGTTTGTCTCCTTGTTGCAAACTCAAATTAGCATTGGCTGCACCGATGACACAATACACCACAAAGATTTGACAGAAAAAGAGGATTTGAGTTTTAGATACACGATCTCCACACCACACCCAGAAGGGTTGCTTTTGTAAATCTTGCAGAGAAAAACTGGATGAAGGGGCAGTCACTGTGGTAGCTGAAGCTGTATTGATGGACATGATGGTAACTTCTGTTTATAGTCGATAATTTGCGAAGTGTCAATCCAAGAATCAAAACTTAGAGGATATCCTTTCCAACGTACTTTGACTTCTTTCACACGACGTTTTCCTACTTTACGGGTTCTTCGTTCGAGAATGCTTTCAATTTCGTACACGTCGTCGTCTTTTTTGGCGACACGTTTTAACTCAGGCAAGTAAAACATTCCTTTTAATACTTCTCTGTTCATATCTTCCAATTTATAAACGGTAGGATGACGATCACGCACTCATCCAGTAACACGAAATAATTCGGTGGTCCAGTTAGGTAAGTAACCTTTGTCAAAAGTGCGCATAGTTCTGCCAATGCGAACCCAATCTGCAGTGGTTAACACTCCACCTCTTTTGGGGACAGCCATCGTTCGGGACGTACCAAACTGATGCTCAAAAACAGTCACTTCGTTCTCGGTTGTCACATCTTGTGGTGCACGTCCAATGCTTCTATGGTAAGATTGGTTGTAGGCTTGGACTAAGTGCGGTAAGACGTCGATGTACTTGAGAGTGTGTTGATGCGTTAAATATTTCCACATGCATTCTTTCAAGGTACGTTGAAAACGTTCCACGAAGCTGCCTTTGGTTTCAGGATTTTCGGTGGTGAAAAAATGAATGTCACGTTTCTTTAATTCTCTTTGGAAAGCTTGGTTCAGAAATTCGTTGCCTTTGTCGGTTTGCCATCGAAGAGGGGGACGACCACTTTGTTTCAACACCAGTTGCAAGGCTCGTACTAACGTTCCGCTCGATTTGGATGTCAATAATACGACCCAGGCAAATTTAGAAAAGACGTCGATGACACAAAACAAATGTTTGTAGCCACAATAGTAGGTGGCTAAATGAGAGACATCGGCTAAATCGGCTTGGCATTGATGATCGATGCCTTCCACTTGAGTGCGACTTCTCTGAAATTCTCGTCGAATGGGTTTGTGTAAAGTGTACGTAGATTGTTCTTGTAACCATCGTTATACTTCAGGTAAACGGAGCTCTTTCAGGCAAGTTTTAGTAGAACGATAGAATTTCTGAACGCCTCAGTAACCTGCAGAGTGGGCTGGATGGTAGTAAATGCTGGCTAACACCTTCTCCATGGTTTTGTTAATAAGGTACCCACTCTTCGATGATACTGCTTTGGGTCGGGCGAAATGGGAGTTGTTTGGAAACGGTGTTACGTGTCCGATGTGCCACAGGAGTAAACGTCGATAGTCTTGGTGGTGGTGGTGGAGGTAATGGGATAGCTTTGGTCTTCTTTTATTTTCTTACTTCTGGTTTCCTTTCTTTCTTTTTTATTTCTGTCGAAGGAGGAGTGGCCATCATCTTTTCAACCCAAGTTTTGAGTTCTTCTTGTTGGGGAGTGGGGGAAGGGGTTAACAAGGAAGCTGTAATCTTGCTCGAAATGGGAGTGGTGGTGGGTGTTTGAAAGATATCATGGGTCTCTTCATCATTGGCTAATTGTGGGGTTACGTCTGTCTTGTCCGCTGTAGATAGTGATGGCGACGGACTATTCATTAGAGCCTTAAAATCGGTCAGAGTGGGTAGAGCTGTTTGTTCCACAGCTTTCCGATGAAAGAGTTGCAGTCGCTTTAAGAGATGACCTTACTTTTGCGATTTTTCGGTTTCGGACAAATTTTTTCGATGCATCAAGGATTGCAATTGGCGTTGTAATTCGGACATTTCGGTCAAATGAGGATTGGGTGATAAATGGTGGTTCGTTGGTCTTGCCAACGATGGTATTCCATCCATCGTTTGTAAGGGACCAAAGTCAGTGTTATTGCTTCGATGGGCTTCCAAAGGTTACATCTGAGATCGTTGTTTTCCATTTGCCACTTTTTTTCTTCTGGAAGGACCATACATATTTCTACTCATCCCTTGTGTTATTCCTTGTGTCACAAATTGTATCAAACCTGGTATTAAGCCTGTCAACAAAGGAGCAAGAAAGGGTAAAAATCCTCCGCGTTGCACCAGCATCATTTTCTTTTGACGGACGGGTATTTTCTTTTGGACCATTTGACGAGGAACGTGTCGGTGTTTGGCTAAGCATTTTTTTTTTCTGGTGTGGAGTCAAAGGTATCGTGCTTTTCAAGACATTCAAACAACATTCACACACGGTATCGATGACATCTTTGGAGGACGTTTAATGATTTGTTTTGGCATGGTCGGAGAGACTTATGACAGGACGGACAACATGTCGCTGTTTTTGGCTAAACGAGGAGGTAGCCCTTTCCTTTTCTTTCCTTTGTGGTGTGAATCAGAATGTTTTCTGCGAGGTGACATATTTGCTTGTTCGTTAGAGAACAACGTCACTGACGTCAACGACGTGGTAACACACTCTTTTACCTTCTTTTCTAGCGCTTCGTGAAAAAGGTAACGACGTGTTTCCCTAAATCATCAAAAGAATCGCTAAAGACACCAGTTCGGTTCTCATCTGATTTGGCTAGTTTGTTTGCACCTTTAAGTACAAATAATATGTCTCCACTTTGGTGACTTCTCCTTTTCTTTGGATGACTGTGTCGTTTTAGGGGATGACGTCGATGTTTGGTTATGCATTTTGTAGGATGAAGATATTGTCTTTTTCCTTTCCCTTTTTGTACAGCAGAACGGCGATGGTTGTGTTGTGCACGTTTTTGAGGAGACATCATTGGGTGTTCAGAAGTGGCACAGAAAATACTGATTCACGTCGTTGCCCTCAAGTCATTTTTATACTGCAATATGACGCAACTGATTATCGTCGTATCAACTTCATGACAAGTAAAATACGTCATGAAGGGGTTCGCAATGGAATAAATCGAGACAGTTCTTGTTGGGACAAATCCAGTAAACTCTATAACACGCCAGATCTTTCTTGGACTTTGACTTTGGGGGGCAAGTACTTTGTGAGCAGCTGCTACTGCCGCTAATGTGGAAGAGGGTGTTACCGGTTGAGGAGACGTTTTGGGAGACGCAGATTTCCAATGTTTCATCAAATTAGGAAGAACGGGTGTCAAATTGAATTTGGCAACGGAGAAGTGGAAGACAATGAGGCTACTGGAAACTCGGTCACTGGTGCTGCAGGTCGTGGTTTACGAATGTAAGTTTGCGACCTGGCCGAAGTGCCTCTTTTGCGGTGATAGGTCTTTTATGTGGACTTTTCTTTTTCTGTGCTTTGGTCTTGATACCATTGTTCTTTTTCTTGGGGGTTAGTTTCGCTTTTTTCTTAGGGTGATCTTTGGGAGCACTGGGATCCCATTTAAAAAAGGAACGAATGATGACACCTACTAGAGAACCGCAACCTCCAGGTTTCACAATGATTTCCTTTTTGGTTTGAATGTCGACGCGAGGATCAGCCAGTTGCGTCAAGGCTACTTTGTTTCTGTCAAAAATGTGTTTGGTTCGATGTGGAATGTGAATGATGCATTGCATTAATGGACGTGCTGTCACCGTAAACCATCGTAAGACTTCTTTGAGACTGGCTTCTAAGATGTCAACACGTATTTGTGGATTTTTTTCGCGACTGATACCGTACAAGGCTTGAATCAATTTGATGTAAAGATGAGACAGAAGGGACGTCATGTTAACGATGTATGAGACAAGGTCAAAGTGACCGAGGTTTTTATAGATTTTTTAGTTGTTGTTGCTGTTATGTCGACGACGAGGACGTGTATACGACAGGTCCTCCATCTTGACACTTGAAACAAATCGGTACGAAATCGCAAATAATCGGGGGTGGGTGGGTTTTAAATCCACGAATAAATAGGCATGTGGCATTTGAGTGGCATCATCGTACGCATGAGTCAACCAAGGTGTTCCTAACTGTTTGGCTAAGACTTGCACTTGTGATTTATCTCGAGGACTTTTAAACAAGACCACGTAATGAGCATTGAGACTAATGGTACGATGGTTTTACTTTGTTGAAATAAATTTTGTGTAATGTAAATGACACTGGCATTACGATGATGCCCTTTACGCGTTAACCACAGTTTTATTTCTTCTTAGTCTTCTCCTAACATGTCGTCAAAAATGACCCAATGAGTTTGACTATGGTCAGACACGATCCCATCGTCTTCTCTAGGAATGTCCTCCACAAACACAATGGAATCACCTTGACTTTCTTGCAAGAGGCTGTATGCCGATTGCCACTCTTTGTAACACCACACGATGCGTTGAGGTGAGCGATCGATCAAATAATGTTTATGTTCGATCAACCGTTTGACAAATTCAGTTTTGCCTGAATCGCTCAATCCAGCAATTAACATGTTAAAAGGATGACGAAGATACAATGTCTCCCAACTAGCATGCTCTAAGTGGTCGTCAATGACTTTGAATGTCGAGGAGGAAGAAGTAGAAATAGCAGAGGTAGCCATAGTAGTGTAGGGTATGACACTATTGACACAAAAAACAGACAAGACAAGAGGTTTTATACTTTTTTAAGACACGTTTATGTCAATTCATGTTTAAATTGGAACAACATGAAAGACAAAAATACATAAAAGCCAAATGGATAAGTACAGGAATAAAATACACATGGTCACGATCAAAGTGTTATATAAACAATACTCTGTAAAACATCGTTTTGGTAAGCAAGGTGCCCTAGAGGTAGTGTGTGATATTCTTATAGTCTCTACATTGGGTACAGTCACATCGGTGTCCTCTCGGAATGGTCTTTTTGGGGAATGTCCATGACAGTCCTGTCATGACAAGAGTGATTGTGCTGGATGACAGATTCTTTTTCTTCTTCTGGCACTGTCGCGAACACAGGTTTAAAACTGACTTTTTTTTCACTCGACGATGAATTTTACGATTACAACGCTTGGTCATAATGGGATGCTTGTTTTGTCCAAGCCTCAAAACCCCAATTTTTCCAGTCACGTACATCTGTCCAATGAGGGTGTAAATCATATTCTACACACTCATCGTCGTACATCTCTTCCGTACGTAAAAGTTGACGAATCTTTTTTTCCTGTAGAGGTCGACACGTATGCAGATGAACGCATAAAGCTTTCAACAGAATGAGTCTCTTGTGGACATTTAAAGGAGTCCCCATACTGTCTTTGTAGGTATTGCTCATAAAGTGTCCACAAGGAATCTACAGGTAAACGAAATCCCAGAAAGCAAGTCACTAAAACACACACTACACATCGACCCCAATTGATGGGACACAGTTGTCGTATTAAGTGTTCGTAATCCTCCACCGTTTGAATTTTCTCATTGATATCCTTCCACGGAATCTGTTTTATCACAAGTGATAAAGGTGGCATGGTAGTTCTATTTTATGCTTCTTTTTCTCGTCGAAGACCATATTGTATATTCTGCACAGAATTATTTAAAATCTTCTCCAAAAGCGAAAGTGATTAACATAGTGTGTAATTTCGGGCCAGTGCCATTCAGTGTAACGGTTAAGAATGATCAAAAAATCTTCAGATGTAAACGGACGAAATTGGAAACTGTGGAAAAAGACACCATTGATCCAGAGAAATCTGACACGTTGGTTGATTTTTGTCACTTTCCTCTGGTGAATTTCACGACACAAACGTTCTACAGTCACCGATTGAGATTTTTCTTTAGCAAGTCCCTGCCAAACTTCCTTGTAAATTTTCTCTTGTAATTCGTGAGGTAGTCCTCGAATATTATTTTTATAGAGGGTTCATATACTGGTCTAGGTTTGTCTTCTAGCCAAACTGGATTCTTAAACGACATGGTACAGTATTGTCACTTTCAATCACTAAGGCCCACTAAAGGTAGGTATTGACAATTCGGAAACCATCGAGCATGTTCCAGGTAAACGGAATCCTTCTGTTCCCACTCGTAAATTGACACACCACAACTGAAACACTTGACTTTATCGCCTTCGCCCAAGTAGAAAATTCCGGCTCTGGCTAATTCTTTAGGAGTTGGTCCAGGCAGATATTTTGGCCATTTATCTTGAAGGTTTGGAATCGACCTTTAAAGTGACAGTATTCAGGCAAGCTCGTAGGGAAAGAATGTTCGACTCTCCTCACCTCAGTTCGATGCAGGTACGGTGAAATTCCTAGAAGTCCACGATAACGTGTGGCACCGCTTTGGCATCTCTCAGGTTTGACACGCACAGCATCACTTTGCAAGCTAGATATAGGGGTAGTAGTCGTAGCAAAGTTCCCACGATGTCCCGCTGAATCACTAAGGTCACAACGTCTGGCATCACTGCAATCGCAAGGTATAACATCGCGCCACTTGAGAATCTCCAAATTTGAATGATGTCTGTTTAAACGGATTCATCTTGTGTCGCTTGGTCGTTGTAGTTACAAATGAACTATTGGTCTTGGACAATGTCCATGTTTATATGCTGCCCAATATCGACGTGACCATACGGTAAAGTGAAGTGATTGGGAAGTCGTACCCTCTTCTTGTACACGATTTGATACACTTTTTCCAAAGGTCGGTTGACAATTTGGTGTGTGGGTAAACGGACAATCTTGTGCAGTTCGTGCGTAGTCAATTTAAAAGTTTCATCCTGTCCAGACTGTAAGGCTTCTTGTAGCACGCTAAAGTTCACCACTCGACTGGTGCGATAATTGAGAGTCAATCCTTTCACTTTACATTCGGTGTGCATTTCTCCTTGTGGGTCTCGGTATTCATAGCCGTACATTTTAGGACCGACACTTGCAAAAGATACAATCCTGTCGTCAGGATGTTCATCGGTCCAGGCTCCTAAACGATCTCCTTCGATGACAGGGTTACACTGGTTCGGTCGGTGCATGTATATGCAACTGTCTCTGTCTAAATACAACACACGATCTCCTAACAGTTCTAACACTTCGTACAATTTTAAGCGAGCGTGTGCTGTCACGTATGCCGCAATGATAACATTTCCAAATTTGTCTGCTTCTACAAAGTCTAGTTCTTCTTCGTAATTGACTAAGATCAAGTCATCACGAATGACGTCCACGTGTTTCATGTATTTGGTTTTGTCGTGAATCATCTGGAAGTAGCAGGAAGGTTCGGACAAATACTCCGTCTTGGGTAAAGACGGTCGTTGTGCCATTTTACCCCAAAAGCAATTTAACATCACCTTGGCAAACGATCGCCTTCCTTCGTTTTTCTCGATGTGGTCGAAAGTGATGCCTTCCTACTCCCGATATTTTTCTTTGAATATCTTTTGGTCTTCGGGAGTGTGGCACCAGGAAGGATAGCCGCTAGCTTCTTGTTTTAGTTTCAAAAAGGCATCCACGTAGTCTGCAAAAATACCTTTCTGTGTCTCTTCGCCCTTGTGGTATTCTTGTGTCTTGGGAAAGTGGTAAATTTCGTACACTTCTAACAGTTGGTATCCTAGGTCCAGAGCTGTAAACAATTCCACTCTAACCCACGTTACTGTGAAGGCGCATTCTTCCTGGGTGTGCTGAGAAGGTTGGTCTTGGTTGCACGTTTCGGCACAAGTTCGACACAAAGGAAACATCAGTTTTCCTTGGCAATGGTGAGGTAAAACGGGATGGTAAAAGTCTGTGGGAGGCAAGACTTTGCACTTGATCAATCCTTTGTACTGGCGTCTGTTGTCCAATGTGTTCTGTCATCAATTCTGGGTGCCATACGGGAAAGTGACAATATTTGCAGACGTAAGTATACAGCGTACACACGTCCAAATATTTGATTTCTACTCCCTTCTCCTTGTCCGCCTGGTACAGCAAACAGGTGGCATTCGTCCTTCCTCTGTACAAACTATCCTGGGGGTTTAGGGGGTCCACTAACTTGTAACTTTCTACGATGCGTTTAAACTCGGGATCGATTTTTAAACGCTGATCCTACTCGTGTTCTCACATTTCCACCACCTGGTATTCTTGCTGTTCTAACTTCAAACGTCGCTGACAAGTTGTCTGGTACAAGTCTTCCATGGTCCGTTGTAAACACTGATTATTGGTGTGACGTTGATGGTAGCACACGGGACATCTGTGAAATAAACATCCGTTAAACTCGTACACGATTTGAGGATTTTCTAAGTCCTAGCCATCCACCGAATATGTTCTTTTCGCCTCCTCAGTTGCGAGCGTGTTGGATCCATTTATCTTCCTTGTCGCACAAGTAATGTAGCCAGCGTAGGGCTTTGACCATGTATTGACTTTTTACAATGTTAGTCGCTTGAGGATTGATGACCGCTAGAGTATTTACAAGCAAGAATCCTTTTCGGTACACTAAGGAATGATAGTACAAGCTTCTTTCAAAGGATCGATCCTTCCATGTTCCATGAACAATTCTCGAAATTTTCCACGGCAACGTCGTAAAACGTCCACGTCAGATCGACAATACTTTAACATTTCTTCTTGAAAGTCAAAGGGGTCAGGAGCGCGAGTCTGGTACCAAGCGTGGAAAGCTTCTCCTTGTTCGGTGCGCATCTTATCGGGGTCGTAGTCGTCAGCCTCAAGCAAATGGGGTAGAACGACATCTTGATTGGTTTCGGTATTGAAAAGTGTGGAAAATAACCTTTAGCCATTTCTGTCATTCCAAACGTTTTAAGCATGCAACTCAAAGGCATGGCCAAGTAACTCAATGAATCTTTAAACTGTACTTGTCCTAATTGCATAGAAATGATTTTGGCTCCGTTTAAAGTCACTTAAAGTCACTTTAGGACGTTCGGTACTTTGTTCCGTGTAGTATCTGAGCAGAAATTGCCCCTCGTGTCCCGATAAAATGTGAGCCATTACCGTGGCATGGTGATGACAATCTCTGTAAAGTTTGATGTCTTCTGGACTCCACGTTTCGTCGATGGGGTTTAAGATCCATTGGGCAAAATCTGCCAACGTGCTCGACCCTTGAAAGATTTTTTTTCACGTCCTCCAGGAATTTTGCTGCCGTGAGGGCAATGACTAAAGATGTGTTCTTGGATGCACTGCTCGCACGCTCTATGAGCCAATCAGAAATTAGTAATATGAATACCGGTCTCTTACATGCATTAGAAATCAAAATAGATAAAATTCCCTTTCTTCTGGGTATCTTCTTGTTGGGGTTGCTATGTTTGAATGAAGCATTCGTGTTCCAAGTCCACGATTTGGTGACAAATGTGACATCGTTTCTTCCCTCCAAAAAAGTGAAACCTGACACAATTTGTACGTGTGCCTTGTCCACAAGTAGGGCATAGTCTCAGATTCTGACAAGTACTTTTCTGCTGTGTATCTTGTATCTTCAAATGTTGGTAACAGGTAGGACTGACAAAAGTGCGCTGACAAACAAGGCTATGCACTCGTACTTGTCCTTTGTCCAGACAGGGTTGAGAGGCCAAACCTCCCTCACATTTAAATCCACAATGCTTGTGGTGTTCTCGATTGTTATAACCATAGTCACATTTTTCACAGTAGTAACTATCCCAGGAATCCAGTGATGCTGGTAATGGTATCAAAATGCTCATCGTGATGATAGAAGTGAATGTATTTTCTGTCTTTGAAATCGTGGCCTCGAAACAAAAGAGGACCACGCACTTCTTGAGTGTGTACTTTCAAGGTGTAACGTGGTGCCAAGACGTTTTGTAATTGTTGCATTTCTGGAACGCCACAAAGGGTGTCTTTAGATATCCTCGCTTGCTGTAACAGGAGTTCTGCTTCACTTCGTTGTTTGGCTCGGTCCGATTGTTGAATACTTTTCCAGGCTCTTTTCCATTCTACCGTATCGTTCTTGTTGGCATACGTTTGTCCCACGACGATGGCACGGGCTAAACACATCTGGTCTTGAGACATGTTAATTTGGACGATGCTTGTTTTGTCGCCGCGAAGGTTGTCGACCAATAACACTTTTTTGAAGAGAAACTTGGGTCATGAACAGTGTGGCTTTTCCATTGGTGATGTGAAACTTGTCGTTGGATTGTTGCACATGTTGAATCTTGTCGATGACTTTGGAAGGTGTCAATTGTGATGGGCTGCTAAACTCGATACAAAGAGGAGACTTCAAATATCGTGATGAAGATAAAGTCTCAAGAGATCATTTTTAGCTTGACATTGCAGTTTCAGTGTAGTTAGCACAGAATCCCACACCTCGGTAATGTACCCTTCTGTATTCTCCAAAGGTACATAGGACTTGAAATCTTTAAACTTTACTGCGTACGTGTAAGCCGTTGTTCTAAATTTTCGAGACGAACGCTTTTTTGTCTCTCGAATGCTTTTCAGGGTTTACTAAGGGTGGTGAACTTTGCTTGGACGTCGCTTTCTCTGGGCCTGGAGTTGGGCTCACTCATGTCATCTTGAAAATCAATGGCATGAATTTGAGCCAAGACTTCAGCTACTGTGCGAGGCGATACATCAAGTTTTTGTCTCTTATTGTCTTTTCCTTTCTCGACATCATGATGCGGTCTTTTCATCTTGTCTGCAAAAAGTCAAATGACTGCATTTTAAAGACCGTAACCCCTATATATTCATGTCCGATCAGTGCATATATATATATAAAGGGTCAGTGTCTAACCTTTCAGTATTCATTTCACTCTCACATTGACCAGAACGATGGAAGAGCCTACACAATTTGAACTTCTGATCAGAGCTTTGCGTGGTGTCATTCAAAAGTTTTCTTCAGACAATCCGACGGACTACTCTCCCTTCTTTCGAGATAAAAGTCAAGATATTTGCTATATCTGTAAGAAGAAAGGACACTTGGCTACAAAATGTCCAGATCGTGAAGAGAAAAAAGGTACCAGAGGAGACAAAAGTCAAGATACCTGTTATCATTGTAAAGAGAAAGGACATTGGTCTCCAAACTGCCCTAAAAGCAACAGGAGCAGGAGGAGGAGGGGGAGATGAATTTTGAACAGGAGGAACAGGAGAAGGAGGAAGAGATACCCTCCCCAAAGGAAGAAACTCGAAACGTTCACAAAGACAAGTAAAGAAGACGAAACGAAAGTGAGGAGGAAGAAGAAAAAGAAAAACCTGTGACAGTAAAGAAATTTAAAAAACAGAAAGAGTGAACAGAAGAAACCTATGAACTTTTAGAAGTGATATTGTGTTATGTTATGTTGTGATATTGAATTGTAACATTTGTACCAGAATACATCAGATGGAAAAAACGTAAGTGTCTCTTGGTTTTGATTTTATAGAATAAGAACATACACTCACACACTCATACACTCACACGTACATCATGGGTTTAAGAAAAAAGTACTTTTGAGTTTTCATTGAATTAGGCAATTGAAATAGCATTTCTTATCGAAAGATTTGAGTGGCCCTGAAAAGGACCGTTGGCCATTTGTTTGTTTAAAACAAAACAAACTCAGACAAGGGACGAAATCATCTTTAGGTGTCTTAAACCTTTGCTACGGCCAAGGCGTACTTCGGGACTGGTGGTTCCTGTCTATGATTTGGTAGAAATCACTAAAGGTGGTATGGCAGACGTAGTCACAGTTAGATTGGGTTGTTTAGCTCGATCAGGTCATTTTCTCTTCGGTCGTGAAAAAGAAGTCTGATACACTTGTTTCAGGCTCCTTAACTCTGCTCAAATATCTAAAAGTACCGTGACTGTTTGATTTTCACTATTCTGTCCTTGGTCTTCTTTCTTCTCTGCTGCTGATGCTGTTTCTTCCTGGCGTTTCGTTCTTGCTTCTTCTTCTTCCCACTGTTGAAGGAGAAATGGTTGTTCTTCTTTTTGTTTTGTTATTGTAACAATCGCTCCAATTCTTCTTTCTGTCTCTTCTTAAAATCATCGACGTGTAAAACAGAAGGAGAAGGTGACGAAAGTTCCGGAACAAATTCTTGTGAAGTTAGAAAATCCACAATATCCCATTTAAAATCAACTTCTTCTGATTGTAGATTCGTATTGACTTTGGTAGTCACTGCTGTTCCATTACTTGCTGTCTCCACTACTGGCTCACCCCAATACATCGTCTTCCTAGTTTCCGACATGATTGTTAACTCTGTCGCATTGATTGACCGCGCACAGACGCTAGTACCTTTATATAGGGAAGGTGACGTCACAGACTGCTCTATTCCGATTGGACGACTGTTACAGAGTTTTGTAACGCGTGTTTGGATTGGTGAATAAACTCAATCCGTTTCGATCCGCTCTTCCCTTATAAAATAAGAATATATGTGGAGAGGCAAGGTTGTTTAAAGAGAATTCTCCTCTATGGACCTGAAGTGAGGAGAAGTTTAAGGAAGAGAAGAAGATCTGTGAGATGTCCTCTGTGTTAACAATATAATGTTAACATTACACTTAACGGCCCTTTTCAGGGCCACTTATATACCTCGAAAAGATATTTGCTTTCTTTGCCTTTATTTCCCTTGCCGCTAGATAGTCCCACCATGTTAAATATCCCTTGACGCTAGATAGGCCCACCATGTTCAAATTCACCTTGACGCTAGATAGGCCCACCCGGTGACGCTAGAGTAGCCCAAGCCCTTTTTGACTGGAATTTCCCTTGACTCTAGAGTGCCCCAGTATACTACTATTGATAAAATATTTTCTTTTTAGTCAACATCTTTCAAATTAACTTTTCTTTTTTCTGTACTTCATAACGGTCATTCTCCTATATATGTTATCATTTATACTTTTTTGGGTAATATCTTAAAATTCAACTGTCAGACGACGAAGATATGATGAGTCAGCATTTCATTTGTGTATGTTAACAAACATGCTATAACGTAATATGAAACCTTATTCTTCAAATATTAAAATTAGATTATTCAAATTGTATTGCAGCAAAATGTATTTCTCGTCACGCTTGGCTAAATCTAGAAAATGAAGATAATTAGTTAATGAGTATAAAGATAGTATTCGTTAAGCATTAGGCGTTCAAGAGGTAACAGTGTTTCTACCGTACTTGTAAATTAACCGTATCTTGAAATATGTATAGAACTATAATATTAGTGTTAATTATCAGGTTATCGATAGATGGAACAAATTAGTTTTAATTGTTGTACATATTTATGTTCTTAACAATGACATATTCAGTATGCATATATATATATATATATATATATATATATATATATATATATGTACACGCGACACGTATAACCTTTTATAATATTTAAAATTATGGATGAAAGGGTATCATGTCTGGGCACCTGGTACAGGCCGGGGTTTTCTACTACTCTGTAAAAACCGGTCCCACCGGGTGACCCGACCCAGCAAATGTTTTATAGCAGCTCATCCCAATTATTTACACTTTAATTTAATAATGGGCCATACAGTCTGAGGTAAAAACAATATTTCATCTTAGGCATGATTTAAAATTTAGCACTAATAACACTGTAAAAGTGCAAACTGTTGTAAATATATTCACACTACGTTCTGTCATGGTCAGCGCGACTCGCAACCATTACCATTGACTTATGGGCGAGGCTCAGTAAATAGGTAGCTTGCGATAGTTGACCCCTCTTCTCATTTCGGGGCATGAGCGAATTTAAGTTAGACTCCGTTCGCTCTGGTAACGTTTAAACTTACGGAAGAGAGCAATGTTAACGTAAGGTCATGTTGCGGAAAGTGATAAAGTTGAGACAGACCAGAAACAATCTTGGGCCATAGTCAAAAAGTATCATAAAATAGTCTGATGGGAGTGTTAACATTTTTATGGTAGTGTTAACATTTTGATGGGAGTGTTAACATTTTAATGGGAGTGTTAACATTTTGATGGGAGTGTTGACATTTTAATGGGAGTGTTAACATTTTGATGGGAGTGTTAACATTTTAATGGGAGTGTTAACATTTTGATGGGAGTGTTAACATTTTAATGGGAGTGTTAACATTTTAATGGGAGTGTTAACATTTTGATGGGAGTGTTAACATTTTGATGGGAGTGTTAACATTTTAATTGGAGTGTTAACATTTTGATGGGAGTGTTAACATTTTGATGGGAGTGTTAACATTTTGATGGGAGTGTTAACATTTTAATGGGAGTGTTAACATTTTAATGGGAGTGTTAACATTATGATGGGAGTGTTAACATTGTAATGGGAGTGTTAACATTTTCATGGGAGTGTTAACATTTTGATGGGAGTGTTAACATTTTAATGGGAGTGTTAACATTTTGATGGGAGTGTTAACATTTTAATGGGAGTGTTAACATTTTGATGGGAGTGTTAACATTTTGATGGTTAGAGAAAGTTAATCCTTAATGGCTAAGTTATACCTGGGAGGGGTTGATGTCAGACGAAATTCGAGATTTGAGTAATATCCTTCGTGTACTTAGTCAGTCAAAGCTTTTGATGAATTTCTTCAAATTTAGGATTCATATACATTCACAGGTTCTTTATTGAAATAGGATAACATATTTCTTAAAATGTAATTTGGATGACATATATTTCTTTATTTCATTTGGATGAGTGCTGGATTGTATGTACATAAAGTGCAATTTAAAATAGCATCATTCTCAAACTGTCCATTCTAATTATCAGCTGCTGGTAATACCATTGTTATTATATACTTAAAAACAAGTATGTTAACCATTCTGTTACCGGATTAACATAAAACAAACACGCATGTCAACGTTTCATTGAAAGTTGTATATGTCGTTGATTTTATGGATGACACCAATCACAACACTTAGATTGGGTGATTCTCATTCTGAAACCAATCTTTTAAAATACAATATGTGTCATGTAGCCCAATCAACACAGCGAAGTATTAATATTAGGACATACATGACGGAATACATGAGAGAGAGAGAGAGAGAGAGAGAGAGAGAGAGAGAGAGAGAGAGAGAGAGAGAGAGAGACGCAAAGTTTGTAACAGGCTCCTAGATTCTAGCTGCCAATATTTCACGAAAGATAAGCGAATCCAAAACTAGTGTCTGAATTTCTAACTTTATTTTAAGTTATTTTCCAGACCTGGGTACAAAAACTATAAAAATAATCCACTATACATTTAAAATAGACCGGCCATCAATACAACAACATCAAATAATGACCAGCCTAATGACCGCTCATGACGGAATATTTCTAGCTAATCATAATTTTGAAGTTATATCTTTAAATTTCCATTTATGTCATGCATCGGTTGTCACTTTTATCATTATTTCGACGTGCTCCTTTGGTCAGATGACACCGGATCCTCTTCAACAGTTTTGTTTACTGCTGAATGAAAATAACCATGTGTACTACGTTTCATTCATATAATAAACGAAGTGTAAAATGCATTCCACCCCTCCAAGAAAAGCAAAACAAAATTAAAACCAACAACCAAAATGATATGCTTGTTTGCAAGTATATAATTAAAGGTATTAATGATATTGGGTCATCGCTCATGTGTTGTAAAATTTCCTTCCAAGCTCTGGCATTATGTGCCACATAACCTGTAGCAAATGATTTTTCTATTCTCAGTAATAACTTCAATCGGAGCGTTATTGGCCTTTTCAATCGATGATAGAAAAAGAAAAACAAAATAAAACCCGGATGCAAATAATGCGGGTTTCTAACTGCCACCAAGTCTGTGGTTGTTATTATGTCGTATTAATGTCATATCATCCCAACTAAAATATTTGACGTTTAATCACTAGCATCAACAGTTGAAACTGACCGCTCTACGTGTCCGAGGCATGATGCCCCAACGCTATACTGAAACATTGTTAAAGCATCATTAAAATACCAAATCACACACTCACACAGCTGAAACTGAACGACTTCTTCTTCGGGTGTTTTTTTTTTTTCATAAACACTTGCAAGAATACTATTAAAAATAAAACGTGCAAGTATTTCAATAACTGTTGAAAGTCGTCGAGTGCTATTTTCAAGACCTATCCTGTTATGAGACTGTTCTTGCACATCTAGCGGAATGTTCTTCCGTCAATGACTTACCTCAGACGGTCGAAGTTATTCGAATTGCATAAAAAAATGACGATAATGTTTCCCATGTTTATAGCCTATACATGTCGAATATTCTTCATTTCACATCAACCTGACGTCCTTGACTTTTACGTGACATCATTATGTTAGGTTTTAGCGCAATGCAGTTCAAATGACATTTGTACTTCGCAAACTGATTGCCTCAGTCTGGGACGCTAGTGCTCAGGTACTCAAAACATCAGCACTGACCATCTGTTATTGGACAGCCGAGTATTGCGCTCATGTCAGGTCACGATCTTCCCACAATAACCTAATTGATGTCTTGCTCAAAACAGGAATGCGCATACTCTATGGAACACTTGCGTCCTTGTCTTTTAGTATTGCTGCTGTTATTCAGCAAAATTTCTCCTCCACATCTGCGTCGCCAGGAGGCAACCATGAAAGTGTTTGCTATGGTCTATGCCAGTGAAAATCTTCCAATGTACATGGACATGATGCTTTATAAATTGCAACACTGCAGACATCGTAACATTTATAAGTTGGATAAACGACTTTTTTACGTATTTAAATGAAGAGCGTAAACTATTATAGCCAAGCAGAATGTATGTTATTCTCAGCTTTCACAGAGTTGTACAGTTCTAGGCAATTACTTTAAATGGCAAATTAATATCATACATACGGCACATACAATTTGAAAAACGATGTTCATATAAATTAGAGACAGTTTTCTAAAATCGTTTTATTTAATGTCAGATAATATTGCGGAAATAAATGATTTAGGTTGTTTTAAAGGACTAGATTTATCTCCTATAATCAATATTTTCCTTGTAAAATCATGCATATGTACATCGTAATGTATTTCTACCCACTGCGATATTTGCAACCGTAACCGATGTCCTTTGGTTTATTTTGTGCACTGCCACCGCACAGCCAGACATGAAAGAAGACATCCAAACCATCAGTGATCATTAATTTTGCTTTATGCTGATTTATATTACCAAATGGAATAATCATAAAAACTTCAGAAAATGGCCACATTTTTGAAATCTTTTGATCCGATTCTGTCTAGATGAGGATTAAAGACAGAGCTGAAAGCTTCCTTTTCTTCCCTGGGTTTCAAACGGCTTTTTGTGACTGTACTTGACTGTACTTGAAATAAATATAATTATTCCAAATCAGAAATGTTTAAGGTGGATGCAAAAATTGAATGCGTATCCATTAAAACATAAACAAGAGACAAATGGTCTCTACAATTTTATGTGTACCATTTACAGAACATACTGTCAACATTATATGAGAAAGGAATTGTAATAAATATTGGTCAAGAAAAGAATCATTCCAAACATGTCTGAAACCAGTTGATCGGCACAACTTAAAAAGAATTGCTTGACTGGAGGAAAACGGTTAAGAAAGTGGACATACATTCTTTGATGACACCACTCTCGCTCAGCTTCCCATTCTATCCGTATAAATCACACAACGACAATATGTCGAATACCACTTTAAAACTGTAGACATTTGGAATAGTTGAGAGCTGACACGTACTACTTACTATGTTTATATGGAAACCCCTGTTATCTTGTGAATTATTTCATATCCTTCCAGTACAATCCAAAATATTTATTTTAGTCATATTTAGGTATCTCACAAATTTTCATTACTTTTGAGTTCAAAGTTTTAAAACTCAATGACTAGTTTTAAAGCTAAGAATGACTTAAGATAAAAATCAACCAAATCAATTAAACGTTTTGGTTTAATCCTTTTTTATATTTCTATGGTTATTTTGTCCTAGTTTTAGATTTTAAAAATGCATGAGCATTTTATCAGACACATTCAAGATGTTCGATACATTTAAATAAGAGAATGGGCTGTAAATACCATCAAAATAAGACGAAATTAGGCACCACGCGTTTAAAAGAGCAGAAAGATCAAACCTTGATTTCCGACAGATAGTTAAAATTCATTTCGTGCATAACATGCGATTTATTTATTTTGCTTTCTCACATACGAAGAGCAGGCCCCTCCTTTCCCATGATAATGATCAGCCTTATACCTTGGGAATGAATTAAAAATTTTGCATGAGTATGTACAGCTGTGATAGTGAATTAGAAATACAGTAAAATTACTAATCAGACCATGGTACATCAACGCATGCGTAATACATCTGACATGTGTGCAGTGGTTTCATGTTACAGCTAATTACTAAAATAGTTGGAGAGTTTGATGAAATCAGACAAAACAAGGAGCTGAGATAATTAGCTGTTACTTCAGCGAATTTCGGTTTGTCACATCATTTTCTTGAGGCTTTGAATCTGACAGGGCCTTTTGAAAAACACGCTTGATTCAAAGTTAGTTTTGACTCCAAGTTTACTATACGCAAAGTTTTGCGAAAATTATATGAGCATCAAAAGCACTAATAAAAACCACTAGCTATGTAATTCAGCTGGTGTTCTTCTCAGAGCCGCTCTGAATTCTTTCTTTTTTTCTAAATAAGCTTTTACTAATTTTTAGGAATCCGCGTAGAGGGTTTTGATTTAAAGCCAATGCAGAAAATACAGAAGTGATCCAAAATGCACATGATGTTAGATATTTATTTACACCGATTGTATGGACAAATAAATAGTTTCTCGGATCAAATCATCCTTCATGTTATTTGCTGTCTTCAAAAGAAAATCATCCTTCATGTTATTTGCTGTCTTTAAAAAAAAATCATCCTTCATGTTATTTGCTGTCTTCAAAAGAAAATCATCCTTCATGTTATTTGCTGTCTTCAAAAGAAAATCATCCTTCATGTTATTTGCTGTCTTCAAAAGAAAATCATCCTTCATGTTATTTGCTGTCTTCAAAAGAAAATCAATTGTCTGAAACACAGTTTACCCTATATTCTAGCGTATAAACTGAAATGTACTTCGAAATGCAAATTCCAGATCTTCCATTACATAATGCAAAATCCAGATCTTCCATTACATAATGCAAAATCCAGATCTTCCATTACATAATTCAAAATCCAGATCTTTCATTACATAATGCAAAATCTAGATCTGCCATTACATAATGCAAAATCTAGATCTGCCATTACATAATGCAAAATCCAGATCTTCCATTACATAATGCAAAATCCAGATCTGCCATTACATAATGCAAAATCCAGATCTTCCATTACATAATGCAAAATCCAGATCTGCCATTACATAATGCAAAATCCAGATCTTCCATTACATAATGCAAAATCCAGATCTGCCATTACATAATGCAAAATCAAGATCTGCCATTACATAATGCAGCGACAGATCACTGTCCATAGTGTTTGCAGTTAAGTCAAACTTAACTTGCATGTATATACAGATTGAGGATCAGTGTGTGTAACTATATTATGTTAGTCAGTTTTGTCCCTGACCTGTGCCGGGGTAAAGTCCGCCCATAAAAGATCGCCAGAGACTTCTGTCCTCTGCCATCCCTTCGAGCTGACCCCAGGTGTGACCCAGTTTAAAGATGTCCGCCTCAAAGTGACGTCGCCAGATGTTTCTTCGTCGGCCACTTCTCCACTTTCATCGAGGGTTCCACCTCAATGCCTGCAAGGTAAGGTTGGTTGGCAGCTTACGTAGGGTGTGTTCTATCCAACCCCATCTTCTCTTCTTGATCTCTTCCTCTACCGGAAGCTGGGAGGTTCTCTGCCCCAACTATAGTTTGTACTAGTCAATAACACTCAGTGTATGTGTGCGTGTGTGTATGTGTGTGTGTGTGATTTCGATTTCTCATATAACTACCATGCTAATAGTGTGGCAGCTTATAGTGGAGTTTAGCACTGGAGCATCATGCCTTAGACATGTGACATCCTAAGCAGCAGAGAGGGTGAATCCTACAACGTTTTTAGACAAATTTTGATTGAAATCCTAAAACGAGCCGTCCTATAATCTCATTTTAACCAAAAAAAAATATCTCAGGGGCAAACCCTACAACGTTTTCAGACAAAAAATTGATTGAAATCTTAACGAGCCTTCCCTACGAAATCTCATTTTAACTAAAAAAAATGAAAACGGAGACTTTTACGATTTTTTAATCAATTTTGGTCGCAACGATGTGGTCATCCACCCTCTCTGCTGCTATGGGTTAACAAAAAATAATAAATGATTTTAACCGAATATTTGATCCAGTCCGATACGATATCGTGTCCGAGGATCATGCAAATTTATTGTTGCGAATCCGTACGGGGTTGACTGAGCATGACTAAAGAAGTTTTTAAATTGATTGAAGTCCATATCAGAACACCATGTCTGCCAAATATTTCTAAGAGTATGAGTATCAACTCCGTTGAATACAGACAATAAATTGCAGTTATCTCTGATGACTTTTGGAACCTGAGTGTAGCGTTGAGTGACATATATCACGTCAGTGTTTTTGTGACGCCCCCGGGAAAAGATCCTAGCAGGATTTTTTTGTTTATCCAACATTATATCGTCGTATACGACTAAATTGTTAATATCTCCATCAATATCATCAATACTCGGTGCTTCATCGATATCGGTTATAAAATCAATGGCGTTCTCACCCTTAATTTCTGAAGCGTTTTCATTAAAATCTTTTAGCACTTCATAACATCGTTGATCATCTACGCTAGGGGCAATTAAATACAACTTATCCCACTTCATCCATCTCATTATTAAATTGAGTAACAATTGCGTTTTACCGGATCCAGATGGCCCGATTATAATCATCCGGATAGAGTTTGGTAGCGCTGCATGATGCTTAACCGGTTCTCTTCTTTTAGTCGCTGAAAAATCAATTATATCCATATTTCTATACATAAATTATGGATCTATATTGTGTGAAGTGTAAAACGCGTACTGGCACAGATGATGTGACGACGGTTACAACTAAAAATAACCGATCAGCGCTTTCTGGTAAATGCGTGCAATGTGGTACAAAGAAATTTAGATTTGTGTCTATGAGATCTGATTTAAAAAAAAACGAGGAGGTGATATCGCAGCCAAATTGGCAAAGCTCCCTGGAACCCCATGGGCAAAGTACCCCGGAGAAAAGCACCTTCCGGGATATAGCTACTGTGGACCGGGAACCAGACTTGATATCAGACTCAATAATCAAAATCAGCCCCGACCCGGTGAAGAACCAATAAACGCCATTGATAAGGCCTGTCACCTTCATGATGTTGCTTATAAAAGCAGCAATCTGCAACACAGGCATCTCGCAGATGTGAAATTAATTCAGGCGTTAAATGCTATTCCTGATAAATCCTTCAAAGAAAAATTGGCTTCATTTTTGATAAAATCGGCTATGAAAAGCAAATTGATGTTAGGTGCCGGTAATTAATAATATGGAATCAATTTATTATTCCCCAAGAGGATACTGGAGGGGTAAATCAGCAGTCCATAAACTCGCTAGCGCTGCAAAAGTGAAAAAAACCACTGCGGCTAATTGGTTATCCAAACAGGCACTATGGCAAATTTATCTACCACCGCCTAAACAAATTCAATTCTCGCATTTTGATGTGACCGCTCCTAATGAAGTTCATCAGGCTGATATATTATTTCTGCCACATGATCGTGGTTACAAATACGCTTTAACCGTAGTTGATATTGCAAGTCGATACAAAGAAGCAGAACCGTTAAAAACAAAATCAGCCACTGAAGTCGCTTCTGCATTTGAAAGGATTTATCGACGAGGTCCTCTGCACTGGCCAAATCTATTGCAGGTTGATCCTGGCAAGGAATTTCAGGGTGCAGTATTATCTACAATGAAACATCATAATGTCACCATACGACGAGGGCATACTGCGCTACATCGCGATCAGGCCATTGTAGAACGATTTAATCGGACGATTGCTGAGCGGTTATTTGGATATCAATACGCAAAAGAATTCATCCAAGAAAAAAGATCCCGTGAATGGGTTAAAAGATTACCATCTGTGATTACTGCACTGAATAACGAGATTACTAGAACAATCAACATGAAACCTATCAACGCGATTAAAAAGAAGTCAATACCCGTACAACCACAAAAAGATTTCAAAGAACCAATTCTTCATAGTAATGTCACTGTTAGGTATTTATATGAACCAGGAGAGCTTGAAGGGGGTAGAAAAAGGGCTACTGATCCTATTTGGAGTGTTACTGCACACAAGATATCTACTATAACACGATCAACTGGTAGACCAGCAATCTATAAACTGGATTCAACTGCCCCTCAACGAGGATTTACTAGACAACAACTACAGGTAATTCCCGAGGATACTCAATTGCCACCGCATGGTCTTAACTAGCACAGTTGCGTCTATTGCACTCAAGACAAGTCAACAATACATTGTTTCTGACATGACCGAGACTGTTATTTTTTCTGTCTACGGTGAATTGGCGAGGATCCTTATCCGAATACTGCCAACGCATTATACAATTGCAACTCGCGCAGTGATTATTCTGTTGTTTCTTCAGCGTAATTATTAATTCAGCATCAATATCAAATTCTCGTTGTTTTTTTTTATCCTGTTGTTTGTAACCGGAGAGTTTTTTATCAATAATTTTAACATCAATATCATCCATTGTTGTGTCATTATCATCGAAAACAATTCTTCGAAGTTGATTTATTTTTCGTACTCTGGATACTGCGAGATAGACTAAATTCGACCATTCGATGTGATTATCCACCATCCAAACAATTGTATCCGATATAGTCAATCCCTGTGAAGAGTGTATTGTTGCTGCGTATCCTAGCGTCCACGGGGATTTATTAGCACGCAATGCATCTTCAACGACATTGATATCAACCAGCACAATATCATTTAATACGAGAATTTGTTTTTCACTCTGTCCTGGAATATCAACTTCAATATTCTGTTTTCGTGTATCCGATGGCCTATAACAAAGGGGTACTGGAAGCGTTGCAAATTTTTCTTTATGCAATTCAAATAACTTCATCTGAAGTGTGTCCCTGACTATTTTTCTACTTGCAATTATCAAATCATTTGGTCTCCATGTTTCCCAGAAATCATTCATTGGAGTTTCTGAAATCACTTCACGCGCTATTTCGCATTGGATTCTATCCGGTTGTAATCTAATTAGCGCTTTGAACTCGCGTAATCGTTCATCAAGTGATCTATAATCAGTGGTGATTTCTTCATAGTAGTCTACAAAACCCCTTAGCCATTCATGTGGAGATGAACCGACAAATGGTGGTGGTTGGCCGTGATCACCGCACATGACGACTTTTGTGTTTTTGTTTAACAACCACTCAAGAAATGTTTGTAATACATCTAATGACACTGTGCATATTTCATCCCAAATGATGATTTCAGGAATGAATTTATCACCCATACGCTCAGGAGTCCATTTGTCACCCTTCCATCGAAAGAAACTATGGTAAGTACAAGCATTTACCCCTCGCTGTATCATCTCTCTGGCGAGTCTGTGAGTCGGTGTTAGCACAATCATGGTTGACCGACGAAATAATTCAATTGCACGAGTTGTCTTTCCTGACCCACCACAACCGTTTAAATAAACTGTCTTGTATCTACATACTGGATCAGATACCGGTGGTGCATTAGAAAATTCTGATTGATTTTCAATACGGTTACAACAAAGATATTTATCATCCATGGCAACGTCTGCGGATTCACAATACTCATGTAGCATCTCCTTTTTAAATCGCCAACGCCCCCAATTTTCTTCGGGATCTGTGAATTTAGCTACAGCTGATTTGTACTTATTGTGTATATACATCGAATCAGTGGTCACTCTAACCGCGGTATTAGGAAATCTATTTATCATCGAAAATAGATTAATAGAAGCATAGGCTAGCATTGAACTTCTCAAATGTGTGTACTGGGAATTATATCCATCACAGTAGGTAACAACCGTACCCATTTTCTCACCATTGGATAGAAAAGCATCCTTACGGGATACAAGTTTTCCCTGTTTCATTAAATCCGCTACAATAAAATCGTATTCAGCGACGTCTATGATCAACCGCGAAGAATATTTTGCGTTGTCGTACCGTCCACCTTGAGTGAATTTACCGATTATTCTTCGTCCAAAATCTTTTGCTTGTTCTTTTTTAATTTCAAATAACTTCTTAGACCGATTCATGATTTGTTCTTCATTGAAATCAGGGAATTGTTTTCGCTGTTCGCTGATTATTCTATCTAGATCCGGTTGTGGTAGCCAAACTTCTTTCTGAGCTCGATAGCATATAATCGCTTCACCGATGATCAACGATATTAGCATACCACAATCAATCATATATCACAATAGCACTATTGGCATCCAGGCCTTTTCAGATAGATGTCTACCGAGCCAAACATAACTACACGGATGTAACCCTGTAGCTAATTCAAATGATATCACACGAGCGAATCCGGTTAAATCAAAATCAGGCAATGGTCCATTAATCGCAACACGAGTCATTTCATGCGTGGGGTGTCCAAATCGTTTGAAGTACTCAGCACATTCCCCATACCCGAGAAAACTTCCGGGATAACACGCGGCTATATCAATTGAAATCATTCCATCACGTGAGTTTCGTATTCCACAGTCCTCCATGACCAAATTTGACGCAACTCAATTTAACATCCTCGAGAAAATCACTTCGTGTTGGACGCCATGAGTTTTTTTCTCTTGCGAAGTGAGCTACCACTGATGGAATCGTAAAACTATCCGTGAGTAGTTTTTCATGGGAATTCTCCGGTGAAAAATCACTAGCGATTTTTCTCATTCTATTATCTAATTCTTCAACGCGATATAATTCACCATTTGGTTTTACAAATTGATCGAATCCTATTTCGGGATCTTCATCACTTCTAAGTAACCACACTGACACAGGATCATCTTTACACAACGCATGAATAGCATCAAATAATCTCACTTCATAGAAAACATCCCCGACGAACTCCTTAGGGATATATTTCACGGTTCGTTCTCGTGGAAATACTGTTACCGCAGGTGTCCACGCGTGTTTATTATGATCAATAATCTGTATTGGTGCTCCATTTTTGTTATATTTCGGTTCGTATAAAACCTCTCCGGTTATCGTCATAACTGTTATTGGAAATCTTAATGATGTTTCTAATTTAGCTATATCAGAAATCTTTGCACCATGCTGTTTCACTGTCAGTTCCCACTCGGTTATTTTCCTACGTCGCAGATCAGTTAGTTTATTTCCTCGGGATGCATTTGTGAAGTGTTCTATTATTCGTTCTGCTACACAATTAAGCCCTGACGAATATTTCATAGGAGCTAGTTTTGCGATATCGGGTTTATCATTTAACGGATATATCCCATAAACCATTGCTGTTACGGGATAACATCTTTCGTAGTATGGTTTGTCAATGCCGGTTAGAATTCCTGGTTTGGAATCTCTACTCACAATGACAGCTTTTTTATTCTTGAGGATTGGTTCAAATTTATCCCTAATAATCCATTTGCCATCGACTTCAATAATGAATTTGATTCGGAAAAAATACCGTTTTTCCCCAACACGTGAAATTATCACTGCTGCTTTTTCATCATTCATGGTAGCGTCAACAACACCATCAATTCGAAATGTTGACCAACAATAAGATGCTCCATCACGTTTGAATTCAGTAAAACAATCTCTGATTTTACTAATCATGGCTTTATCAAGAATTGTATTCTTTGGTGTATTAGAAACTATATCGAGATTGAATTGAGCATCTTTCCAGGGTAATTTCTTGTTACGTTTTTTGGGTCTATCGATATTAAATTTAGGATTGATTTTTAATAATCTCTTAAACTCTTTCATGTTTCCGTCTATTGGACGTTTTTTGGGTTTATCGAGATTAAATCTAGGATTGATTTTCAATAATCTCTTAAACTCTTTCATATTTCCGTCTCTTGGACGTTTGTTACGTTTTTTTGGTCTATCGATATTAAATTTAGGACTAATTTTTAATAATCTCTTAAACTCTTTCATGTTTCCGTCTCTTGGACGTTTTTTTGGGTCTATAGATATTAAATTTAGGATTAATTTTTAATAATCTCTTAAACTCCTTATCAGCATTGAATTCAGCATTTTTCGAAGGCGTTCTCCTTAATTCCCTCATGCTATAATTAAAACAAGCATTTAAATGAAAGATTTTTATATAATGAATCACTGTAAGTGGCTTATGATTGGATCAGTAACCCCGTGTAACAAATCATGCAGAAATGAGTTCTGTGGGTATCATATGCAAAGCTTTCGACGTGGAAGCCTTGGTCCGTTACCTTGTATTCTATGTGGAGTTGGGGTCAGGGGAAAATCTCAGTTGTGTCTTAATTGCGGTGGTAAGCGATACAGGGAGTTGAAGCGTTATTATGATAAAAGAATAAAAAATGGACAATCAATCAGAAATTTTGACCCTGAAAAGGTCCTTGACCCTGACAACATCAAGGATAAAATCATAAGAACCCCTCAAGACTACATTGAAAGATTCATTATTGAACCAAACGATGAATTAGACAAACAATAGTATTATGTATACGAATGAACCAAGAATTCAGACAACATCCCTTGATTACAAATTATGAAGCACCCAGTGATGGTACTGTCAGAAACCGTAGACTAAAGAAACCAGTTGATGCTGTGAATAATCAAGGGTATTTGAAGTTTCGCGCTGGAGAGAAATTTTATCTCAATCATCGTTTCGTGTATGAATGTTTCAATGGATTGATCGAGGATGATTTTGTTATTGATCATATCGATTCTAATCCAAAGAACAATTCTTTATCAAATCTGCAGGCTATCACACAAAGTGAGAATTTGAAAAGAGGGAAGACTGGCACTTGTTCAAAAAAAGCGAGACCAGTAAAATCTTTGAATACAACAACTAACGAAGAAAAAATATTTCAATCATTATATGAAGCCGGTAGGCACTTCGATATTTGTAGAGCCTCAGTACGATATGTTGCAGAGGGGATTTATCGATCTGCGATTTCAAAAGGGACGGGACAGAAAATTCAATTTAGTTATGTCTAATGCGTCATATTTTTCATTTAGAAATATATCATTATTATAGAATAATGAATTCTGAAAACATGAATAGCATCATATCCGAGATTTCAAAATTGAAAAGTTGGGATATTGAACTATCAGATGGGTTAAATCCTGATCAAATCATGTCTGATTTTCAGGACATAGAATACGGAGTTAGCACTAACAAGTATATGCTACCAAAGAAGTATGCGCTCATCAAGAGAATTCAGAATTCTATTCGGGACTCTCTCGCATTTTCCAGTGACGTAAGTGTGTTCGCTCCGTTGTATACCATCGTAGAACGAATACGAAAAGAATTGGGGTACGAATACGAATTGAAAAAGGAGGTTAATTCTAAAGTTAGAAACCTACGGGCGTTAATTCAAGAAAATGAACAATTTTGATTGACCATTTATCATTATTTGATTGACCGACCATTAATCATTATTTGATTGTGACCGTCCCTCATAGAGATTTTAATTTTTTTTAACATTTTTTGATTGATAATGTCAGAAACAGTGAATAAAAAATTGATGGCTGGTTCGGATTGATCAAAAATAGAATGGCGAAAGTGTGATATTAATTATTTTTATATACAATTATCACACTTTCGCCATCATTGATAGAAGCCGTTATAGGATGAAATAACACTTCCATGACCATCAGATGGTGTTAGGTCGGGATTGAAAAATTGTTTTACAATTGAAAAATTGTTTCTGATTTCAAATAATGGTCAATGAAGCATTAACAACCCGATTGGCTCGTGAACGACTGGATGCAATCAGGAGATTTGTACCAATTCGTGACTCTGTACGGAATAAACTACAACAACGACAGAGTCTTCAGACTGATTTTGCTGCGGGATCTGAAGAATTGTTTAAACCAGTAACAACAGCAACGAAGGGAGTAGAGCGCGCTATACTGGGGGATGATCCCGAGACGGGAAAATCTGTTATCGGTGAACTCGAAAAAATAGCAGCGAAAACTGAACAAACAGAACAGGCCGTACAAAAAATAGAATCAAAAAGAACAGTAGATGGTTTACGCGTGAGATTTAACGAGAAAGGGTTAGCAGCAATTGATGAGACTGATCCAACAGAAATTCCTGCGCTTGTTGTTAAGACTTATGAAAACAGAAAAAAAATGTTGAAACCAGAACATCATAAGTTTGTTAAGAATTTAACCCATTGGGCTGATATATTCTACAAAATCAAAACTGAAAAAAGTCAAAAAAAGACAGATTGTGCATCATACATTGAATATATCAATGCGGTGGATCACGTGTATAATCAATATGAAGAACTAAAACAACAACAAAAACCACAAAGGCGGCGACAGCAACCTGCAAAGAAAATATCCTTTTCACCTAAAAAACAACAACCTGAAAAACAACAAATACCACGTGATGATGATTATGATCTTCTTGGTTATTTACAACCCATGGATGTAGCAATGGGTTATAGCGGAAGTGGATTAAGAGATTCCAGTGGACCCCAAAGTGGGGTATGTCCTGGTAGTGTTCTCAGTGATATATCACGATTAGAGGTTCTTGTAGGAGGGTTCCGAGCCGGAAATAACTCACCGGAAATAATTAATGAAGCAGCTGATATCTGTAGACGATTATTTCAGGGTGGTATCATGGATATCAGCACATATCGAGATTTCATTGGCGAGTTAGTGGAAAGTGGGTATCATAGTGACTGAATTGAAAGTCAATTGAAAAATTGTTTCTGATTTCAAATAATGATCATACACTACAATCATGATAAACCAACCCCCGTCTACGTAGTTAATTCACGGTTTCCGGTTTATAGAGCATACTACGGAGATGGTTTAGGTAATACCATTTTAGGGTTATTTGCGAGAATGGCTCCAAAAGTGATGCCGTTGGCTAAACAATTAGGAATGAAAGCAATTGATGTTATTCGTGATAAGGGTATTGGTGCTGTTGGAGATCTTGCTGGAAAAGCGTTTTCAACTGCGAAGAATAAATTAACATCATTAGTGAAATCACGGATGAAATCCAAAGGATTTTCAAAACCGTTACCGTCTACAGCGGAAATGCCTGCAAGTGTTAGTAGAATTATAAATAACGCAGTAGATGAAAAATTAGCATCGATGGTGACTCCCTTGATAAATCAAGGGGACCAAAATAACATGATAGCAAACATGATAGCAGGAAGTGGCTTTAAAAAAACACGACGATGAAATGGGAAATCGCGATTTAGACTCTGATAAATAGAATAAAATGTTCAAAAGGTCACCTGATCCAGCATTTGATATGGATGCCCCAGTGCGTAAAGATGATTCTGTACGCGATTTTCAATTTTATTCTTATCACGCAGTACAACCAGATCTCCGATCGCGAATTGAACTTCAAGTTCATGATACCAGTAAATATTTTCTACCGTGTGAGGCATTTATCGAAATCGAAGGAGAACTTGTAACAAATGATGCTGCTCATGATGATCCACCATATGACAATAACCCAACTATCAAAGTTGGTTTTGTTAATAATGGGATCATGGCGTTATTTGAAAGCGCTAGATATCTCATTGATGGAAAGGAAATTGAATCCATTGACCGTGAAGTTGATGTGGCCACAACAATCATAGGGTTAGCGAGATACTCTGATGATTATACAAGATCAGCTGGTCCATCTATGATGTTCTCTAAGGATATTACTGATCACCCTGAACACAACCAGTATTCTAGAGTCAAGGCAACACATGCTTCTTCAGTTAATCCAGCACCAGCCGGATATACAAGACCAGCTGGTGATTTTGATGTCATAAATAATATTACTAACTACAACCTAGGGTTTGCAACACGCGTATTAACGTTGCAAGGACAGCGTCGACAGTTTTCATGTGCAATTCCACTGCATCATATATTCGGATTCTGTAGAAACGTCCGAAAAGTTATTTATGGAGCTAAACACACAGTAGCGCTTGTACGAAAGGGTACTGATAATGATGCAATATGGCATGATGCTGGTGTTGCTGATGGTAAAGTCATTTTAACAAAACTAGCATTGTGGATGCCAGTGTTAACTCCATCAATCACAGCAGAAGAAAAATTGTTATCATTTATGGAACAAGGAGGAAAATCATTGTTGAGTTGGTTATCAGTGACCACTGATATTAAACTAGATAATGTTGATGATATATTTACTTGGCATCTGGCATCAAAACAAGGTGTTTCAGCTCCACGTCATATATTTGTGGCGTTACAGAATAATGCACGAGTTGGTAATCAACAACGAAGTCATATGATATTTGATCAGTTAGGTGTTAGAGAGGTCTCACTGAGAATAAACGGACAACAGGAACCATCTGAAGATGTACAACTTGATTACACTCACAACCATATTGCTCGTGTATATCATAACCTGTTGTCATTTATGGCACGTGATCTAAATGTGGATACTGGTTTGCAAATATCACAATTGGATTTTAAAAGCCTCTATCCGATCTATTACTTCTCACTGGAACATCTCGATTTGATGAGACAATCTGTCGTTGATATACACTTTAGAGCCCGTGTAACCCGTCCTGGTGGTATTGCTAATTATAGAGCGGTTGCTGTCATTCTCAGTGATAAATCAATGCTACTTGAAGGTGTTGGTGGAAGAATGAGAGTGGTAGATGCACCAGTGGAAAACATATAATTGAAATTGTAAACGATTTAGAATCAATATATTATGTATAATGTCATATAGTGTTATTAGTGTTGCGTTAACTCCTGGTCAAATCAAAAAATTGCAATCAGAATCGGCTAAAAAATGTGGAACCACAATCACTTTGAAACCGAATCAAATGACTGGTGGTGCAAATAAATTATCACTGACAACTCGTCAAATAAAACATTTCAATGATGCACTTGTAGCCAAAAAAGGTGTTCAGATTACTCTTTCTGCGGCTGCTATCAAAAATATGATTAAAACAGGCGGTATATTCCCGTTGTTAGCTGCGATACCAGCATTGATTGCAGCAGCAGCCCCAGCGGTGGCTAAAGCGGCAGCGTTAGGAGCCGTTGGTACTGCAGCAGGAATAGCACTAAAGAAGGCAACTGGGAAAGGATATAAAAAAAAGGGAAAGGGTCTAAGACTACCAGGAACCCCGTATTCGTGGTACAGCGGAAAGGGTCTAAGACTAGGACCGGTTTATTAATTGGAGAGTCTTTGATGGTTCCCATGTCCAATTTTGATTTACTCGATGCTGCTAAAAAACTCGCGATTAAAAACTTCAGAGGTGTCTTTATGAAAGATCAATTACCACATCAACCAAACAGCGTTGAAACCGGAATCATTAATTTAAATAACAGCACCGGACCCGGAACTCACTGGGTTGCATACGCTATTGATCCACGTGGGATTGTCTATTTTGATTCATATGGATTACCCCCACCAAAAGAGTTTATGAGATATATAAAAACCCTTCCAATGAAGACTTGGTATTCCACGCTACCAACACAACAAATGAATGACCCACCAATATGTGGCAGCGAAGTATTAAATGTCCTTAACGCTATTTCTAACTCCTTGAGTAACCCAAGCGGAAAACCACCACATGTTGTCGTGAATGAATACACTAGTAATCGCTGGAGAAAATCAAAGATTTTTCAACGAAGTCGTCAAAAACGATTTTAGAGAGAGAAAGAGTTTTACAATAACATGATTGATATTTGGGGGAGATCTTTGAAACCCAAACCCGATGACACTGCAACCCTTGATTCTATCAAGGATGTAAAAAAACCAAAGATGAAATAGCTGAGACGTTAAATTTAGCAAGTGTTGACCCGAACGAAATAGTTGTATTTCAGGACAAACAGGGTAAATTGAAATCCAGTGATGTGTCATTGAATGACATTTTGATACGGCAGCGCGACGCCGCTGAAAACTCTATTGCGCTATATTCGAACGGTGGACAGCTTAAACCAGGCGCACTTGTGTCTACGATCACCGACGCGATTGCTACCAACGAACGTGAGCTGAATGATCTTATACGAGGTTATAATAATTTTCGCAAAAATGTCGTACATAAATTCTTTGGAACCCCGCTTGTGGTTGGCATGACTCTCGCTGAAATTAAAGACTTGTTGAATTCATTCTTCGCTAACAAGGAAGCTGGAAGGATGATGACTGCTTCAGATTTCAAGGCAAATTATCTCGAGATTTCTAAACTAATAGAAGATCAAAAACCCACTAACGACATTGTTGGTAGATTCTTTGGAAACCCGCTTGTGGCAGGAATGACTCTCGCTGAAATCAGTGAGTTTATCGGCAAGCACACTCACAATGCCTACATCGCTAATAGTTTCTTTGGTGTCCCGGCTACATCTACGATGACTCTCAAAGATAATAACATGTTTATGGTGAGACAAACAACACTTAATACCATCGTTAATAGATTTCTAGGGAGAACACCTGTGTTTGAAACCACATCGTTGACAGGCATGACTCTCGCTGAAATTAAAAGCGCTATTGACGAACAAAAGCACACCAGCGATATTGTTAATAAGTTCTTTGAGGGCAGTAGCCTCCAAGATATCACGACGAAATTTTCTAACATCGACAACCATATTAAAACCCAAGCACGGATTAGAATCAACGAACTTCTGGTTTCATTCTTTTCTAACAAGGAGGAGAGTGGAAAAACAATAGATCCTACCAAAATCAGGGTAAATTATCTCGATATTTCCGACGATCTTCTTAAACTAAAAGAAAACTTTGAAAGGATAAAGATTCCGCATCTAGACACTGAAGTTAAAAATATCGTGTATACGGTCGAGCATGGAACCATGGATTGGACAAGAGACGTTTATACTACGCTGTCTATCGGTCCCTTGGGCGGATCAATTTTCGATGATATCGCCTTGATGACGTGGATCGATGGTATCTACAGGCTAACGTGGATCTCTGTAGATCAATTTAATATGATCGCGGACGGTAAAACCTACTCTGGTGGCACCGCGACGTTTATTTTTAATGGTCACAAACTAGACTTTAATGTCGTCGCGGTTAATAGCTCCACCATTAGAACAAAAATAATTTGGTGTTTAGAACTTGTACATGATTTTTCCGGCTGAAGTACTAGCAATTCCCGCTAACGATGACAAATAATTGAAAACGCTAGCGTTTTTAAAATAACAATGATTTCATCAACTCAATGTCGCTATGATCAAGTCAGAGAATTTCAGACTAGACTCAAAACCCTCACTAAGGAGTATCAAATAAAAATAAAAAAATACCGACGAAGAATCACCGCAATTGATATTACTATGTACTCGGTGTCAAGCGTTCTCGCTGGCGCCGGAATAATACTTGCATCGGTTACAATGATTGCCCCGGTCGTAGTTCCAATTTGCATTTCTGCGGTGGCTACAATCGGGGGTATATCAACCGGGATAGCAAAAAAGATATCATCATGCAGCCAGAGTAAACTGCAGAATTACTTACTTCAATTTCATATTGCATCAACCGCATATTCGCAATTATCATTGATGATATCATCGTCACTCGATAATACAATTATATCAGATAGTGAATTCTCAGCGATGGTCAGTATTTTTGATTCCGCGATATCGAAATTAGAGCGACAACATGAGTATAATAACAATGACAACACCGATGGAATCAGAAAACACGAACCCAAAAAACAAAATGATCTCAATAATATCAACCATACCAGATTGTGAGTTCTCAGTGATGGTCAGTATTTATGATTCCTCGATACCAAAATTAGAAATAAATCATGAGTATAATAACAATGACAACACCGCAGGAATTACTTCAACGAATAGTGGAGAACACGAACCCAGTACAAACAAGCATGATATCAATAACATCAACGGAACCCGAGTTTAGTGTGAATTTCCCTAGCCCAGTCCCCGTGAAGGAGATAGCGCTAGCAAAACTACGAGTGTATCACAGTTGGCCTAATATCAGATCAAAATCATTTGGTGGTCAACAACCGAATAATTCACTGGTGTTTGCAAATAAGAATAAACCCGACGGAACCCCAGACTGGAACGTCGTTTCGATACCAACAGGGTCATACCAAATCGAACAAATCAATAATGAATTCGCGCGTAGAATAAAATCGATTACTGGAAAAGAATCAAAAATCGCTATAACAGTTCATGAACCGACGCTATCATCCGCAATTGAGATAAACACAGAAGGATACGTCGTAGATATCTATCAAAGTTCTATTAGAACCGTACTAGGATGGCCTGAATTACCACCGGAAAAATCCACCACCGACTTAACCACGGATGTACAATCATATCATGAAATCAATCCCAGTTATCGAGATAATTTATCTGATATAAGAAAAGGAAGAATCGGCGATAGATTTATATTCACCAACAAAGACACATTGCAATGGGATTTTATCATTAAAAGAACAACCGACTCATCTGTTACTATTTCATTTACGCTAACTGACGTCCGTGGTTATTTTAATGAGATTAAACAATTATATGAAACACAACTAGAACAACTACGGAAAACAAAATCGCAAAAACACGTTGAAATAATAAATCAACTCATATCGGACATGGAATATATCTATGAACTAATTATTCAAACAATAATTAATGACAACAGCGACAATAAACAACGATTCCTAACCGATTACAATATCACAGAAGACAATCTGCGTAATTTCAAGTTTCCGAAATACAACGCTGATGAATTAGCAAGAATTGTTAAAACCGATATCAAAGCGCTACAAAAATCAGATTCAACTGTCCTCCTCAAAAATAATAATGATCCAGATGGTGGCGGTAGGCATATCGCTCCGTTCAACGTGAATATTTCATCGGTGATTGCGCTCAATTTAGTATGTGATGTTATCGAAGGAAGCTATCAGATTAATCTAGAGCAATCAAATCAAGCTCAACAGGGATATATTCTTTATTCGTTTGCACCAACAGCTCCTCCAGGATTCCTAATTATTGAAAACCCAATTAATCCTGTCTACATGCGATGCCATAATAATTCATTAACCAGAATTAATTTCAAACTCACCGACCAGTCAAATAATCTGATTGATTTACAAGAAGAGGTGTTAGCGATTAGTTTGTTTGTGAGATCCTAAAGACTTGATCAAATATTCGGTTGAAATCATTTCTTATTTTTTGTTAACCTGTAGCAGCAGAGAGGGTGGATGACCACATCGTTGCGACCAAAATTGATTAAAAAATCGTAAAAGTCTCCGTTTTCATTTTTTTTAGTTAAAATGAGATTTCGTAGGGAAGGCTCGTTAAGATTTCAATCAATTTTTTGTCTGAAAACGTTGTAGGGTTTGCCCCTGAGATATTTTTTTTTGGTTAAAATGAGATTATAGGACGGCTCGTTTTAGGATTTCAATCAAAATTTGTCTAAAAACGTTGTAGGATTCACCCTCTCTGCTGCTTCCTATCCACCCAGACACATTATTCTGACACCAGGCCGACAAGTTTTAACACTAACCTCTGAGCGCCAAGACGGCAACTGCTAGTACCATTTTATTTATTTATTAGACTTTAGTAAGAACGACTTTCTCCTGCATCCAAGGCGGACGCTCTAACCACTTAGGCGGTCGACTGTATTGCATTCTGACAAATAATCTCCATTTTCCACCTGTTTGAAAGAGCCCTACAAATACTAAAGCATAACACTTACCAATAAAACGAGTACCCAATGGACATGCCTATGAGTAGAGTCAAACTGCAAACAACACAGACCAAGATTTGCCGTAACATACTGTGCCTGCAGATCGGGGTCTATGTTGATTGGTTTAGTGATTACTTCTAAAAAAAATTCATAGACCCTAATCTACAGGAGCAGTATGCGACGACAAATCTGGGCCTATGCAGTTTGCGGTTGTACCCGTCTTATAATCAAGTACATACGGTATTTAAGAAGCGAGGAATTATTGAGTGGAAAGTTTTCACCCTATTGCGTTTATGTTTAACCCAATTTGTTTCCTTGTGTTTAGGAACTTAGCACTGTTTTGTGAGAGAAAAAAAAAAACACTAATTCAAAAATAGATTAGTTAAATGGTATGTCTTACAATCTTCAGGTAAACTAGTCACATATGTTGTTCTATATTCTTTAAGGGAATTAATTATTTATGCTACAACTAAAGGGAGTACATGTACCTAAATGCATAATCACAGGTAAAATTAGACCAGTTCGGGTATGAAAATGTTTAGTTCGACTAGTTTTTCCTCCATTTGACTAAATGACTCTTAATTAAAAATAAACACATTCTGATCATCAATAACATAATTATATGACAATGTCAACCTGCATTTTAAAGACCTGACTTACCCATTATAACATATTTTTAAACCCGTTCCAAGTCTATAGGACATAACTTGAAATATCGTCATTTACATCAATGTGGTGTATCACTGTGATCCAGAATGTCAAAGCAAAATCGACATGAAAATTAATTTATTTGTGATGTATTTCTCGTGTTATGACAAATGACGCAAATACTTATAAAACAGGTCGGAAAACTGGCCAAACTATAATGTTCATGTGCATCATACGTATTCTGTTTAAAACTCCCACGGTGATTTAATTTTGAAACTTGAGTTATTTCAATGGCTAGACATGGCAAATCTCCCTGTTAATTATTTCTTAGCTCACTCCTCGACAGCAACATGTCATGACTCAAAATGCATTAATAACTAATGTGAAGGTTTTCCAGTTATTTAGGTTGGGGTGGGGTGCTCACAATATTTTTTATCAATTATTACAGAAGACTTGCCTTTGCTTGTTTTTGTCAGAAATTAAAGTAGTGATAGAGAGATGCAAAGCCCAGAGTCCCCAGTCAGCGGTGCTGATAGTTAAATTAATGAATACACATTTTGCGATCTGTATTATGCTTCTCTAGACTGGTACTCCAGTTACCTCTAGTCCGTCTAACTTCTGCCTCCGTTCTTCCTTTTTCTTTGTCTCCCAGAGAATCGGGACCAACTGCACTAGGGAATTTCCCATTGTCTCCTACAGTTCCTCTGGTCCTCAAAAGTTGTATGTACTCAAGATCGTTGGAGTAGCTTATCTTCCCTTAAAATTCCCTCAAAAGCCTTTAGCGACTACTCACGTTTTGTTTTGCTGTCAAGATACTAGATTTAAGCATGTGATTCTAATCTTGGCCGAGCCATGCGCGATTCTGAGTGAATTTTAAATTGACATAATTATGAGACTGCCCCTCTCCCCAATAGTCTGTCAAGGGTGGATTTACGGCCCCCACTTGATGTTCCTTTGATTCAAACACAGGATTTTACCTGTGAACCATGTTATGACAATGCTATATAACTGACTTGGCACAAAAATGGCGCCAGTCGCTAGTTCAAATGGCCATGTCAAATAACTGGCTTGACACCGCGTTGTTCGCAGAACTGACCTTCATACATATTTACGCGAAATGATTAGCCTCAGAGTCTAGCATATACATGTTGCAATCTGGTTATTTTCCTTACAACGTGACACTTAATGTGTACACGTGTTATCGACATGTTTAAAGTCTGTTCAGGATTTAGTCAGAATGCCACTTTTACCACAAGCTTAATATATCTTGCCCACTTTGACTACATCCCATGTAGCCCGGGACTCAAGCTATCAAAACCATGCTGCTCCCATGTAATCCAACCTTCGCTAGCCAAAGTTCCGATAAACCCATTTACATCATGGCTGATCGAACAGCTATACTGGTGATTGGTTATAGAGACATCTATTGGATTTCACATGTTGCTTCCCGTAGCATATTATGCCAACTAACAAATAGCATGGTGAATTGTACGTCAGGTTTCACTGAACAGTTGTTTTGGCAAATTTTCATCCCATGACGATCTATTTCAGAAAAATGATATTAATATTACATTAAAGATGCAAATAACTAACTAATGATTTTTGTTCAAAGGATGTTTGAAAGATTTTGACTGAGGTGTAAAGCTTTCTTTGTGAAACTGGTGGCATTTTAACTGAACCATATCTACCAGCAACCCCTCTTTTTACATTCATTTTTGACAGGAAAGAGCTATTTTGAATATTTTCCTATGACAAGGCAGCTAAACGAATCAGTATGAGATCTCACTGCATTAACTATCCAGTGAGATCTCAGCTAAAAACGATGGTTACAATTTACCTTAAAAAGATGTTTTGTAAATTTAAAATCAAAAGTAGGACGATGTACCAGAGGGAAGTCATTACATGTGCATTTGAGTGAAATGTGCACACACGGACCGACACGGGAACATTGCTTTTGTATCATTCCATTCAAGTTGTGTGCTTCCCTTGTCTCGATCACGTAAGAACAGTGTTCAAATTTGAACAGCTTAATTCTGATTGGATGCTGTGGCTTGCACCCGCATCCAATGAAATTTACAGACCCGAAGCTCATACATACCTGCTCTATATACCAAGGTGTAGATAGGATTATCGGAGCCTTGGCAAGAGAAAGTGAAGTAACACAGGACAGAGACTATCAAAATAGTGCAACTCTCGCAGATGGCTACCACATGGGCAAATTAAGTACCACATTTTATACGAAGCGTCAGACTGCTGGCATTATAATAGTTCATGCTAAAGAGCGGAGATGAAAATACATTACCAATTTACGTTTAACATTGAAATACTGTATATCATATATCCTTAAATTTTTTACACAAGACGGAGTAGACAGTGTTATTAACTCTGTCTACATGACAGCTATTGATAATAAAGACTGAAAATATGCATTGGAGAAATATTGACGTACGGGTTATTGAATGTTTAAACATTAGTTTTCTATTAAGATTAGAACCACGGTCAGCTTGTTATGGCAACAATAGCCTTGCCTGCACGCACCAACCCCAACGTCCCCTCGACCATGCGCACATCCACTTAAAAGCATGAAAACGTAGTCTCTAGTTTAAAACCATCGTGAGTTGTAGACACACCCGTATGAGGACACAAAATTTATCTCTACTCTAATACAGTCACTTCATATGTCTACGACAGAAATCAATGCATATGTAAATTAAAACGGACAGGTAAAAAATGTGCACTAGACAGAAATCAATGCATATGTAAATTAAAACGGACAGGTAAAAAATGTGCACAAGACAGAAATCAATGCATATGTAAATTAAAACGGACGTCACTTCATGTGTCTACGACAGAAATCAATGCATATGTAAATTAAAACGGACGTCACTTCATATGTCTACGACAGAAATCAATGCATATGTAAATTAAAACGGACGTCACTTCATATGTCTACGACTAAATCAATGTAAATTAAAAGGGACGTCACTTCATATGTCTACGACAGAAATCAATGTAAATTAAAACGGACAGGTAAAAAATGTGACAGAGTGGAAAGTGCTACCCCTGAATTCTACAGGAGGATGCGTGATAATATTGACGGAAATATAAACCTGGCTGTATTAAAGTGATAAATATTGTTACACGCACAGGGGTATCACTTGACCGAGCGGTGTCAAACCCTGGCGCAAATCCCGCTGGAAGTCATATGTTTTCCCCACATTTCCAAAGACGTCCATACATTTTGAGTTGTAAATTGGAAAGCCAGACGTGTCTGCTTTTATTCACTGAATTATATTCTAATCAATTCAAGACCACAGATAAAACAACTTGCCAAAATTCCATCAACCGCATATTGGATGTTTTTTCTTCATCATCGTCTTCAGATTTCCTCACCGGCAGCCGGTTATGCCATAGAAAATACACTAGTATTCCCTTTTTCACTGGGAACTATTTAACTTCTCCACCCTAGGCCAGTCAATAAACACTTTTACAGGCACAGTACGGCAATATAAATGCACCTTATTTACACTATGGACACAAAAACGGTATCTACCAAGTCCTTACTTATTGGTTCCATGGTGTAATTTACCGGTTTCCTACCGTACATAATACCACCTCAGCCACACCACTATTGTACACCACTAGATTACCAAGGGACAGTCATTCGGTTTGGATCTGAATTCACTACCAGCGAACCATGGCATCATTCAAACTCACTAACACTCGACTCTGTGACGTTTGCTCCTATTCATTGGCTATATATTTCGGGCTAGGAATATTTCCATGTAGCCGAATCCCAATAATCACACAAATCTAAGAATTGCTTAAAGCGGGGCGCTATCAAATGCGCATACTCCAAATTTATTACAACATAATCATGCAGAAATTTAAAGTTTCCCTTAAAAGTACCAAGTTATTAAGCCTGACGCGTCATTCAAACTTATTCATCATGACCAAATTAAACCTTAAATTCACATTACCCTGAAAAAGCCATGACATTAGCGATTTCAGAATATCATATGCTTATAGAACTTCTAAAAGTTTAAAAGAAACTTAAATCATGTTAAACAATTGGTAGTTAATGGGACTTTAGCCACCATTATTGCGCTACCTTCACAGCGAAATTGGAGCGTTGCGACCATATGAACAAGCAATGAAAATATCTTACCGCTACTGATCATATGACTTGCCAGTATGTACATCTACACGACTCGTTTGTATTGAGAAGGGATTTTCTTCAACCATACGAAACATGAATAATCTGTAATATATATATATATATATATATATATATATATATATATATATATATATATATATATATATATATATATATATATATATATATATATATATATATATATATATATATATAACTCTTGCGATGTCTTTAAAAATATCCCTTGTTGGTATAAATTAAAGCCGACAAAACATTTGATATGGCTTTAGGGAAATACGATCAGGTCGTGTTTATGATGTCATATTTGAGATATGTATTTGCGTAACAACAAAACAGACGAACTTGAGGGTCTTTCTGAATCATAAAAAGTACGAGACCATTCCGAATTTATTCCACAAATTGAATGTTGAGCTGCCGAAACGCAATATTTCTCGTTAGCTATCATTACCAACACATGACTAATGGCAGTTGTGATGGGAACATGTTAGCTTTTATTCCCAACAAATGACTGATGGCATCTGTGATGACAACTCGTTAGCTTTTATTCTCCACAAATGTCCTATGGCATATGTGATGAGAACTCGTAAGATATCATTCCCAACAAATGACTGATGGCATCTGTGATGGGAACTCGTTAGCTATCATTCCCAATAAATGTCTGATGGCAGCTGTGATGGGAACTCGTTAGCTTTTATTCTCAACAAATGACTGATGGCACCTGTGATGAGAACTCGTTAGATTTTATTCTCAACGAATCACTGATGACAGATGTGATGAGAACTCGTTAGCTATCATTCCCAATAAATGTCTGATGGCAGCTGTGATCCGAACTGGTTAGTTATCATTTCCAACAAACGACTGATGGCAGCTGTGATGGGAACTCGTTAGATTTTATTCTCAGCGAATCGCTGATGACAGATGTGATGAGAACTCGTTAGCTATCATTTCAAACAATTGTCTCATGGCAGCTGTGATGGGAACTTGTAAGCTTTAATTCCCAAAAAATGACTGACGTCAGCTGTGATGGGAATTCGTTAGCTATCATTCCCAACCTATCATTCATGGCAGCTGTGATGGGAACTCATTAGTTATCTTTCCCAACAAATGTCCGATGGCAGCTGTGACGGGAACACGTTAGCTATCATTCCCATCCTGTCAGTGAGGGCAGCTGTGATGGGAACTCGTTAGTTATCTTTCCCAACAAAAGACTGATGGCAGTTGTGATGGGAACTCGTTAGCATTCATTCCCAACAAATGACTGATGGCATATGTGATGACAACTCGTTAGTTTTTATTCTCCACAAATGTCCTATGGCAGCTGTGATTAGAACTGGTTTGTTATCATTGCCAACAAATCTCTGATGGCAGCAGTGATGAGAACTCGTTAGCTTTTATTCCTAACGAATGACTGATGGCAGCTGTGATGAGAACTCATTAGTTATCATTCCCAACAAATGTCCAATGGCAGGTGTGACGGGAACTCTTTAGCTATCATTCCCAACCTATCATTGTGGCAGATGTGATAAGAACTCGTTACGTATCATTCTCAACCTATCACTAATGACAGCTGTGATGAGAACTCGTTAGCTTTTATTCCCAATAAATGTCTGATGGCAACTGTGATGGGAACTCGTTCGCTATCATTCCCAACAAATGTCTGATGGCAGATGTGATAAGAACTCGTTAGCTGTCATTCCCAATCTATCACTGATGGCAGCTAGGATGGGAACTCGCTGTGGTCTTTATTTACAGACACGAAACCTTTAGCGGTGTATTAACTTCTTTATTAAGTGACGTACAGTATAAATCCTCGTTGTGTTATTTGTATCTAATCCCTAGAAAGAATCTCTCAAACAAAACAACGTATCGATTGATGAAGGAAGCCTGAATAATCTAGTGCTCCGACCTGTTTCTTTGCGGGCAGATTCTCCACGACTAAAATGTGACAAAAATCTCAGAAAAAACAAAAGCAAAATAAAAGTGTCAATTGATTTTGTGTCAAGTCAGTTTTCAAATTTCTGATAAAGATTGCGTTTAGTTTCAGTTGTTTCTTTTAAAAATGAAATCGTCATTTCGGAAGTGTAATTAAAAAATCGTTTGAACTGTTTCTAGACATAATATATAGGTCCAGAAAAGCAATGATGTTTTCAAGAAATTTTTGCGCACAGTCGTCTATAGCAGACAAATCTTCAACCATGAAGTTTAAAGGAAAATATTTATTTTCATGCACATTAAGTTTGACAATTAAATATCAGCATAAACTGTGATGAACGTGCCTATCTTAGTCGAATTTGGTCTTAAATCTAACAAAATGGTGTGACTTTGAAAGAAGTAAGTTCAATCAGCTTTATTGATATATGGTGGAGACCAAACGTTCAATCAAACAACTTTGTGAATGGTACCTTAAAACAAAGGCGTGGTTAAACATGTACAGCGGAGATGGTCCTTTAAAATACAGATTGGGTTCGACTCTCTGTGTGTGTGTGTGTGTGTGTGTGTGTGTGTGTGTGTGTGTGTGTGTGTGTGTGTGTGTGTGTGTGTGTGTGTGTGTTTTGGATTTATAACGTAGCCTTAACAACTGTTCAGTCATATCGCTACTATATCTTCAGTGTGACAGTTTATCATGTTCCACCCAGTCACAATATTCTGGCACCATGTTCCACCCAGTCACATTATTCTGGCATCATGTTCCACCTAGTGACATTATTATGGCATCATGTTCCACCCAGTCACATTATTCTGACACCAGGCCGACTAGTCCTAACATTAACCTCTTAATCGGGATCACCAAGCGAGGCAGCTGCTGGTACCTTTTGTATGTCTTTGGTATGCCTCGGCCGGGGATAGCGCATCAGAGACGGACGCTCTAACCACTAGGCCACCGGAGCGGGATGGGTTTATAAACATGTTACTAAACGTCTGTGTGATTATCAGTCTGAACGATAAAGGTGTCGGTTCTAAAAGTATTAGTGTAACAGTAATACTTGACTTTTGTACTAGAATATAAGTTAGACACGTAGAGTAGTTTAATTTCACATTGACTTTTGTACTAGAATATAAGTTAGACACGTAGAGTAGTTTAATTTCACATTGACTTTTGTACTAGAATATAAGTTAGACACGTAGAGTAGTTTAATTTCACAATTGCATACAATTGCGAACACTATATGTAAGTACCAACATAATGTATATTTTCGTGTACTTTTGTCTAACGAAATTCGCTTTTTAATTATATTAGTCTCGCCATTAGACTACGTTAACCTTACTCTTTAAATGTAGAGCATCCAATCATTATCTTCTTAGTATCCTAGAAAATTCAGGCAAGATATTTCCCAACTTGCCATATATATTTAGACTCAGACACGCGATTTGCCAAATTGCCATGTATATTTCGATTCAGGTGCGATGTTTGCCATATGTATATAAAGTCAGGCACTAGACCTGCCAAATGTGTTTCGGGCACGATATGTATTAGGATTTTCCTTAGAGATTTCGCTGCAGTGCATCAATCAGTAGTCAGTGTTGGTCAAGTGTGGTCAGTGTTTGCCAACTTTAGTTGGTGTTTGCTACATATAGAAAAAGATATTTTTCAACAACGTGGACACTTACTGTAGGAATCGTGTGAGTTTTAATTTTTTTCTCTATTCTTTTTCCTAGTTTCAACGTTCACCGAATCTATAAGTTGCGTTGAATCCCTCGTCTGATCGCCGAAGCCCAAGAGGGTGAGGGTTTCAACATTACCGAGGGATTGTGAGAACGTTGATACTAGAATAAAAAAACATCAACTTTTTTTAAAAAAAGAATAGACATTTTGAGATGCAACTAAAAGATTCGCTGTTATGGTGTCTATCCAGTTCGTTAAATTTACGCAATCATTTTACGTAGTTGCACGCGCTGCCAAGCAGCCAATATTATGGGTGATGAATAATAGTTTTCACAAGTGAGCTAACATCGAACATTTATTGAAAAAAACGAACCCCTCAACATAATATTAATCATTTCTGAGGAATACATCAACACTCAAATATTTGTCAGGTAACAAAATCAGATTGCACAGATTCTGAAACATATTTTGATTGATATAGAAACAAAAATAAGAACTATTTGTTGAGGAGTAGACGAGTCGAAAATCCATTTTCTTTGCATGGTTGGTTATTTCATTGGGCAAGAGATATGTCTTATTCATCTGCTATGAAAACTGTTTCTGTTCTGTGCGCCTCGAAAACGTAACGTTCTATTTGTTCAGCAGTATTTACAAATAATACGATTTCAAAATCATTTGATCTGTTTCCGGCTGAGGGAATTGATAAGTATAAGAACTCGTCATGGTATCAGTGGCACATGATATTCGTTGTTACATGTACGTTCAACACAAATAATCCTAAAATGATGCGCATGCATTTTTGTGTAATAATAGACGTTTAAAGATGTGACGTAATAACGGACTTTACATGCAGTGAGACATCGCTTTAGCAGCTGTTGTAAATAAATGCCAGTGTTTGTTATCATGTCACAAAACTTTCTTCATGCCATGTAGCAGATGTTTTGCCGATACTAATGACTTGACATAAAGTCACGTGATATTGAAAACGATAAAGGCAGAACAAGATACGTGTAAATTATGAGACAGTTCAGAAACATGTTTTGTACAAGCGTGTCTTGATATACTGGTGATCAATGTGACGTAGCACATTTTATGGAAATTGTTTCTACAGCCTAAATAATATGTCATATTTGCTGAATGAAGTTACTCCATAGATAGAATAACAACGTTTATTATGGTGTGAAATATGATACTACTAGCCAATGGTTGCACGGTTAATAGCATCTGTTGAGATTTGCACTGAGACAATGAAACCCAGTCATGGAGTTACATTATTAGTCTCCCCAAGATTCGCTGCCTAAAATGTTATATTTTCTTTCTTGTAGGTATGAGAAATGCTGCTATTATTAGCGCACTCATACAATACATGGAAATTTGCATGGGAATACAGTGTGGTCTGAGGAATGAACCATTCCGATTGATACTTGCAGGAGTTTTTTTTTCATTTGCAATCGTGGTGGATTGATTCTTTTTGAAGAAACCAGTTAGACATAACAAATTTCTGTTTGATGACGTCCTTGAAAAAGATATTGCGAGAGTTTGAATTTTAGTAGCGATGTGCATAACCTGTATGTCTGGAACTGTGTTTTCTGTTATAGTTCATTTCACACAGCACCACAAATTGCCATTAAATTTAGTTAAAAGTACCTAACTCATTTCACACGAAATATTTCCAACGAATACATTGAGCTGCATTTACTCTGGTCTGAAAATGTGCTGTTAGACATAAGATAAAAGTCGCCATGCTGTGTGTAACGAACTATAATTTTTAGATTAATCTCGAATAGCACCACTTCGTGTTGCTGTGTATGTCTGTCTCTTTCACAATGCTGAAACTGTAGGTATTAATTCCGGTACTCCATAATTTGGACACAAATAGGACGGTATTGTAAAATTAAGGACATCGAAGAATTTTGTACATCTTCTTGTGCTGCGAGAAATTAAAGGAGCTTTCACGTGATCTGACATCATAATGGCAAAGTTGATATTGCTGTATTTTTAGCTAAAGATCTGATATTTGCACTCAATAGGCGTAATTAACTGGCAGATGAGATCAACAGTTATATAACATGACAGTGTATGTATGTGTATCGATTTATGCGGATAAATATTTCACCGTCTGCTGTGATGTGCGAATCTGTATAGCAAAGGAATTGGCTTAATATGACCTTTCAGAATGGAAGGCATTATTGATTTTAGAATGGAAGGCATCATTGATTTTAGAATGGAAGGCATCATTGATTTTAGAATGGAAGGCATCATTGATTTTAGAATGGAAGGCATCATTGATTTCAGAATGGAAGGCATCATTAATTTTAGAATCAAACTCTTTTCTATGAAACTTTCTCATTACAATATTTCACAAACAGTTACATCCAACATGATGATATTAAAGCAAAAATATTTTGGTTCAGTATTGTATAGAAAAGAATGTTTTTGATGAAAGTGTTTTGGTTTCAATCAATATGTAAGTCTATATGAGACTCTGATTTAACAGCAAAAGAACTAAACCTAAAATACAAAATGGAGTTAAGGAAGATCGAACTTAAGGAAAGAAAGGAAGAAAATGAAATGCAAGCAGAAGAAATATAGAAAGAAAGACAAGTGCAGTTTCAAGAAGAAAAAATGCAAATGCAGTTAGATTAGGAAGTAAAATAAATGCAAATGAAGAGAGAGAGAGAGAGAGAGAGAGAGAGAGAGAGAGAGAGAGAGAGAGAGAGAGTGTGTGTGTGTGTGTGTGTGTGTGTGTGTGTGTGATGGCATGCCTCTCATAAAGTTTCTTTCGTAAATAAGACGTAAACGCAGTCTTTTGGCAGAAAAGTATTTTAGCCTAATACAAGCCTTTCATAAATTCAAAATGGCACAATGTTTAAAAACATTATTGTCTCTTCCTACGTTTACCTAATAACGTTATTTCTGATTGCTACAAACTGAAGAATAGGCAACATAATCAAGAGAGACCTGTTCCAAATGTTCTTATTTTTAAGAGGTCAAGGTCACAGTCATGTATTGATGGTAATATATTTGTTGGGTCTAATAAACCCCAGTCTGATTGTATTATGGAGCATTATGAACCATTAATATCGACGGGTTCTATATTATTCTTGGGTGATTCGGCCAACACCACCATTATTAAAATGTAAAGGGACACAAGAGCTTCTCAGAGTCTGCTATAGTCAGGTACTTTGCCTTGTTCTGAGAAGTCTTCATCTGATGAGGGAGTAGAGTGTGGCTTTGTTAATATTCCTCTCCATTGTGTGAATTTGTCATCAAACTTACTCTCAGGAACCGGGTCAGTTGTCGGAACAGTCTCGATTTGACAGGTAGAGGGCATTCATTTATTACTTTGCAACGACCTAACTGGAGACAAGGTTGTGGTTAATCCACTTGTAACTGACAAACCTTGTTTGGATCAGAAAAAAAATTCCTTGATTTGTGCAGTTGCAAGAGCTATGACAAAGAAAGCTCTCGAGAATTATGTTGATAAGGAAAGTATTCCTTCAGCTGACACATGTATTGGACAGGCTTTCGATGTGGTCACATTCATTCCTTGTTTTTGATGAATCAGAAGGTACTGATCACAGTGATCTCTCTTAACTACTCATTCTCTTTTTTCTAATCAGGGTGATAAACAATAATAACTTGTCATCGAAAAGGGAAAAGATCCTGAGATTTCCTGCTTGTCTCAAATGGAAGCTTCAGAAATACCTGTCTGTTATTTCATTCAAAATGGATTTCTTGTGAGAAAATGGAGACCTCCCGATGTACCTGCTGATGATGAGTGGTCAATGAGCTATCGAATTGTAGTGCCAAAACCTTACAGACCGGGAATATTTAATCTGGCCCATGAAACTCCTTTGACTGGTTATTTAGTGATTGATAAGACATATCACAAGACTTTGACTCACTTTATGGACCAAAAATCAAACGTAAGGTTGCCAAATACTTTAGATCTTGTCATACTTGTCAATTGGTAGGAAAACTAGAAAGATATCTTGGGCTCATCTGCAACATATTAAACTTTTATTCCGATTTGCAACACGGTACATTCAATCCTTAAAGTTGTATAATGTGATATGTATTTGTAATCGGTATACGAGGTTTGTATGATTACAAAAGCGATTTTATTCCCGCATACTGTAGAAAAGATATGTATTCAAAGACCGATGCCAATTCTGTTTTAGCTTTAGTTTATAATATAGTCTCCATGTGGCAAGAAAACATGAGAATCACTGAATGATTTGGATTTATTTCGCTCATTAAAAATATAATTAAATCTCAAGACTGATCAAATAATGAGGCACAACTTCAAATGCTTCTGAAAACATGATAATTAGTATAGCATTTGCAGCAAACTTTATTATGAAGGTCTGAATTCCAATTGATGTTTATATTATCTGAACCAACGATCAATAAACACGGAATGGATGATAATAAATCATTTCTCAGTCGACGGGGAGCCATATGATTACGAGTTCCAGTAGTCCTGGATGAACGATATGCGTAATGAATCATAACGTTTCAACTGTCATTGATATTAGACCGTTTTCAAGATCAAATACCCGAATACTGTTTTGTCCTGACAGGTACTACCCTATCAAAGAAAAACTTCCTGCCTTTCATGTACTGTCGTTTTGTCAATTTTGTTCTAATCAAAATGTTTTGCATATGTTAAGGCTGACTTTTAAGTTAAAACACTATGCATACCACAAGAAGTACACAGTTGTGTAATTTATTTACGTAATTAAAGTCTTGCTTGGAATTTGAAATCTCAGACACATTTATTCACAAGCTGTACGTACTCTTAATTTGTTTCATTGGTAAAACATTTGCCTATTATTCTTCTTAGATTCATGTAAAAATGAATGATTTTCTTTTTGTAATACATGTTAACTAAGCGAGTCTAGGTTTTCGTTTCCAATCAGAGTTTGACTCTAAAAGCGAGTCTAGGTTTTCGTTTCCAATCAGAGTTTGACTCTAAAAGCGAGTCTAGGTTTTCGTTTCCAATCAGAGTTTGACTCTAAAAGAGATAATGCATATCTTGATCGAGCATTTGTATTCATCTTTGAGCAAAAAGGGCGAGAATTATATTTCGGCATCTGTATATAACATGCTCAAAAACTTCCTTTTCAAGATGGTTTGTTTGCGATCGGTCTGCTTGAGGATTGTTTTGTTGTTTGTTTTGTTAGTTTTAATTCTCTTGTTGGCTAGATGATTAGAGAAAAGTAGTTCCAATCTGTCTTCTTCTCTTTACCAACATGCTCTATTTCGTTATTATCGCATCACATTGAGAACTTCAATGAATTATCTAGACTGTAGTACAAAAAGGCAAGCTACATTATGAAATAAATTAAGTTTAGGGGCAATTCTGAGGAAAGTTTTACATTATAATAAATGGATTTGACAGCCATGGTAACAAAATTACATTAATACAACACAATTTCGAGATCTGAGTGTTGACATTTTTAAATTTGCATTTCCGGGAGTGACAAGTTACCTTTCGTACGTCATCGTATTAAGAGCTTATGTGAAAAGTATTCGAGTAAAAATGTACCTTTGTTACTCCAGCTGAAGGAAAGGTAACACATGTTGTCTAGTCATGGATATTGCAGGTTTCGTACATCGATTTATTTGTTGTGAAACATGTCATTGGATAGGATTGGCACTGCTATTTTTATAGTGAGCTGAAGGTCAAACAAAACAAGATTGCCACGAATTCTTGTCCGTCCACTATATGTGAAGAAAAGACAAAAAAAAATCCATAAATGACTGGCATGTAATGACATTGTCTAATTCAGAGTTAGTACTTCCATCGTATTCAATATATTGCAATACACGTATTCCAATGCCAAAAATGGGTGATGTTTTACAAATTGTGTGTTCTTGCTTCAAAATATTTCATTTGCATAACTTTTCTATCCATTTCGTTAGCGAGTCCAGAATCTTGTACTGATTTGTGTTTAAATGTGTCTGAAAGGAAGCGTGTGTGTATGATTTGGATTTTTAAAGTAGTTTTAACAATTTTTCAGTCATATCAAACGATGTCTGCAGTGTGACAGTATATATTTATGTCTAGCACTGTGGCATCATGCCGAATACATATAGCATGATCTCCCACCCATTCGCATTATTCTGACACCAGGCCAACCAGTCCTAACACTAACGTCTTAATGCTGAACACCAAGCGAAGAAGCGGTTAGTATCATTTTTGTAAATCTTTGGAATGGCTTTAAAGAGGCCACCAGAGCAGTCTCTGACAGGATGAATTTTATATGAAGTGGTTTGATATTGTAGAACAAACTGGAATATATATTCCCTAGTTCAGTAGATGTAATATGTTTGTATCCTCGTAGTTTTTATTTATATGTTGTTTTTCCCATGTAGCTGGCATTTTATAAAGGAAAGTGTCGCATGAGGAAGAAGTACAACATAGGTCAAAAGTTTACCAATACCATCAAACAGCTGTACGCCAAGGGCTATCAGTGCAGTAATTGATCAAGGTTTTGTGGGGGACTGTTTCAAGATAACAGTTTGAGTATATCAAGGCTGTCTCCTGTCACCCACGCTTTTTAACATCTACTTAGCGTGCATTATAAGCGAAACCCTGGACAACCACTGTAGGACAGTCAGCATTAGAAGGCGAAACATCAACAACATTCGCTTTGCATACGACCTTGATGGGCTGGCACACAGTGAAGACGATCTTGCCACCTTAGTGAAGAACATGGATGAAACATGTTCCAGATTTTGCATGGAGATAGGCGCCGAGAAGACAAAGCTGATGACAAATAGTGGCAAACAAATCTCAGCCAAGATTAAAGTCAGAGCACAGGAACAGGAAAAAGTGGGCCAGTTCAAATATCTTGGTTTCATAATCAAAGAAGAGGGGTCAAGATCAAACATTTTGTCACGAGCAGCACACACAATGGCAGCTATGTCAAAGCTAAGACCGATCTGGAGAGACCAAAATATACGTCTGAAAACTAATATCAGACTATTGAGAGCACTAGTCATCTCAATCTTTTTGTATTCATGTGAGGCCTGGACCCAGACAGCAACATTACAACGAAGAATCCAGGCACTTGAAATGAGGTGCTACATAACCTACTTGGCATCTCTTACATGGATCACATCACAAAGGAAGAAGTGTGTAACACCTTCAGGCACAAATTAGGCTATTATAAAGACATCCTCACCACAGTCAAAACTAGAAAGCTGTAATGGTGTGGCCATGTCATTAGAGCCAACAGTCTATCCAATACAGTACTACAGGGCAGCATCCAAGGCGACAAAAGAAGAGGCAGACAGAGAAAACGTGGACTGACAACATCACATAACGGACCAGGAATAGTTTTGCTGAGAAACATGCATTAGCACATGATCGAGACAAGTGGAGGGAACTGGTCAGATGTTCAGCAGCACAGTGCCTCGACAACCACACTAGGTCAAGAGACTGATGATGATGATGACGGTAGCTCTAGACGCGTTCAAGCCTGAGAAATGATTAGTAGATCTAGTACAACTAATCGGAATCAAACAGCTGATAATACTGATCAGAAATCCTATTTTCTTTATACCTGCATTTATTGCACAAAAAACCATGGGCACGTTATTTCTGATTGCCTTAATTATAAAATATAAGCAACATAATAAAAGCAGAGCAGTTTCAAATGCTCGTGTTTCTCATAGACCATGGTTATGGTCATGTATTGAAAACAATACATTTTGTGCGGTCAAACAAACTCCAATCTCAGTTTGATCCTATTATGGAGAAATATGAACCATTTACGTCGAAGGGTTCTGTATCACCTGTTCTTGATTCGACCAATCCTATTCGTATTAAAATGGTAGTGACAGTCTCAGTTTTTGTTACAGGTACTTTACCTTTATCTTCTGCTTCTGAAAGTGTTCTTGTACAGGGAGTAGAGTGCGGTTTTATTCAAATTCCTCCCCATATATTAATTAAACACCAGATTTAGCTGAAGGGCCAGTGAATGTTGGCTCTGTGTATTCGTTACCCATTGAGGGTTATCATTTATTGCTAGGTAGTGACATAGCTGGAGATATGTTTGTGATATATCCACTTGTGTCTGACAAGCCTTGTTAGGATCAAAAGGTTTATTTTTGTAAATAAAATCCCTGGATTTTCTACACCATTATTATCTTCATGAATTAATACACCACCAACCCATATCAACATGATATTAAATCATTGATTAGTGAGAACCATAACATTTCCGTCATTCATTTAGGACTTTCAAAGAGTTTTCTAAGGACACATTTGGCTTCATTTCATTGCATAATAAGTTCCTTTCGCATTTTTCATTTATCAGTTTAATAATTTAATCGTGTGCTGCGTTTCATAAAACCTGTTGTTCTACTTCTTTTCTGTTACTTACGTTTGTAACAATGGGTTCGTAACACACACACACACACACACACACACACACACACACACACACACACACACATATATATATATATATATATATATATATATATATATATATATATATATATATATATATATATATATATATATATATATATATATATATATATATATATCAACGTAGAAGACTATATTAATTATATATTATTATACAATTAGTTGAGAAGCAATGTCAAACAAATTTAATTTCGTTTATTCCCATTATATACTATTTAACAAGTAATATCTGAAAACGTTGTAGCTAAATAGGAAGCAAAAGCTGAAACACTGACAACCCCGCAGGGAGCTAGGTTGATGAACAGTCGATTAAGTTAGCTAATATTTTAGACAGAACTCATAAAATAAATTCCGACGCAGGCAATACACAAACGGTATCAGGCAATACACAAACGGTATGTGTTGGAGCTGCTCCTAGATAGGTTTTAATCAGCTAGCAAGCGTACATTGTCCGGCTTGCAAATCAGAGATCATAGCGTGTCGCCAGCTCCACAACTATCTAGAACAAGCTCTTCCCAGGTGTTGACATCGATTTCAAGTGGTTTCATGTCGCGCTTGCAGTCATCTTTGAACGGGAGATGTACCCGTCAGATCGCCTTTTGCCTGAGGCAAGATCCAAATAAAGAATGTATTTGGGGATCCGTCCGTCATCCCATCCAACGTACATGGGTCAACGAAGGAATGTGACCATGCTGAGAATCTTGGCACATTTAAGTACCTCGATGTTCGTTACTAGGTCACTCCATGTGATCCAGAGTATGCGTCGGTGACATCGCATGCGAAAGTAGCTCAGTCGTTTCTTTTGTGAGTCGTACAGAGTTTGGGTTTTACGTTCGAACATGAGAGTGCTTAGCACGCAGGCACGGTACACGGAAATCTGAGACACTACACCCTCATCTCAGCACTCGCACAGGAGGTCATGCAGGTGTGTGATCAGCACTCTGCATCCACACTTGATAACTTCTGCTGAAATGCCATCCATCCCTGGAACTATACAATAATGACAGCTTCTCTAATACCTTCTTTAGTTCCGCCACAGTAGGTTTCTCGTCTAGCTATGAGCAGGAGGTTTTCAATGGCGTTGATGACATCGTTGGTCACGTGGCTCCTTTCTGGTTGCCCTTGTCCATGATAGTTACGCCTGCAGAATACTTCAGTGGTGATATCACTCTCAACGTGGGACCCACTGCTTTCCTTCTGCCATCGTACATGCCTCTGATGTTTTCGATATCTAGTGCTAATTGGGTGCTCTGACAGTGCTAACCTCTGCACCTTGCTACTCGTAGACCTTTATGCCTGTTGAGACCTCTGGCAGGGGGATCGTTTGTATTCCAGGTGAGCACTGCGACGCTCTTCTATGGCTGACGTGAGTATGGCTGGGGTTAGCCTCAAACCAGGCGTTGTTCTTTGACTGCTTCTTACCAAATGTCCGCATTGCTGTGCTGTACAGTCTCTCTGATGTGATCCCATCTCTCTGTGGCACTGCCGTTGCGAGATTCTGAATCAGACGTCTTGGAAAGGGGATAACTGAATTCCTCAGCCTTGTCTGGATATGACGTCTTGCTCATTTCAATATGCGGTTTACCCTCTTGCCTAGAGCGGTGTATCTTATGTGGCTGAAACGTCATTTTGCAGCACACCAGTGAGTGGTCAGTGTCTCAGTCAGCACTGTGAAAGGTACAGGAAAGAAGTACACCCTTCATAGCAGACCGTCTTTTAAGGATCATATCCAGCTGGTGCCAGTGTTTGGACCGGGGATGCCTCCAATACATTTTATGATGTAGCTTTGTCTGAAAGAATGAATTGGTGATGCCGAGGACGTAGTATGAGCAGATCTCAAGGAATCGCTGCCCGTTCTCATTCATCTTCCCAATGCCAAACTTGCCAAGAGAGAAAGGCCAAGACGCATTGTCAGCACCCACCCTAGATTTGAAGTCGCCCAGTAAAATCAAGTGCTCTTCTTTGGGAATTATTTTCTATGAACGAGATTAATTCATCGTAGAACTCATCCTTGGTATATGCAGTGGCGCTTAGTGTGAGAGGGTACACTCTTATCAGGATGACAGGCCCCGCTGTGGTGTGGAGGCAAAAGGATAACAGTATTCCGTTTCTTTGTTGACAGGGTTGTATTATACCCAGCATAGAAGTCTTGACGGTGAATCCAACACCAAACTATCTGGCTTCGTTAGCGCTCTTTCCGTGCAGGAAGAACGTGGAGTTCTCTTCTCTGATGGACCCAGAGTCTGGTAGCCGTGTGTCCTGTAGTGGTGCGATGTCGACCAGACGAATTGTGCCGGAACGGCGCCTTATTGTCCTCGGTCTAACCAGCTTGAGGTGTTAGCTATCCAGTGAAACATGTTTGTCTCTCCCATCGTCGGAAGCAACCCCTGACCTCTGATTCTACGCCAATCGAGCGATGACTTGTAACCGGTTAACGGCTGATGCCGTGTTGTGTTCACGCTGTGCAGCGAAGTTGCAGTGTCCTCTCAAGGGTGCATAGTTATATGATGAATCAGTTGTCGTCCATGCAGCTGATTCTCCCTCTCCATGTAGCAGATGGATCCATGGGAAAGGACCAGCCGATACTTCATGGCACTAGCGTCGTCGTAAGAGTTGCCGAGATGACACTGAAAACAATGCCAGTCTATTATTTCACTAGTCCAGATGTTTTCACAATGCATATCTAATGAATGACTGAAAGTTGGATTATAGTGATGCCGGCCATTAAGGTCATATGACCACTGTTTTAAACCATCATTTTTAATTTTTATGATGGCTGGTTTCCCGTGGGGA
>JARLTB010000254.1:5602500-5610000 GCA_030141615.1 Unio pictorum
TATACATTCTCTAAAATCTTTGATTATCACTATCGGCACATGGCGTTGTTTGTAACTTTGTAATCTGAAGAATATTAAAATGTCATTTAATCCATATAATAAATTGATTACATTTTGAATGAATGAAACTGTTGTGTGTGTTTGTGTGTGCATGTATGTGTTTGTACATGTATGTGCGTGCGTGTCGAAAAGAGACAATAAATTGTTTACATTTTTAATATATATATATATATATATATATATATATATATATATATATATATATATATATATATATATATATATATATATATATCTGTGTGTGTATGTGTGTGTGTGTGTGTGTAAAGGAGACAATGAATCTTTGTATAGCATATATTTGACAATATCAATGGCATGCATTGTCATAACAGATCAATACAACTGAATTACAATGCATGACTCAAATTTTAATTGAACAAGTGTGATTCGGGTATTATCCGGTTACGTTGTAAGGTACAATAACCCGATTGCAACACGTATATGCTAGACCCTGATGCTAATAATTCCGTGTCATAAGTGTTACGATGTTAACCTTGCAAACAATGAGGTGTCAAGCCAGTTATGGAATATGGCCATTGGAACTAGTGACTGGCGCCTTATTTTTGCAAAGCCAGTTATATAACATGGCCATAACATGGTTCACATGTATTTGATGAATTTCCCCTGTGTTGGCATGAAAGGAACATCAAGTGGGGGTCGTAAATCCACCCTTGACAGACTGTCTCGTAGGGGCAAGGTCTGCTAATTATGTAAACCATGGGTTAATTGACATCCACTCGGAGTTGAGCAAAGCGTGTCCACCATTGGAATCGAAAGTTGAAATCTCGTATCTTGAGAAATAAATGAGAGTAGTCGCTAACCCATATTGTATGAATTATAAGGGAAGATATGCTACTCCGACGTCATTCGAAATTGGCGGGAAACTTTGTTTGTCTGGGTATTACAAATGGCACTTGTACACTTTGTAAAAGTGCAATGTACAAAATGCGTCTGATTATGTGATATTGTTCTGTATAATAAGATAGATAATCCATATATATCGTGTATAGACAGTATGGGTATTTCGGTGTGCACGAATGCGTGACCAAAGAAGGTAATGGCTTATCTGATGATATTGTTGTTTAGTGTCAGTCTAGATAGCTAGAGAATATGCTATGCTAATGTCCTTGTGTGTTCGTACAGGAATATTTTAAGGACCCGAGAAGTTGTAGGAGACAGAGGGAAATACCCAAGTGCTATTGGTCCCGAGTCTCTGGGATACGAGTCAGAAGTTAGATGGACTGGAGAAGAACTGGAGTAACAGATCAGAGAAAGCATAATACAGATGAGTAAGAACACTTCAAGAGGAGAATCTATCACACTAAGTCAGATGATGAAAAAGACCGTTGCTTGGTCAAGTGAAAGACGGGTGATATGGTTTTTAATTTGAATTTTATTGGATAAATGACTATTTGTTATTGAATTATATTAAATTGTTGTTTATTTGAATTTCATATTTTGGGTATTCAGTAATTTTACTGTCGGCATCGCTTTGTATCTCTCTATCACTACTTCAATTTCTGACATAAACGAGCCACTGCGAGTCTTCTGTAATAATTAAATATAATACTGGGTGCACCCCATCCTAATTTAGTTAACGAGAAACCTCTACAATAATATAAAACCGTCATCTGGTTGATTCCCTTGAAGCTTTAAAAATTATTCTTGTATTGCTTATACGAGAACTACAGTATCGTTTTCAATCAGTCCAGTTAACAGAAAGAAGATATTGTCTTCTCAGATAGATTCAGTTGTTTTTAAACTTCCTCCTCGCATTTTAATAATGCATTTATTGATCAATTATGGAATTATTCATTTTAAATGCCTTTATTGTGCGACTTTAATGTAAAACATAAGTCACCATCCACCGTAACCAAGGAATGAATTTATGCTAGCTCGGTACAGTAAACTCTGTTTATAAGAAAGTCTGATGTAATGATTATAGCTGATAAGAAACATATAACATAGTCTAGTCCAGTATTTTATATAAAATTTTATAGCTGATAAGAAACATATAACATAGTCTAGTCCAGTATTTTATATTAAAATTTTATAGCTGATAAGAAACATATAACATAGTCTAGTCCAGTATTTTATATTAAAATTTTATAGCTGATAAGAAACATATAACATAGTCTAGTCCAGTATTTTATATTAAATTTTATAGCTGATAAGAAACATATAACATAGTCTAGTCCAGTATTTTATATTAAAATTTTATAGCTGATAAGAAACATATAACATGGTCTAGTCCAGTATTTTATATTAAAATTTATAGCTGATAAGAAACATATAACATAGTCTAGTCCAGTATTTTATATTAAAATTTATAGCTGATAAGAAACATATAACATAGTCTAGTCCAGTATTTTATATTAAAATTTTATAGCTGATAAGAAACATATAACATAGTCTAGTCCAGTATTTTATATAAAATTTTATAGCTGATAAGAAACATATAACATAGTCTAGTCCAGTATTTTATATTAAAATTTTATAGCTGATAAGAAACATATAACATAGTCTAGTCCAGTATTTTATATTAAAATTTTATAGCTGATAAGAAACATATAACATAGTCTAGTCCAGTATTTTATATTAAATTTTATAGCTGATAAGAAACATATAACATAGTCTAGTCCAGTATTTTATATTAAAATTTTATAGCTGATAAGAAACATATAACATAGTCTAGTCCAGTATTTTATATTAAAATTTATAGCTGATAAGAAACATATAACATAGTCTAGTCCAGTATTTTATATTAAAATTTATAGCTGATAAGAAACATATAACATAGTCTAGTCCAGTATTTTATATTAAAATTTTATAGCTGATAAGAAACATATAACATAGTCTAGTCCAGTATTTTATATTAAAATTTATAGCTGATAAGAAACATATAACATAGTCTAGTCCAGTATTTTATATAAAATTTTATAGCTGATAAGAAACATATAACATAGTCTAGTCCAGTATTTTATATTAAAATTTATAGCTGATAAGAAACATATAACATAGTCTAGTCCAGTATTTTATATTAAAATTTTATAGCTGATAAGAAACATATAACATAGTCTAGTCCAGTATTTTATATTAAAATTTTATAGCTGATAAGAAACATATAACATAGTCTAGTCCAGTATTTTATATTAAAATTTTATAGCTGATAAGAAACATATAACATAGTCTAGTCCAGTATTTTATGTTAAAATTTATAGCTGATAAGAAACATATAACATAGTCTAGTCCAGTATTTTATATTAAAATTTTATAGCTGATAAGAAACATATAACATAGTCTAGTCCAGTATTTTATATTAAATTGTATAGCTGATAAGAAACATATAACATAGTCTAGTCCAGTATTTTATATAAAATTTTATAGCTGATAAGAAACATATAACATAGTCTAGTCCAGTATTTTATATAAAATTTTATAGCTGATAAGAAACATATAACATAGTCTAGTCCAGTATTTTATATAAAATTTTATAGCTGATAAGAAACATATAACATAGTCTAGTCCAGTATTTTATATAAAATTTTATAGCTGATAAGAAACATATAACACAGTCTAGTCCAGTATTTTATATTAAAATTTTATAGCTGATAAGAAACATATAACATAGTCTAGTCCAGTATTTTATATTAAAATTTTATAGCTGATAAGAAACATATAACATATTCTAGTCCAGTATTTTATATTAAAATTTATAGCTGATAAGAAACATATAACATAGTCTAGTCCATTATTTTATATTAAAATTTTATAGCTGATAAGAAACATATAACATAGTCTAGTCCAGTATTTTATATTAAATTTTATAGCTGATAAGAAACATATAACATAGTCTAGTCCAGTATTTTATATAAAATTTTACAGCTGATAAGAAACATATAACATAGTCTAGTCCAGTATTTTATATAAAATTTTATAGCTGATAAGAAACATATAACATAGTCTAGTCCAGTATTTTATATAAAATTTTATAGCTGATAAGAAACATATAACATAGTCTAGTCCAGTATTTTATATTAAAATTTATAGCTGATAAGAAACATATAACATAGTCTAGTCCAGTATTTTATATTAAAATTTTATAGCTGATAAGAAACATATAACATAGTCTAGTCCAGTATTTTATATTAAAATTTTATAGCTGATAAGAAACATATAACATAGTCTAGTCCAGTATTTTATATAAAAATTGTATAGCTGATAAGAAACATATAACATAGTCTAGTCCAGTATTTTATATTAAACATATAACATAGTCTAGTCCAGTATTTTATATTAAACATATAACATAGTCTAGTCCAGTATTTTATATAAAATTTTACCTCTGTCATAATGAAATCTTAAGTTAAAGATTCGACTTTTTGAGTCCCTTTATTCGTTTAATCCTGACAATATTAGTTTGACAAAAATGTATGATGCTTTATGCATGCTTGAATTTGATAATAAAAACATTCAAAGGTATACATCACACTAATCGTATTATTAGTCTAGTCACAGACAACTTTGGAAATATACTATTGATACCAGAATTTGATTTAAGTCGATAACAGCAAAACTAAAAACTATTGCAAAACGTAAACGAACGAACAAACAAATAACTCCTCAAAAATCGAAGAAATTCCATAAGCCCATACATAGATCAAGTTGTGTAAATTACAAATCAAAGGCACGTTGAAAGTTTACAATTAGCCACTTCTAATAAAGAAACAGAAATAATGTTTACATGGGTGAAAACAGATTTAATTCTTGAAAATAAAAACAGATTTAAAAAAAACGACTTTTGCTGTCAGCTTTTCCTTCCGAAATGTTACGTGTGTAAGTGACCTTCTCAGATCAATCTAAGCTTTTGGGAAAGGTCACATTGGGTCAAGATTAGAACCAAATATTTGACCTGGATATATCTTTAGGTACGGATTTTCATAGATTAGAATATAAACACAAATCTACATAGCGTTGATGAAGCAACTTTTCTGGCCGCCCTATAGAGAACAAGCGCGCGCGCGCGCGCGCGCGAGAGAGAGAGAGAGAGAGAGAGAGAGAGAGAGAGAGAGAGAGAGAGAGAGAGAACCTAAACCCGACACCTATGAACACAGTTGTCTTGTTTTCAGCCTTAGAAAACATCTCTCTCTCTCTCTCTCTCTCTCTCTCTCTCTCTCTCTCTCTCTCTTAGGAGTTTCAGTGTCAAACGAAATTCTAAAGCTATTTATTAGTTTTAGAGAAGTTTCAATGTAATTAAGAATTCGGAGTATGACTGATTCCTGCAGTAATAATTAAGGCTGTATCCGGTAATCGATTCCAGCTGGTTAATTGGCGTGCTGCAACGGTAGTGGCAGCTTTGTTTAAAACTTCGAATTGTGTAACGCAGGAATGTATGCCACATTTATGAGGTTCTAATTTGATTGAATATATTCCAAACACGAGTGCATTTGTTGGGGACTTTTTTTATAATGCACATAGGTCAAAAATTATTTTGGAGGGTTTTGAAAACCATGTTAGTGATCTAAGAATTTAGAATTTTGTAGTATTTCCAACGTTTTGTTCCTGTTTAATGGGAGGATGAATTCATGTGTCAAATGGAAAGAAATTTTGTTAATGAGCATAGGAGGCTTGGCATTTGGGCCTTAAGATTATACTGTCGTGTGGACATGGTGGATTAGGAGATAGTTTGCTAGTATTACTAAAAGATAAATCTGGGTGGGATTTGATTTAGCCAAATACATGTAACAGCATGAAGCCAGGATATAATTGGACAGGAAAGCAATTTCGTTAATGAGATGTTCATTTATCATGTAATTCCAAGACGAATTAATCAATGACTATGACGCCATTCTCGTGAGAAAAAAGTCCAATAATAGCTTAAACAGAATGCCGTACACCGAGTTTAACAACTGAACTACTGACCTAAAGAAATTATAGAATTTCTAATTGCTGGGACTAAGGGACTAATCAGAACATGTAACATGTTTCATCCATCAGTAAGCGTATCAAGTTAAATAATTTGGACAAAAATATGAATAATGTTTCATTTTCAATATATATGTATTGATGGTTTTCACTTGTACACTGAATATTGATTCCGCAATGGAGCATATGTATATAGTGGCGTCCAATAGCCGAGAGAGAGAGAGAGAGAGAGAGAGAGAGAGAGAGAGAGAGAGAGAGAGAGAAGCTTTGGTCCCTCGCTGCGAGAAAACCAATACTGACCTCCGAGCCAACGTCACCGCATCATACTTTTTATACGAAACTCTACAGAGTTCTGGGACGTCTAAAATAAGTTAAAAATGTATTTAGTAGAGGCGTGTAGCTCTGTAGGCACCAATAAGTACGAATACAAATATTATTATTATTATTATTATTATTATTATTATTATTATTGTTGTTGTTGTTGTTGTTGTTATTATTATCATTATTATAACCAGGTTCGTACATGTTTATATATATATATATATATATATATATATATATATATATATATATATATATATATATATATATATATATATTTATCCAGCAAGAACAATCTCACTGAATTATAAGAACTCGAACATTAGTAATTCTTGAACATTACCCATCTTTTATGTGTATCGACTGATAAGTGAAATCAGATCGTCTGTTTAGTTATAATAATGCTAAATTTAAACAGACTAAAAGAAGTTATTTGACTAAGGTCTGAATATCTTTATAATTTACAATATATATTGGAACATAAAATATAAAATACTGGAACATAATTTTTTTAAAAAAAATTCTATCACATTAAACGGATAGTAAGAAAGAATGGAATATTATATTTTAGACACCCCTAAAAAGCTGAAGATAGCCGCCGTAAAAGTTATTTGTGTATCTGAAATATTCAATGAATACCTGGTTTATTGGGGGGGGGGGAGGCAGAACCGCTGTAAGCAAGTCTACCTTATACGTCGTGTTTGTTCATGAATTTGTCACTACGGGGCAATGGGGTTTGGGGTGATGATGGAGACCCGACAATAATTCTGCGGAGGCCCCTGTAGTACGCCTTACGGTCTTTTTGTATTATTCATGTTATATGTAATTTTTAACACAATCAATACCTCCTTGTAGTATGCCTTACGGGCTTTTTGTATTGTTTATGTTATTTGTATTTTTCAAAACAATCAATACCTCCCGGTAGTATGCCTAACGAGCTTTTTGCATTGTTCATGTTATTGGTATTTTTCAATCGATACCTCCATGGATGGACAGGGCTAGCTGTAAGATATTTTGCTTTACATGATTTTTATTTTTCCCTGGAAGTTATCCATAAAATGGTATTGTTTTAGATATTTCTCAACTTAAAATCAATACCTGGTTTTGGTTGGGCAGAGTTCGTTGTAAGATATTTTGCCTTACAGGCATTTTGATGGCCAAGAGTCATCCAAGAACTTAGTGTGTATGTGTGTG
>JARLTB010000254.1:5612500-5930000 GCA_030141615.1 Unio pictorum
TATATATACATACATACATACATACATACATACATACTTGCCTGGCCCTACTATCGCATGTCCAAGGCCCTCATAATAGTGTGGATCTTTAAGTTAATCTATATCATAATTTTAGTGAGAATATGTTATCATAATGAAGTACAATTTCGACTGCATCGTACATTTAGTATTGTCATTTTATTATGTTTTCTTGTAAAACAAAATCAAGCTTGACAGAATGATATGACACAACTCCAACAACAAATGCATTCCTGACTTAGCGCCGTTAGAAAAGGTACGCATGCCAATACAAAATGCTGCATCAAAAATATTGAACTAACAAAAATGTCTGTAATAACTAAATAAACATCACTCCATACAGTGAAATAAGTTTTAATGAGAAGTTACGTTTTTTATGTAACCATTTTGACGTCACCGTTTTGCAACCGTACCTTAACGTTATGACGCTGCATTTTGTTATGTATATCTGATTTAATTTATATATCTTTTATTTCTTTTTTAGTTGTCGAAAGGAATCTGGAGCTTTATCGGTGTTCACAGCAATGAATATTCTCATGTTGTACATAAAGGGACGTATCTGACTAACCGTGTACCTTCAGTTTTGTTAAAACTCTTTGGTTAAATTGTGAAGGAAACATAGAAAGAGGTATGCAAAGCATACAAACCACATATTTCTTTCGTTATAATATTTCTTGGTTAATATTACAACAATATGTCTAAAGACTGCGTCAATATTCGCAAATAACATCTTGGGAATGATATTGCAAATGCGTCGCAACATGAGTCATAAATTGAATTTTTCACTCAGATGTTGACATACATGTTGATTGTTGATAACATTCAAAAGTGTTTCCAGGCACCGTTCCATCATAAACTTTCGTGCAGTTCATTATTTGACATCACGCATTATATTCTCAAAGTGATATCAAAATTTACTTAGAAGTATAAATTTATTTATTATTTCAACCCGTCTTATGTCAATGTTATTTTTGATTAGTTTTTTGTCTATACATTTACGATTTAAAAATGTAATCTTATCATTCCTATATTTGCATATGAAGTTAAGGGCAACACATTGTGTATACTATGTACAAGACAAAGAATAATCATAGACTGGAGCTCGCTCTCAAACTCAGTGCTCTTGTGGTGTCTTAAAGATGTTTAAATATATATTGTATGTATTATTTTCTTATATGTGACTACAGTGTGCAAATTTATCAACACAAGCTTCATCTACGCATGAAAACAGTTTATTCAAAGTTTGATAATACTACCTTCAAGAAATACATCGCTATGAGAGAGAGAGAGAGAGAGAGAGAGAGAGAGAGAGAGAGAGAGAGAGAGAGAGAGAGAGACTCATTTATATAATTAGATTATGTGAAATAAAATGTGTTTTCGTATCTTATAGACTATTCACTTTCCCGCAGAAAAGAAAGACTTTCGTTGTTTTTGTTAACAAAAAATAATATAACTTGGATTTTTTTTTCGATGTACAAAATAAAGAAATTTCTGAGAAAACCTCATTATTCTAGGAAATTACCAGAAGAGAACAAAAACAGAAGCAACTAAGAAAGGTAAAGAAATCAATGTGATTTATTGTGGGAAAAATTAAAATGATTTTTCTTTTCTTCCAGTCATTGATGGATGTCTTGTGTACAAACGCTTTGAGGTATCCTTCCTTTCCGGCAGTTAGACCTAATAATGTTGCAAGGAATGTCGAGCTTTGAATCAACCTATCACTTCACATATAAAATCCCATGAGCTATTTCTGACAGGATGTTGTACTCAATTTTGAGCTATTTCTGACAGGATGTTGTACTCGATTTTGAGCTATTTCTGACAGGATGTTGTACTCGATTTTGAGCTATTTCTGACAGGATGTTGTACTCGATTTTGAGCTATTTCTGACAGGATGTTGTACTCGATTTTGAGCTATTTTTGGAGTTTGTTAGAAGACAGCACTGGTTCGCACAATAATGTTATGAATTAAAATCGTGCCAAGATGAACCTTTGTGGATTCTTTAATCGTCAACATCTCTGTCGTACGATACAAATCGGAAAACTCGTTGCAGACTCTAGGAAACGAATGTGCTCAAGATAATCGGCAGAATATAATCAGAAATATGTTCTGCTCAACTATATATAAAAAATCAGTATAGATTCATATTCTGTAATCACACAAAAATGTGGACAATTTTATTTCCAAATGCTCGCGATATATTTTGCAGTCTATATTTTCAGTTTTTAATTCATAATATCCATGTGATATGGTATATTTAAGCTTGGTATTTGTATCTACACAATATTGTGTAAATATTCGATATTTTTAATTCTCATTCGAACATTTTTTGTCTAGCTTATATTTTACTCAACAGAGGACCCAACAGTGTTTGCATTTTCAGGCCATGGGAAATAATGCCGTGCCCGAGATATGTTACGTGTGGCTACAAAGTGACCTCTGTCATAGTTGGGTAGCTCATGTCTTGGTTACATTATATGCAGCGAAAGCAAACTGCGTGTGACACAGATGGAAAGTTGTGTGGGATAGATCAACAAAGAAGACACTTTCTGGTAGAGAGAAAAACAAGAAGTGGTTTGATACAAGTTTATTATTGTTTCCTCTTTGTTCCTAAGTAATTTCCTTGCATCTTTCTTAAACGACATTTGTACATGCAGTAGAAAGCAACTAGCGTTTCGACTCATCTAAGTCAGAAATTGGTTTTTATTTTAGAAATCACGCACACATTATGGTTAGATATTGTACACACATAATTCATGCATGTAAATTATCATTGTGGGTATTCTATCAGTAATAAAACCTAAACAATATTCAGGTTGTTATTATTTGATATCAGTAATAAAACCTAAACAATATTCAGGTTGTTATTATTTGATATCAGTAATAAAACGTAAACAATATTCAGGTTGTTATTATTTGATATCAGTAATAAAACCTAAACAATATTCAGGTTGTTATTATTTGATATCAGTAATAAAACCGAAACAATATTCAGGTTGTTATTATTTGATATCAGATGTTCATATGGCAATGGAGTAATGACTGTTTTGTTATTGCCAGTAATTGCTATGCTTTTGTGAACTGTTCCAGTCGATCGTAAATTGCTGACCAAATCAAAGTGATATTCCACGCCTGTTATTGTCATTTCAAGCCGTACGTGTTGTCTTTCTTTGTACGCTAAAACAATACAGACTTGAAAATGTCGGAGATAATCACAGTGTTTATATCAAAGATATGATTCTAATCATTGTTGCGATGCGTAAACACACACACACACACACACACACACACACACACACACACACACACACACACATTCGCAGAGAGAGAGAGAGAGAGAGAGAGAGAGGAAAATGTTCATTATCTAGATCTTATGACACTTAAACGCAAATGTAAGAATATCGATAGAAAACTTCAATTTACACTAAGGCAATAGTAAGTTAGATGTCAAACAATTAGATTTTGATAAACATGGTTTTTTTCTTTCGAAAGGACTTATTGCATAACTATTACATCCTTTTGAAAGGACTTATTGCAAAACTATTACATCCTTTTGAAAGGACTTATTGCAAAACTATTACATCCTTTTGAAAGGACTTATTGCAAAACTATTACATCCTTTTGAAAGGACTTATTGCAAAACTATTACATCCTTTTGAAAGGACTTATTGCAAAACTATTACATCCTTTTGAAAGGACTTATTGCAAAACTATTACATCCTTTTGAAAGGACTTATTGCAAAACTATTACATCCTTTTGAAAGGACTTATTGCATAACTATTACATCCTTTTGAAAGGACTTATTGCAAAACTATTACATCCTTTTGAAAGGACTTATTGCATAACTATTACATCCTTTTGAAAGGACTTATTGCAAAACTATTACATCCTTTTGAAAGGACTTATTGCAAACTATTACATCCTTTTGAAAGGACTTATTGCAAAACTATTACATCCTTTTGAAAGGACTTATTGCAAAACTATTACATCCTTTTGAAAGGACTTATTGCAAAACTATTACATCCTTTTGAAAGGACTTATTGCAAAACTATTACATCCTTTTGAAAGGACTTATTGCAAAACTATTACATCCTTTTGAAAGGACTTATTGCATAACTATTACATCCTTTTGAAAGGACTTATTGCAAAACTATTACATCCTTTTGAAAGGACTTATTGCAAAACTATTACATCCTTTTGAAAGGACTTATTGCATAACTATTACATCCTTTTGAAAGGACTTATTGCATAACTATTACATCCTTTTGAAAGGACTTATTGCAAAACTATTACATCCTTTTGAAAGGACTTATTGCAAAACTATTACATCCTTTTGAAAGGACTTATTGCATAACTATTACATCCTTTTGAAAGGACTTATTGCAAAACTATTACATCCTTTTGAAAGGACTTATTGCAAAACTATTACATCCTTTTGAAAGGACTTATTGCAAAACTATTACATCCTTTTGAAAGGACTTATTGCATAACTATTACATCCTTTTGAAAGGACTTATTGCATAACTATTACATCCTTTTGAAAGGACTTATTGCAAAACTATTACATCCTTTTGAAAGGACTTATTGCATAACTATTACATCCTTTTGAAAGGACTTATTGCATAACTATTACATCCTTTTGAAAGGACTTATTGCATAACTATTACATCCTTTTGAAAGGACTTATTGCATAACTATTACATCCTTTTGAAAGGACTCATTGCATAACTATTACATCCTTTTGAAAGGACTTATTGCATAACTATTACATCCTTTTGAAAGGACTTATTGCATAACTATTACATCCTTTTGAAAGGACTTATTGCAAAACTATTACATCCTTTTGAAAGGACTTATTGCAAAACTATTACATCCTTTTGAAAGGACTTATTGCAAAACTATTACATCCTTTTGAAAGGACTTATTGCAAAACTATTACATCCTTTTGAAAGGACTTATTGCAAAACTATTACATCCTTTTGAAAGGACTTATTGTATAACTACTACATCCTTTTGAAAGGAATTATTGTATAACTATTACATCCTTTTGAAAGGACTTATTGCATAACTATTACATCCTTTTGAAAGGACTTATTGCATAACTATTACATCCTTTTGAAAGGACTTATTGCAAAACTATTACATCCTTTTGAAAGGACTTATTGTATAACTATCACATCCTTTTGAAAGGACTTATTGCATAACTATTACATCCTTTTGAAAGGACTTATTGCATAACTATTACATCCTTTTGAAAGGACTTATTGCATAACTATTACATCCTTTTGAAAGGACTTATTGTATAACTATTACATCCTTTTGAAAGGACTTATTGTATAACTATTACATCCTTTTGAAAGGACTTATTGCAAAACTATTACATCCTTTTGAAAGGACTTATTGTATAACTATTACATCCTTTTGAAAGGATTTATTGTATAACTATTACATCCTTTTGAAAGGACTTATTGTATAACTATTACATCCTTTTGAAAAGACTTATTGTATAACTATTACATCCTTTTGAAAGGACTTATTGTATAACTATTACATCCTTTTGAAAGGACTTATTGCAAAACTATTACATAATTTTGAAAGGACTTATTGTAAAACTATTACATCCTTTTGAAAGGACTTATTGTATAACTATTACATCCTTTTCAAAGGACTTATTGTATAACTATTACATCCTTTTGAAAGGACTTATTGTATAACTATTACATCCTTTTGAAAGGACTTATTGTATAACTATTACATCCTTTTGAAAGGATTTATTGTATAACTATTACATCCTTTTGAAAGGACTTATTGTATAACTATTACATCCTTTTGAAAGGACTTATTGTATAACTATTACATCCTTTTGAAAGGACTTATTGTATAACTATTACATCCTTTTGAAAGGACTTATTGCAAAACTATTACATCCTTTTGAAAGGACTTATTGTAAAACTATTACATCCTTTTGAAAGGACTTATTGTATAACTATTACATCCTTTTGAAAGGACTTATTGTATAACTATTACATCCTTTTGAAAAGACTTATTGCATAACTATTACATCCTTTTGAAAGGACTTATTGCAAAACTATTACATCCTTTTGAAAGGACTTATTGCATAACTATTACATCCTTTTGAAAGGACTTATTGCAAAACTATTACATCCTTTTGAAAGGACTTATTGCAAAACTATTACATCCTTTTGAAAGGACTTATTGTATAACTATTACATCCTTTTGAAAGGACTTATTGTATAACTATTACATCCTTTTGAAAGGACTTATTGCATAACTATTACATCCTTTTGAAAGGACTTATTGTATAACTATTACATCCTTTTGAAAGGACTTATTGTATAACTATTACATCCTTTTGAAAGGACTTATTGTATAACTATTACATCCTTTTGAAAGGACTTATTGCATAACTTTTACATCCTTTTGAAAGGACTTATTGTATAACTATTACATCCTTTTGAAAGGACTTATTGTATAACTATTACATCCTTTTGAAAGGACTTATTGTATAACTATTACATCCTTTTGAAAGGACTTATTGCATAACTATTACATCCTTTTGAAAGGACTTATTGTATAACTATTACATCCTTTTGAAAGGACTTATTGTATAACTATTACACCCTTTTGAAAGGACTTATTGCATAACTATTACATCCTTTTGAAAGGACTTATTGCATAACTATTACATCCTTTTGAAAGGACTTATTGCAAAACTATTACATCCTTTTGAAAGGACTTATTGCATAACTATTACATCCTTTTGAAAGGACTTATTGCATAACTATTACATCCTTTTGAAAGGACTTATTGCAAAACTATTACATCCTTTTGAAAGGACTTATTGTATAACTATTACATCCTTTTGAAAGGACTTATTGCATAACTATTACATCCTTTTGAAAGGACTTATTGCAAAACTATTACATCCTTTTAAAAGGACTTATTGCATAACTATTACATCCTTTTAAAAGGACTTATTGCATAACTATTACATCCTTTTGAAAGGACTTATTGTAAAACTATTACATCCTTTTGAAAGGACTTATTGCAAAACTATTACATCCTTTTGAAAGGACTTATTGCAAAACTATTACATCCTTTTGAAAGGACTTATTGCAAAACTATTACATCCTTTTGAAAGGACTTATTGCAAAACTATTACATCCTTTTGAAAGGACTTATTGCATAACTATTACATCCTTTTGAAAGGACTTATTGCAAAACTATTACATCCTTTTGAAAGGACTTATTGCAAAACTATTACATCCTTTTGAAAGGACTTATTGCATAACTATTACATCCTTTTGAAAGGACTTATTGCATAACTATTACATCCTTTTGAAAGGACTTATTGCAAAACTATTACATCCTTTTGAAAGGACTTATTGCAAAACTATTACATCCTTTTGAAAGGACTTATTGCATAACTATTACATCCTTTTGAAAGGACTTATTGCATAACTATTACATCCTTTTGAAAGGACTTATTGCATAACTATTACATCCTTTTGAAAGGACTTATTGCAAAACTATTACATCCTTTTGAAAGGACTTATTGCATAACTATTACATCCTTTTGAAAGGACTTATTGCATAACTATTACATCCTTTTGAAAGGACTTATTGCATAACTATTACATCCTTTTGAAAGGACTTATTGCATAACTATTACATCCTTTTGAAAGGACTTATTGCATAACTATTACATCCTTTTGAAAGGACTTATTGCATAACTATTACATCCTTTTGAAAGGACTTATTGCAAAACTATTACATCCTTTTGAAAGGACTTATTGCAAAACTATTACATCCTTTTGAAAGGACTTATTGCAAAACTATTACATCCTTTTGAAAGGACTTATTGCATAACTATTACATCCTTTTGAAAGGACTTATTGTATAACTATTACATCCTTTTGAAAGGACTTATTGCAAAACTATTACATCCTTTTCAAAGGACTTATTGCAAAACTATTACATCCTTTTGAAAGGACTTATTGCAAAACTATTACATCCTTTTGAAAGGACTTATTGTATAATTATTACATCCTTTTGAAAGGACTTATTGTATAACTATTACATCCTTTTGAAAGGACTTATTGCATAACTATTACATCCTTTTGAAAGGACTTATTGCATAACTATTACATCCTTTTGAAAGGACTTATTGCAAAACTATTACATCCTTTTGAAAGGACTTATTGCATAACTATTACATCCTTTTGAAAGGACTTATTGCAAAACTATTACATCCTTTTGAAAGGACTTATTGTATAACTATTACATCCTTTTGAAAGGACTTATTGCATAACTATTACATCCTTTTGAAAGGACTTATTGCATAACTATTACATCCTTTTGAAAGGACTTATTGCATAACTATTACATCCTTTTGAAAGGACTTATTGCAAAACTATTACATCCTTTTGAAAGGACTTATTGTATAACTATTACATCCTTTTGAAAGGACTTATTGCATAACTATTACATCCTTTTGAAAGGACTTATTGCAAAACTATTACATCCTTTTAAAAGGACTTATTGCATAACTATTACATCCTTTTGAAAGGACTTATTGTAAAACTATTACATCCTTTTGAAAGGACTTATTGCAAAACTATTACATCCTTTTGAAAGGACTTATTGCAAAACTATTACATCCTTTTGAAAGGACTTATTGCAAAACTATTACATCCTTTTGAAAGGACTTATTGCAAAACTATTACATCCTTTTGAAAGGACTTATTGCATAACTATTACATCCTTTTGAAAGGACTTATTGCAAAACTATTACATCCTTTTGAAAGGACTTATTGCAAAACTATTACATCCTTTTGAAAGGACTTATTGCATAACTATTACATCCTTTTGAAAGGACTTATTGCATAACTATTACATCCTTTTGAAAGGACTTATTGCAAAACTATTACATCCTTTTGAAAGGACTTATTGCAAAACTATTACATCCTTTTGAAAGGACTTATTGCATAACTATTACATCCTTTTGAAAGGACTTATTGCATAACTATTACATCCTTTTGAAAGGACTTATTGCATAACTATTACATCCTTTTGAAAGGACTTATTGCATAACTATTACATCCTTTTGAAAGGACTTATTGCAAAACTATTACATCCTTTTGAAAGGACTTATTGCATAACTATTACATCCTTTTGAAAGGACTTATTGCATAACTATTACATCCTTTTGAAAGGACTTATTGCATAACTATTACATCCTTTTGAAAGGACTTATTGCATAACTATTACATCCTTTTGAAAGGACTTATTGCATAACTATTACATCCTTTTGAAAGGACTTATTGCATAACTATTACATCCTTTTGAAAGGACTTATTGCATAACTATTACATCCTTTTGAAAGGACTTATTGCAAAACTATTACATCCTTTTGAAAGGACTTATTGCAAAACTATTACATCCTTTTGAAAGGACTTATTGCAAAACTATTACATCCTTTTGAAAGGACTTATTGCAAAACTATTACATCCTTTTGAAAGGACTTATTGCATAACTATTACATCCTTTTGAAAGGACTTATTGTATAACTATTACATCCTTTTGAAAGGACTTATTGCATAACTATTACATCCTTTTGAAAGGACTTATTGCAAAACTATTACATCCTTTTGAAAGGACTTATTGCAAAACTATTACATCCTTTTGAAAGGACTTATTGTATAACTATTACATCCTTTTGAAAGGACTTATTGTATAACTATTACATCCTTTTGAAAGGACTTATTGCATAACTATTACATCCTTTTGAAAGGACTTATTGCATAACTATTACATCCTTTTGAAAGGACTTATTGCAAAACTATTACATCCTTTTGAAAGGACTTATTGCATAACTATTACATCCTTTTGAAAGGACTTATTGCAAAACTATTACATCCTTTTGAAAGGACTTATTGTATAACTATTACATCCTTTTGAAAGGACTTATTGCATAACTATTACATCCTTTTGAAAGGACTTATTGCATAACTATTACATCCTTTTGAAAGGACTTATTGCATAACTATTACATCCTTTTGAAAGGACTTATTGCAAAACTATTACATCCTTTTGAAAGGACTTATTGTATAACTATTACATCCTTTTGAAAGGACTTATTGTATAACTATTACATCCTTTTGAAAGGACTTATTGTATAACTATTACATCCTTTTGAAAGGACTTATTGTATAACTATTACATCCTTTTGAAAGGACTTATTGCATAACTATTACATCCTTTTGAAAGGACTTATTGTATAACTATTACATCCTTTTGAAAGGACTTATTGCATAACTATTACATCCTTTTGAAAGGACTTATTGCAAAACTATTACATCCTTTTGAAAGGACTTATTGCATAACTATTACATCCTTTTGAAAGGACTTATTGCATAACTATTACATCCTTTTGAAAGGACTTATTGCAAAACTATTACATCCTTTTGAAAGGACTTATTGTAAAACTATTACATCCTTTTGAAAGGACTTATTGCATAACTATTACATCCTTTTGAAAGGACTTATTGCATAACTATTACATCCTTTTGAAAGGACTTATTGCATAACTATTACATCCTTTTGAAAGGACTTATTGTATAACTATTACATCCTTTTCAAAGGACTTATTGTATAACTATTACATCCTTTTGAAAGGACTTATTGCAAAACTATTACATCCTTTTGAAAGGACTTATTGCAAAACTATTACATCCTTTTGAAAGGACTTATTGTATAACTATTACATCCTTTTGAAAGGACTTATTGCATAACTATTACATCCTTTTGAAAGGACTTATTGTATAACTATTACATCCTTTTGAAAGGACTTATTGTATAACTATTACATCCTTTTGAAAGGACTTATTGTATAACTATTACATCCTTTTGAAAGGACTTATTGCATAACTATTACATCCTTTTGAAAGGACTTATTGCATAACTATTACATCCTTTTGAAAGGACTTATTGCATAACTATTACATCCTTTTGAAAGGACTTATTGCATAACTATTACATCCTTTTGAAAGGACTTATTGCAAAACTATTACATCCTTTTGAAAGGACTTATTGTATAACTATTACATCCTTTTGAAAGGACTTATTGCATAACTATTACATCCTTTTGAAAGGACTTATTGCATAACTATTACATCCTTTTCAAAGGACTTATTGCATAACTATTACATCCTTTTGAAAGGACTTATTGCATAACTATTACATCCTTTTGAAAGGACTTATTGCATAACAATTACATCCTTTTGAAAGGACTTATTGCATAACTATTACATCCTTTTGAAAGGACTTATTGCATAACTATTACATACTTCTGAAAGGACTTATTTCATAACTATTGCATCCTTTTGAAAGGACTTATTGCATTACTATTGCATCCTTTTGAAAGGACTTATTGCATAACTATTGCATCCTTTTGAAAGGACTTATTGCAAAACTATTACATCCTTTTGAAAGGACTTATTGCAAAACTATTACATCCTTTTGAAAGGACTTATTGCAAAACTATTACATCCTTTTGAAAGGACTTATTGCAAAACTATTACATCTTTTTGAAAGGACTTATTGTATAACTATTACATCCTTTTGAAAGGACTTATTGTATAACTATTACATCCTTTTGAAAGGACTTATTGTATAACTATTACATCCTTTTGAAAGGACTTATTGTATAACTATTACATCCTTTTGAAAGGACTTATGGTATAACTATTACATCCTTTTGAAAGGACTTATTGCAAAACTATTACATCCTTTTGAAAGGACTTATTGTATAACTATTACATCCTTTTGAAAGGACTTATTGCATAACTATTAACTCCTTTTGAAAGGACTTATTGCAAAACTATTACATCCTTTTGAAAGGACTTATTGTATAACTATTACATCCTTTTGAAAGGACTTATTGCATAACTATTACATCCTTTTGAAAGGACTTATTGCAAAACTATTACATCCTTTTGAAAGGACTTATTGCATAACTATTACATCCTTTTGAAAGGACTTATTGCATAACTATTACATCCTTTTGAAAGGACTTATTGCATAACTATTACATCCTTTTGAAAGGACTTATTGCATAACTATTGCATCCTTTTGAAAGGACTTATTGCATTACTATTGCATCCTTTTGAAAGGACTTATTGCATAACTATTGCATCCTTTTGAAAGGACTTATTGCAAAACTATTACATCCTTTTGAAAGGACTTATTGCAAAACTATTACATCCTTTTGAAAGGACTTATTGCAAAACTATTACATCCTTTTGAAAGGACTTATTGCAAAACTATTACATCCTTTTGAAAGGACTTATTGCAAAACTATTACATCCTTTTGAAAGGACTTATTGTATAACTATTACATCCTTTTGAAAGGACTTATTGTATAACTATTACATCCTTTTGAAAGGACTTATTGTATAACTTTTACATCCTTTTGAAAGGACTTATTGCATAACTATTACATCCTTTTGAAAGGACTTATGGTATAACTATTACATCCTTTTGAAAGGACTTATTGCATAACTATTACATCCTTTTGAAAGGACTTATTGTATAACTATTACATCCTTTTGAAAGGACTTATTGCATAACTATTAACTCCTTTTGAAAGGACTTATTGCAAAACTATTACATCCTTTTGAAAGGACTTATTGTATAACTATTACATCCTTTTGAAAGGACTTATTGCATAACTATTACATCCTTTTGAAAGGACTTATTGCAAAACTATTACATCCTTTTGAAAGGACTTATTGCATAACTATTACATCCTTTTGAAAGGACTTATTGCATAACTATTACATCCTTTTGAAAGGACTTATTGCAAAACTATTACATCCTTTTGAAAGGACTTATTGCAAAACTATTACATCCTTTTGAAAGGACTTATTGCAAAACTATTACATCCTTTTGAAAGGACTTATTGCAAAACTATTACATCCTTTTGAAAGGACTTATTGCATAACTATTACATCCTTTTGAAAGGACTTATTGCAAAACTATTACATCCTTTTGAAAGGACTTATTGCAAAACTATTACATCCTTTTGAAAGGACTTATTGCATAACTATTACATCCTTTTGAAAGGACTTATTGCAAAACTATTGCATCCTTTTGAAAGGACTTATTGCAAAACTATTACATCCTTTTGAAAGGACTTATTGCATAACTATTACATCCTTTTGAAAGGACTTATTGCATAACTATTACATCCTTTTGAAAGGACTTATTGCATAACTATTACATCCTTTTGAAAGGACTTATTGCATAACTATTACATCCTTTTGAAAGGACTTATTGCATAACTATTACATCCTTTTGAAAGGACTTATTGCATAACTATTACATCCTTTTGAAAGGACTTATTGCAAAACTATTACATCCTTTTGAAAGGACTTATTGTATAACTATTACATCCTTTTGAAAGGACTTATTGCAAAACTATTACATTCTTTTGAAAGGACTTATTGCAAAACTATTACATCCTTTTGAAAGGACTTATTGCATAACTATTACATCCTTTTGAAAGGACTTATTGCATAACTATTACATTCTTTTGAAAGGACTTATTGCAAAACTATTACATCCTTTTGAAAGGACTTATTGCATAACTATTACATTTTTTAAAGGACTTATTGCATAACTATTACATTTTTTTGAAAGGACTTATTGCAAAACTATTACATCCTTTTGAAAGGACTTTTTGCAAAACTATTACATCCTTTTGAAAGGACTTATTGCATAACTATTACATCCTTTTCAAAGAACTTATTGTATAACTATTACATCCTTTTGAAAGGACTTATTGCAAAACTATTACATCCTTTTGAAAGGATTTATTGTATAACTATTACATCCTTTTGAAAGAACTTATTGCATAACTATTACATCCTTTTGAAAGGACTTATTGCATAACTATTACATCCTTTTGAAAGGACTTATTGCATAACTATTACATCCTTTTGAAAGGACTTCTTGCATAACTATTACATCCTTTTGAAAGGACTTAATGCATAACTGTTACATCCTTTTGAAAGGACTTATTGCATAACTATTACATCCTTTTGAAAGGACTTAATGCATAACTGTTACATCCTTTTGAAAGGACTTATTGCAAAACTGTTACATCCTTTTGAAAGGACTTATTGCATAACTATTACATCCTTTTGAAAGGACTTATTGCAAAACTATTACATCCTTTTGAAAGGACTTATTGCAAAACTATTACATCCTTTTGAAAGGACTTATTGCATAACTATTACATCCTTTTGAAAGGACTTATTGCATAACTATTACATCCTTTTGAAAGGACTTATTGCATAACTATTACATCCTTTTGAAAGGACTTATTGCATAACTATTACATCCTTTTGAAAGGACTTATTGCATAACTATTACATCCTTTTGAAAGGACTTATTGCATAACTATTACATCCTTTTGAAAGGACTTATGGTATAACTATTACATCCTTTTGAAAGGACTTATTGCAAAACTATTACATCCTTTTGAAAGGACTTATTGTATAACTATTACATCCTTTTGAAAGGACTTATTGCATAACTATTACATCCTTTTGAAAGGACTTATTGTATAACTATTACATCCTTTTGAAAGGACTTATTGCATAACTATTACATCCTTTTGAAAGGACTTATTGCATAACTATTACATCCTTTTGAAAGGACTTATTGCATAACTATTACATCCTTTTGAAAGGACTTATTGCATAACTATTACATCCTTTTGAACGGACTTATTGCATAACTATTACATCCTTTTGAAAGGACTTATTGCATAACTATTACATCCTTTTGAAAGGACTTAATGCATAACTGTTACATCCTTTTGAAAGGACTTATTGCAAAACTGTTACATCCTTTTGAAAGGACTTATTGCATAACTATTACATCCTTTTGAAAGGACTTATTGCAAAACTATTACATCCTTTTGAAAGGACTTATTGCAAAACTATTACATCCTTTTGAAAGGACTTATTGCAAAACTATTACATCCTTTTGAAAGGACTTATTGCAAAACTATTACATCCTTTTGAAAGGACTTATTGCATAACTATTACATCCTTTTGAAAGGACTTATTGCATAACTATTACATCCTTTTGAAAGGACTTATAGCATAACTATTACATCCTTTTGAAAGGACTTATTGCATAACTATTACATCCTTTTGAAAGGACTTATAGCATAACTATTACATCCTTTTGAAAGGACTTATTGCATAACTATTACATCCTTTTGAAAGGACTTATGGTATAACTATTACATCCTTTTGAAAGGACTTATTGCAAAACTATTACATCCTTTTGAAAGGACTTATTGTATAACTATTACATCCTTTTGAAAGGACTTATTGCAAAACTATTACATCCTTTTGAAAGGACTTATTGCAAAACTATTGCATCCTTTTGAAAGGACTTATTGTATAACTATTACATCCTTTTGAAAGGACTTATTGCAAAACTATTACATCCTTTTGAAAGGACTTATTGCAAAACTATTACATCCTTTTGAAAGGACTTATTGCAAAACTATTACATCCTTTTGAAAGGACTTATTGCAAAACTATTACATCCTTTTGAAAGGACTTATTGCAAAACTATTACATCCTTTTGAAAGGACTTATTGCAAAACTATTACATCCTTTTGAAAGGACTTATTGCAAAACTATTACATCCTTTTGAAAGGACTTATTGCAAAACTATTACATCCTTTTGAAAGGACTTATTGCAAAACTATTACATCCTTTTGAAAGGACTTATTGCATAACTATTACATCCTTTTGAAAGGACTTATTGCAAAACTATTACATCCTTTTGAAAGGACTTATTGCAAACTATTACATCCTTTTGAAAGGACTTATTGCAAAACTATTACATCCTTTTGAAAGGACTTATTGCAAAACTATTACATCCTTTTGAAAGGACTTATTGCAAAACTATTACATCCTTTTGAAAGGACTTATTGCAAAACTATTACATCCTTTTGAAAGGACTTATGGTATAACTATTACATCCTTTTCAAAGGACTTATTGCATAACTATTACATCCTTTTGAAAGGACTTATTGCATAACTATTACATCCTTTTGAAAGGACTTATTGTATAACTATTACATCCTTTTGAAAGGACTTATTGCATAACTATTACATCCTTTTGAAAGGACTTATTGCATAACTATTACATCCTTTTGAAAGGACTTGTTGTATAACTATTACATCCTTTTGAAAGGACTTATTGCAAAACTATTACATCCTTTTGAAAGGACTTATTGCATAACTATTACATCCTTTTGAAAGGACTTATTGCATAACTATTACATCCTTTTGAAAGGACTTATTGCATAACTATTACATCCTTTTGAAAGGACTTATTTCAAAACTATTACATCCTTTTGAAAGGACTTATTGTATAACTATTACATCCTTTTGAAAGGACTTATTGTAAAACTATTACATCCTTTTGAAAGGACTAATTGCATAACTATTACATCCTTTTGAAAGGACTTATTGTATAACTATTACATCCTTTTGAAAGGACTTATTGCATAACTATTACATCCTTTTGAAAGGACTTATTGCAAAACTATTACATCCTTTTGAAAGGACTTATTGCATAACTATTACATTTTTTGAAAGGACTTATTGCATAACTATTACATTTTTTTGAAAGGACTTATTGCAAAACTATTACATCCTTTTGAAAGGACTTATTGCATAACTATTACATCATTTTGAAAGGACTTATTGCATAACTATTACATCCTTTTCAAAGGACTTATTGTATAACTATTACATCCTTTTGAAAGGACTTATTGCAAAACTATTACATCCTTTTGAAAGGACTTATTGTATAACTATTACATCCTTTTGAAAGGACTTATTGCATAACTATTACATCCTTTTGAAAGGACTTATTGCATAACTATTACATCCTTTTGAAAGGACTTATTGCATAACTATTACATCCTTTTGAAAGGACTTATTGTATAACTATTACATCCTTTTGAAAGGACTTATTGTATAACTATTACATCCTTTTGAAAGGACTTATTGCATAACTATTACATCCTTTTGAAAGGACTTATTGCATAACTATTACATCCTTTTGAAAGGACTTATTGCAAAACTATTACATCCTTTTGAAAGGACTTATTGCATAACTATTACATCCTTTTGAAAGGACTTATTGCAAAACTATTACATCCTTTTGAAAGGACTTATTGCAAAACTATTACATCCTTTTGAAAGGACTTATTGTATAACTATTACATCCTTTTGAAAGGACTTATTGCATAACTATTACATCCTTTTGAAAGGACTTATTGCATAACTATTACATCCTTTTGAAAGGACTTATTGCATAACTATTACATCCTTTTGAAAGGACTTATTGCAAAACTATTACATCCTTTTGAAAGGACTTATTGCATAACAATTACATCTTTTTGAAAGGACTTATTGCATAACTATTACATCCTTTTGAAAGGACTTATTACATAACTATTACATCCTTTTGAAAGGACTTATTGCATAACTATTACATCCTTTTGAAAGGACTTATTGCATAACTATTACATCCTTTTGAAAGGACTTATTGCATTACTATTGCATCCTTTTGAAAGGACTTATTGCATTACTATTGCATCCTTTTGAAAGGACTTATTGCATAACTATTGCATCCTTTTGAAAGGACTTATTGCAAAACTATTACATCCTTTTGAAAGGACTTATTGCAAAACTATTACATCCTTTTGAAAGGACTTATTGCAAAACTATTACATCCTTTTGAAAGGACTTATTGCAAAACTATTACATCCTTTTGAAAGGACTTATTGTATAACTATTACATCCTTTTGAAAGGACTTATGGTATAACTATTACATCCTTTTGAAAGGACTTATTGCAAAACTATTACATCCTTTTGAATGGACTTATTGTATAACTATTACATCCTTTTGAAAGGACTTATTGCAAAACTATTACATCCTTTTGAAAGGACTTATTGCATAACTATTACATCCTTTTGAAAGGACTTATTGCAAAACTATTACATCCTTTTGAAAGGACTTATTGCAAAACTATTACATCCTTTTGAAAGGACTTATTGCAAAACTATTACATCCTTTTGAAAGGACTTATTGCATAACTATTACATCCTTTTGAAAGGACTTATTGCATAACTATTACATCCTTTTGAAAGGACTTATTGCATAACTATTACATCCTTTTGAAAGGACTTATTGCAAAACTATTACATCCTTTTGAAAGGACTTATTACAAAACTATTACATCCTTTTGAAAGGACTTATTGCATAACTATTACATCCTTTTGAAAGGACTTATTGCATAACTATTACATCCTTTTGAAAGGACTTATTGCAAAACTATTACATCCTTTTGAAAGGACTTATTGCAAAACTATTACATCCTTTTGAAAGGACTTATTGCATAACTATTACATCCTTTTGAAAGGACTTATTGCAAAACTATTACATCCTTTTGAAAGGACTTATTGCAAAACTATTACATCCTTTTGAAAGGACTTATTGCATAACTATTACATCCTTTTGAAAGGACTTATTGCAAAACTATTACATCCTTTTGAAAGGACTTATTGCAAAACTATTACATCCTTTTGAAAGGACTTATTTCATAACTATTACATCCTTTTGAAAGGACGTATTGTATAACTATTACATCCTTTTGAAAGGACTTATTGTATAACTATTACATCCTTTTGAAAGGACTTATTGCATAACTATTACATCCTTTTGAAAGGACTTATTGCAAAACTATTACATCCTTTTGAAAGGACTTATTTCATAACTATTACATCCTTTTGAAAGGACTTATTGCAAAACTATTACATCCTTTTGAAAGGACTTATTGCATAACTATTACATCCTTTTGAAAGGACTTATTGCATAACTATTACATCCTTTTGAAAGGACTTATTTCATAACTATTACATCCTTTTGAAAGGACTTATTGCAAAACTATTACATCCTTTTGAAAGGACTTATTGCATAACTATTACATCCTTTTGAAAGGACTTATTGTATAACTATTACATCCTTTTGAAAGGACTTATTGCATAACTATTACATCCTTTTGAAAGGACTTATTGTATAACTATTACATCCTTTTGAAAGGACTTATTGCAAAACTATTACATCCTTTTGAAAGGACTTATTGCATAACTATTACATCCTTTTGAAAGGACTTATTGCATAACTATTACATCCTTTTGAAAGGACTTATTGCATAACTATTACATCCTTTTGAAAGGACTTATTGCAAAACTATTACATCCTTTTGAAAGGACTTATTGCATAACTATTACATCCTATTGAAAGGACTTATTGCATAACTATTACATCCTTTTGAAAGGACTTATTGCATAACTATTACATCCTTTTGAAAGGACTTATTGCATAACTATTACATCCTTTTGAAAGGACTTATTGCAAAACTATTACATCCTTTTGAAAGGACTTATTGCAAAACTATTACATCCTTTTGAAAGGACTTATTGCATAACTATTACATCCTTTTGAAAGGACTTATTGCATAACTATTACATCCTTTTGAAAGGACTTATTGCATAACTATTACATCCTTTTGAAAGGACTTATTGCAAAAACTATTACATCCTTTTGAAAGGACTTATTGCATAACTATTACATCCTTTTGAAAGGACTTATTGCATAACTATTACATCCTTTTGAAAGGACTTATTGTATAAATATTACATCCTTTTGAAAGGACTTATTGCATAACTATTACATCCTTTTGAAAGGACTTATTGCAAAACTATTACATCCTTTTGAAAGGACTTATTGTATAACTATTACATCCTTTTGAAAGGACTTATTGCAAAACTATTACATCCTTTTGAAAGGACTTATTGCAAAACTATTACATCCTTTTGAAAGGACTTATTGCATAACTATTACATCCTTTTGAAAGGACTTATTGTATAACTATTACATCCTTTTGAAAGGACTTATTGCATAACTATTACATCCTTTTGAAAGGACTTATTGCAAAACTATTACATCCTTTTGAAAGGACTTATTGCATAACTATTACATCCTTTTGAAAGGACTTATTGCAAAACTATTACATCCTTTTGAAAGGACTTATTGCATAACTATTACATCCTTTTGAAAGGACTTATTGCATAACTATTACATCCTTTTGAAAGGACTTATTGCATAACTATTACATCCTTTTGAAAGGACTTATTGCAAAACTATTACATCCTTTTGAAAGGACTTATTGCAAAACTATTACATCCTTTTGAAAGGACTTATTGTATAACTATTACATCCTTTTGAAATCTACAAAGTTAAAATGGAAGCATTTGCTGAAGAAGACTCTATTATGACATTTACTTTCTATATGTTTTTGCAATTATGTGCTGTTAGCACCTCATGCGTCCACAACAAAGTCACTGGTCACTGGTCATTGCAATGCTTTACTCTAATTTAAGCAACTGCCACTGAACAAACAGCATCTGTAAAATTCAGTGATGGATTGTGGACACTTATTCAACTTGTCATCGCCTTCGTACCATTACAATTTGTCCTGGACCAGCCATTCGTTTAATCGTTCCACGTATTGGGCGTAATTAATATCTAGATAAATTTAGTTAATCTAACTCTCCTGCCCAAAACACGACCATTTCATCTTACTATGCAACCCTATTTATTTACAGATAATTTCCCTGTTTCCGTTCGTAATAATGTCAGTGCTTATAAGTGTTGAAATCGTTAAATGTTAAAAGAAAATTATATTTCACGAATCGATGTCGAAAATTGTTTTCTCTTATATCCTAAGGCACTAACATGAACTGTATTTCCAGAATTATACTGAATACAAAGCTTTTGGGAACATTCGGATCCAATATTTATGAATCCATTACTTATGCCGTGTATCGGTGATGAACCCTGAAGGGGAAACTAAAGGCGTCTTGAGGTCACTACATACGGATGGTGAATTTCAATGTACGTGCATTCATCGTTCAATGTCGGTGTAAAGGTCGCATCAGCAATAAGAAGGTTAAGTCGAACATTGGTAATACAGAATCGCCATCATTAGGGCGAATTGCTTTTCGGATCAATAATGTGCAAATAAGATATTTATAGTTCCTTCACATATTGATCACATGTAACGGACATCACTAAACATAACAAACAATATATTTCATTCATGCAAGTATTCTCAAAACATGTCTTTATCTTAAATATACGTTACATAAAACAAAATATTACTTTCTCCCATTTTCTTTATAAAGGACAACTAATGACTATCACTTGAACCTTTGTTATAACTAATGGCTAACGTTTATGTTCAAGACTTTTTGTAATATCTAATATCAGTGTGACAAAAAGAGAAAAGATACTGAATTTAAAACGATATGGAACTTTGGTGTGTGTTATAATTTCTTGGTGAGTCATCAACGAACTTGAAAGTCGTTGTGTTCTTGTTGACGCCAATAAATGTCCCCATATTCCTGCCTCTTGTATCCTGGCCACAATTCCAATCTTAAATCAATGCTATTTTGTCTTTCTTTTTTGAGAAAAATAAATAAACGGACACGTGCAATGCAGAATGACAAGAATAGTTAATTATTTTGACAAAGTGAATTACAAATGAGCTGGTAAATTAGGTTTCCATGTTATATCCATGTCATGGTCATTTGCAGACGTTTATTAATATACTTATGGAAACTGGTTACAAATAATCGAATTTGTAAAATAATTTAAAAAAATAGATTTATCAATACAACACCGAAAGTGGTTGCCTACTTTACTTTTCTCTCTGACGCATTGTTTCATCTTTTCTTTCTTCGTCTATGATGGACAGTCAACAGAACGTTATTATGCTTAATGCGCATTACAAGCATGATTCCCGTTTTATTTCCACTATCATGATCTGGCAAATTCTTTTGATAGAACACGTTCGTCCACACTGAGTTAATTACTTCGGGAAAAAAACCAACCCATAAAGGACAGTGGAGTAATTTTCCCTAAATTAACCAGTAGAAGAAGTGTTACAGAAAAGCTTCATTGAATTAAGACAAGGCTCTGACAGCATTCTTTATAGCATCGACCATGTAAACCTATTAAAGATAGCTGGCTTGAAATTGACCCTTCCTAATAAGATGATGCGGGCAAGGATAGCGGTCAATCAGTGGTCAACGGGCTGGCAGTGAACCAATCATACCAGTAATTGCGATCTTGTAAAAGGAATTGAAGTGGTAGGATAGTAAATATTTTCCTTTCACTCTTATCGGATTGTTTCCACTGGGAGCGTGGTACTTTATTTAATGGAAATAATGTGACAGACGGAAAGCCGATTGTTCTATGATCATCTGCTTCTAATGCTTCTAATAGCATCAGATATAGTAGATTTCTTCAAAATGATTCTCTAGGTTCAGACATGTATCAAACACAATAGCAGCAGTAACAAATAATTCTCGAAAGGAAATTTGTCCAATCTTCAGACATTTTTGTTTATAATACTTTCATACAAAATCATCTCCATCAAAGAGTTAGCCCTAAAAGTAATTGAACGTTGTATACAATGAGCATATCGCTTGTATTGTCGTTCACTTCATTTATATTTTCATCCCACTTCGTATGCTTATGAGACTAGAATTTCCTCCCATCAGATTCCAATACATTTGCCCCATGATCCGCTGGACAGACGCGAAGCTACCAACGAATCGTTTTAGGAGATCTTTCAAATTTTTCTCTCATGAAACTGACCACACGAACTAACCAACCAGACCTATTGTATTGGCAAGCCGGTTTAACCCGGGTACCTGAAATGTTTTGTACATGTTCTGTGAAAAATATGACTCACATGTTCCAATAATGAAAATTTATTTGATACACAGTTTCTGGTGTAGGTAGACAAGAGACAGATCCAAAAAAATTTAATTGAGACCAAATGTATGACAAATCATCGTTTCAGACTAACAAGGAAAAAGCCAAGTCAAAGAAAAGAAGAACCGGGAGTTCGGAATTTTCTGCATGTTCAATAATATCCAACAAAAGTCTAATATTTTAGCTTGCATATGTGTTTACTTATAGCAGATTTGACTTTCATGGATGAATCTGAAGAAAGGAATTCCTCTTGACTTGGAATTTGCTTATATCGTACTATTAGAACATCACCTCATTTCATTTCGTTTACAAAGTAGACATTATTCCAAGAGTTTGGAAACAAATAATGTCTACCTTTCTGGGATAAACGTGATTGCTTCAGTAAATTATTTCTTCAAATCCTCCCAAGAATTTCTTTTAAAAGTCGTAAGTGACACGTTCATATTGTTGGTTTGATACTCATTTATACAGCTGTAAATTATTCAATCGACATTAAACCTAGAAAAGCACATTTTTCTTTATTGGTTAGCTCAATATTTTTCATATATAAAAATTAACTATGAAATCATTATATCTTAAAATGTACCTTAATTTGTACACATTTCGGCAGTATTGTACCTTTTTCAAAATAATATTTGTATCAATGGTTACCTCTCCATTGATTTCTAATTTCCAGTTACTTTTGTTAGAAATTTACTTTATGTAGGAAGGCTAAGTATTTACTACAGTGTACGCTTATTTTTCCATCATCCTTTTGATCTTAATATCATTTCCACCAATGTTTTAGTTCAGTGGTCTTCTCCAACATTCTTTTATTTTCAACATCAATTGGATCATTGATTTACTCTGCTTTGAAAAATGTCTTTCTAATGCCTTTTCTCTTCTATTCTAGTCCTTATTTCCTGTACAGCAACGTTTCCGGATTCATTGCGGGAAGTATGTTTCAGCAATTCATATTTCATATCAATATCTGAATTGTTTGGTTATTAGGACTAATGCTATTACCTTTTGATATATGATAGACAAAAGATAGGAAAAACGTTTGAAGTATCGTCAAAAGTACAAATCACACTGGACTACAAAGTGGTTTAAATACATATAGGGTATAATTTCTTTTTCATTAGAACATTAGCTGCCCTACTTCATTCAAAATGTGGTTTAAGATTGGTTAGAATGTCAGGTAACAAGATGGTTCGTATTGGGTTTGTCGAGAACACTAAGAGCAGTATCGTTAAACAGATGTTTATTTCTAAAACAATTGAATGAGAATGTGTCTGACTCTTGAGTATTTAGTCCAACAAGGGATTTAACAGAATTTTATACACGAGTTAAAAAACTGATATAATGAAACTATGTCGTTCCTAAACTGAAACTAATCAGGGCATGAAATTTCAAGGGGTCATACCATATGATCGATATATTGATCTATCTCCATAGATGATCAATGAATAGAAGAGGTTCAAAAATATGAACAAGGTATAGTTATGTCACTAAGGGTATCGGATTATAGGATTTGTAAACACAATTAATCAAGGCATTAATCTATAAGCAAGTTTGAGCCAAGAATATAAATTATATAAAAATATAAACATTGGCCTGATTTATCACATGTAAGATGTAGATATTATTTTCCTCGTATAGGGATATTAAAATATGATTTCACTTATAGTGCGATTTTAAATATGATTTCACTTATATAACGATACTCAATTCTTTATTTCACTCATAGAATGATATTGAATTATTAATTTCACTCATGGTGACATTGATTGATTTCAGTCATATTGGATTATTGATTCTACATAGTCATTTTGAATATTGGTTAAAACATCAGCAGTATGTCATGGAGTACAGGTTACGATCACGTCATCTTTCCGGTTCCACAGCTCTCGCCAATTGACCAAGGTTCCACCTCACATGGCCCGACCCTCCAAATCTGCCAAGGGATCATTCGATAGCCTCGTTATTACCTTCAGATACATTGGTCCTGAGAGATCCTCGTTATTCGCTGCAGATACATTTGTCCTGAGAGATCCTCTTTATTCCCTTTAGATATATTGGTCCTGAGAAATCCTCGTTATTCCATGCAGATACATTGGTCCTGAGAGATCCTCTTTATTCCCTTTAGATATATTGGTCCTGAGAGATCCTCGTTATTCCCTGCAGATACATTGGTCCTGAAGTGTTGGTTCATCACTGCGAGTAACCATCGCTATCGACAGCGGAAGTTGAGTTACACGAATCACCTCAAAACTGAACGACTCCAAGTCCAAAACTGGCAAAAATATAAGTGCTGAGTCATTTTGAACACGAGACACCCTTAAATGTGAATACAATATGAATTAGCTTATTTACACATTAATTCATTGCATCAAAACTACTTTACAGAGATTACTATTATAATAATCAAGTTCATACACGAATCAGTGTCCGACAAAGATAATTGCACTGAATCGTAAGCGGAGTGTTGTGTTACTGTTCGTCAACGTATACGACGTATAACTGAATTAAATTTTTTTTCTGTCCATTTAGAAAATATGGCCAACTTGAAGCAGAATATAGTGTTTAACAGCACGAGGTTTAGCGACATAGGTCTGAATATCTTTACAATTTAGAATATCACATTATATTGCATAAAACGGATTGCAAGAAAGAATGCAATTCTATATTTCACATACCTCTACATATGAAGATTGCTTCGGTATGGGTTATTGATGTATGTTCTTTTATAGCCTGGCTTTGATGGACAGGGCCCGCTATAAGATATTTGGCATTACAGTCGTTTTGTTTTGTTCGTGAAGAAGTTCGTAAAGGTTATTTCTTTCTCGAAGAAAAATCAATATATGTTTGGGTGGGCATGTATATTTTGCTTTAAAGAGAGTCATCTGTACATGTTATTAGTGTATGCCTTTTTAACATACAATCATAAACCTGATGTACTTGGGCAGAGCCAACTATAATGGCTTTTTTTTTTTATATCAGAAGCCGTTCCTAAAGTGGACAACATTCTGACAAATCTCGTTTTATCGTTCTAAAACGACATTTTTGGTTGTGGTTGAAATCCAGATCCAGAGACCTTGAGGTAATCGGGTATTTCACTACATGCATTTTGCTCGTGCAACGTTGGGTGAAACGAACTCAGTATTTTAGAGTAGCTAAAGACTGTAATATGACACTTGCGGGTAACGTTCTCTCAATAACGGTACCAATGAACTTTTTCGTTCGTATATCATTGACATTAAGTCAAGACAAATCTGTAATACACATTTGTCATGATGTCAAGTATGCCCTACTTCATCAAACCTGTATTAAACGTACTGTAGTATTTTGTTTCTTGATAAACGTTTTTTGTTATTTGGTTTCTTCATAAAAGTCATGTGGCATTTGGTTTCTTAATAAACGTCACGTGGTATGTGGTTTCTTAATAAACGTAATGTGGTATTTGGTTTCTTGATAAATGTCCTGTGGCATTTGGTTTCATGATAAACGTCATGTGGTGTGTGGCTTCTTGATAACGTCCTGTGGCATTTGGTTTCTTCATAAACGTATTTATGTATTTGGTTTCTTCATAAACGTCCTGTCGTATTTGGTCTCTTGATTAACAACCTGTGGTATTTGGTTTTTTGATAAACGTCCTGTAGTTTTTGGTTTCTTCATAAACGTCCAGTGATATTTGGTTTCTTCAAAAACGTCCTGTGGTATTTGGTTTCTTCATAAACGTCCTGTGGTATTTGGTTTCTCCATAAACGTCCTATGGTATTTGGTTTCTTCGAAAACGTCATGTGGCATTTGTTATCTCCATAAACGTCGTGCGGTATTTGGATTCTTAATTAACATCCTGTGGTATTTGGTTCTTAATAAACGTCCTGTGGTATGTGGCTTCTTAATAAACATCCTGTGGTATTTGGTTTCTTGATAAACCCCTGTGGTATTAGGGTTCTTGATAAACGTCGTGTGGTCTTTGGTTTCTTAATAAACATCCTGTGGTATGTGGCTTCTTAATAAACGTCCTGTGGTATGTGGCTTCATAATAAACGTCTAGTGGTATGTGGCTTCTTAATAAACGTCATGTGGTATGTGGCTTCTTAATAAACGTCCTGTGGTATGTGGCTTCTTAATAAACGTCTAGTGGTATGTGGCTTCTTAATAATTGTCCTGTGGTATTTGGTTTCTTCATAAACATCCTGTGGTATTTGGTTTCTTCGAGAACATCCTGTGGTATTTGGTTTCTTCGAGAACGTCCTGTATTATTTGGTTTCTTCGAGAACGTCCTTTGGTATTTGGTGTCTTAATAAACGTCCTGTGGTATTTGGCTTCTTAATAAACGTCTCGTGGTATGTGGCTGCTTAAGAAATGTGCTGTGGTATGCGGCGTCTTAATAAACGTCATGTGGAATAGGGCTTCATAATAAGCGTCCTGTGGTATGTGGATTCTTAAAAAACGTCCTGTGGTATTTGGGTTCTTGATAAACGTCCTCTGGCATTTGGTTTCTTCATAAACGTCCTGTGGTATTTGGTTTCTTCATAAACGTCCAGAGGTCTTTGGTTCCTAATAAACGTCCTGTGGTATTTGATTTCTTCCTAAACGTCATATGGCATTTGATTTCTTCATAAACGTCCTGTGGTATTTGATTTCTTCATAAACGTCCTGAGGTCTTTGGTTCCTAATAAACGTCCTGTGGTATGTGGCTTCTTAATAAACGTCTTGTGGTATTTGATTTCTTCATAAACGTCAAATGGCATTTGATTTCTTCATAAACGTCCTGTGGTATTTGGCTTCTTCATAAACTTCCTGTGGCATTTGGTTTCTTAATAATCATCATGTGGCATTTGGTTTCTTAATAAACGTCCTGTGGTATGTGGCTTCTTAGTAAACGTCATGTGGTATTTGGTTTCTTCATAAACGTCCTGTGGTATTTGGTTTCTTGATAAACGTCCTGTGGTATTTGGTTTCTACATAAACGTCCTGTGGTATTTGGTTTCTTCATAAAAGTCCTGTGGTATTGGTTTCTTAATAAAAGTCCTGTGGTATGTGGCTTCTTAATACACGTCCTGTGGTATTTGTTTTCTTCATAAATGTCCTGTAGTATTTGTTTTCTTCATAAACGTCCTGTGGTATTAGGGTTCTTGATAAACGTCGTGTGGTCTTTGGTTTCTTAATAAACATCCTGTGGTATGTGGCTTCTTAATAAACCTCCTGTGGTATGTGGATTCTTAATAAACGTCTAGTGGTATGTGGCTTCATAATAATTGTCCAGTGGTATTTGGTTTCTTCGAGAACGTCCTGTGGTATTTGGTTTCTTCCAGAACGTCCTTTGGTATTTGGTGTCTTAATATACGTCCTGTGGTATTTGGCTTCATAATAAACATCACGTGCTATGTGGCTTCTTAAGAAATGTCCTGTAGTATGCGGCTTCTTAATAAACGTCATGTGGAATGTGGCTTCATAATAAGCGTCCTGTGGTATGTGGATTCTTAAAAAACGTCCTGTGGTATTTGGTTTCTCGATAAACGTCCTCTGGCATTTGGTTTCTTCATAAACGTCCTGTGCTATTTGGTTTCTTCATAAACGTCCAGAGGTCTTTGGTTCCTAATAAACGTCCTGTGGTATGTGGCTTCTTAATAAACGTCCTGTGGTATTTGATTTCTTCATAAACGTCATATGGCATGTGATTTCTTCATAAACGTCCTGTGGTATTTGGTTTCTTCATAAACGTCCTGTGTCATTTGGTTTCTTCGAGAACGTCATGTGGTATTTGGTTTCTTCATAAACTTCCTGTGGCATTTGGTTTCTTAATAATCATCATGTGGCATTTGGTTTCTTAATAAACGTCCTGTGGTATGTGGCTTCTTAATACACGTCCTGTGGTATTTGTTTTCTTCATAAACGTCCTGTGGTATTTGTTTTCTTCATAAACGTCCTGTGGTATTTGGTTTCTTGATAAACGTCCTGTGGCTTTTGTTTTCTACATAAACGTCCTGTGGTATTTGGTTGCTTCATAAAAGTCCTGTGGTATTGGTTTCTTAATAAAAGTCCTCTGGTATGTGGCTTCTTAATACACGTCCTGTGGTATTTGTTTTCTTCATAAACGTCCTGTGGTATTTGTTTTGTTCATAAACGTCCTTTGGTCTTTGGTTTCTTTATAAACATCCTGTGGTATTTGTTTTCTACATAAACGTCCTGTGGCATTTGGTTTCTTCGTAAACGTACTGTGGTATGTGATTTCTTAATAAACATCCTGTGGTATGTTGCCTCTTAATAAACGTCCTGGGGTATGTGGCTTCATAATAAATGTCCTGTGGTATGTGACTTCTTAATAAACGTCCTGTGGTATTTGGCTTCTTAATAAACATCCTGTGGAATGTGGCTTCTTAAAAAACGTCCTGTGGTATTTGGTTTCTCGATAAACGTCCTGTGGTATTTGGTTTCTTGATAAATGTCCTGTGGTATGTGGCTTCTTAATAAACGTCCTGTGGTATGTGGCTTCTTAATAAACGTCATGTGGTATGTTGCTTCTTAATAAACGTCCTGTGGTATGTGGTTTCTTAATACACGTACTGTGGTATTTCGTTTCTTCATAAACATCTTGTGGTATTTGGCTTCTTGATAAACTTCGTGTGGTAATTGGTTTCTTAATAAATGTCCTGTGGTATGTGGCTTCTTAAAAAAAGTCATGTGGTACGTGGCTTCATAATAAACGTCTAGTGCTATGTGGCTTTTTAATAAACGTCCTGTGGTATTTGATTTCTTCATAAACATCCTGTGTTATTTGATTTCTTAATAAACGTCCTATGGTATTTGGCTTCTAAATGAACATCCCGTGGAATGTGGCTTCATAATAAACGTCCGGTGGTATGTGGTTTCTTGATAAACGTCCTGTGGTATGTGGCTTCTTAAGAAACATCCTGTGGTATGTGGCTTCTTAATAAACGTCCTGTGGTAAGTGGCTTCTTTATAAACGTCCTGTGGTATTTGGTTTCTTCATAAACGTCCTGTGGTATTTTGGTTCTTGATAAACGTTGTGTGGTATTTGGTTTCTTAATAAACGTCCGGTGGTATGTGGCCTCTTAATAAAAGTCCTGTGGTATATTTCTTCATAATAAACATCTAGTGGTATGTGGCTTCTTAATAAAAGTCCTGTGGTATGTGGCTTCTTAATAAACGTCCTGTGGTAATTGGTTTCTTCATTAACGTCCTGTGGTATTTGGGTTCTTGATAAACGTCGTGTGGTATTTGGTTTCTTAATAAACGTTCTTTGGTATGCGACTTCTTAATAAAAGTCCTGTGGTATGTGGCTTCATAATAAACATCTAGTGGTATGTGGCTTCTTAATAAACGTCCTGTGGTATGTGGCTTCTTAATAAACGTCCTGTGGTATTTGGTTTCTCCATAAACATCCTGTGGTATTTGGTTTCTTAATAAACGTCCTATGGTATTTGGTTTCTTCATAAACGTCCTGTGGCATTTGGTTTCCTCGAGAACGTCCTGTGGTATTTGATTTCTTCGAGAACGTCCTTTGATATTTGATGTTTTAATAAACGTCTTGTGGTATGTGGCTTCTTAATAAACGTCCTGTGGTATTTGTTTTCTTCATAAACGTCATGTGGTATTTGGTTTCTTGATAAACGTCCTGTGGCTTTTGTTTTCTACATAAACGTCCTGTGGTATTTGGTTGCTTCATAAAAGTCCTGTGGTATTGGTTTCTTAATAAAAGTCCTCTGGTATGTGGCTTCTTAATACACGTCCTGTGGTATTTGTTTTCTTCATAAACGTCCTGTGGTATTTGTTTTGTTCATAAACGTCCTGTGGTCTTTGGTTTCTTGATAAACATCCTGTGGTATTTGTTTTCTACATAAACGTCCTGTGGCATTTGGTTTCTTCGTAAACGTACTGTGGTATGTGATTTCTTAATAAACATCCTGTGGTATGTTGCCTCTAAATAAACGTCCTGGGGTATGTGGCTTCATAATAAATGTCCTGTGGTATGTGACTTCTTAATAAACGTCCTGTGGTATTTGGCTTCTTAATAAACATCCTGTGGAATGTGGCTTCTTAAAAAACGTCCTGTGGTATTTGGTTTCTCGATAAACGTCCTGTGGTATTTGGTTTCTTGATAAATGTCCTGTGGTATGTGGCTTCTTAATAAACGTCCTGTGGTATGTGGCTTCTTAATAAACGTCATGTGGTATGTTGCTTCTTAATAAACGTCCTGTGGTATGTGGTTTCTTAATACACGTACTGTGGTATTTCGTTTCTTCATAAACATCTTGTGGTATTTGGCTTCTTGATAAACTTCGTGTGGTAATTGGTTTCTTAATAAATGTCCTGTGGTATGTGGCTTCTTAAAAAAGTCATGTGGTACGTGGCTTCATAATAAACGTCTAGTGCTATGTGGCTTTTTAATAAACGTCCTGTGGTATTTGATTTCTTCATAAACATCCTGTGTTATTTGATTTCTTAATAAACGTCCTATGGTATTTGGCTTCTAAATGAACATCCCGTGGAATGTGGCTTCATAATAAACGTCCGGTGGTATGTGGTTTCTTGATAAACGTCCTGTGGTATGTGGCTTCTTAAGAAACATCCTGTGGTATGTGGCTTCTTAATAAACGTCCTGTGGTAAGTGGCTTCTTTATAAACGTCCTGTGGTATTTGGTTTCTTCACAAACGTCCTGTGGTATTTTGGTTCTTGATAAACGTTGTGTGGTATTTGGTTTCTTAATAAACGTCCGGTGGTATGTGGCCTCTTAATAAAAGTCCTGTGGTATATTTCTTCATAATAAACATCTAGTGGTATGTGGCTTCTTAATAAAAGTCCTGTGGTATGTGGCTTCTTAATAAACGTCCTGTGGTAATTGGTTTCTTCATTAACGTCCTGTGGTATTTGGGTTCTTGATAAACGTCGTGTGGTATTTGGTTTCTTAATAAACGTTCTTTGGTATGCGACTTCTTAATAAAAGTCCTGTGGTATGTGGCTTCATAATAAACATCTAGTGGTATGTGGCTTCTTAATAAACGTCCTGTGGTATGTGGCTTCTTAATAAACGTCCTGTGGTATTTGGTTTCTCCATAAACATCCTGTGGTATTTGGTTTCTTAATAAACGTCCTATGGTATTTGGTTTCTTCATAAACGTCCTGTGGCATTTGGTTTCCTCGAGAACGTCCTGTGGTATTTGATTTCTTCGAGAACGTCCTTTGATATTTGATGTTTTAATAAACGTCTTGTGGTATGTGGCTTCTTAATAAACGTCCTGTGGTATTTGTTTTCTTCATAAACGTCCTGTGGTATTTGGTTTCTTGATAAACGTCCTGTGGCTTTTGTTTTCTACATAAACGTCCTGTGGTATTTGGTTGCTTCATAAAAGTCCTGTGGTATTGGTTTCTTAATAAAAGTCCTCTGGTATGTGGCTTCTTAATACACGTCCTGTGGTATTTGTTTTCTTCATAAACGTCCTGTGGTATTTGTTTTGTTCATAAACGTCCTGTGGTCTTTGGTTTCTTGATAAACATCCTGTGGTATTTGTTTTCTACATAAACGTCCTGTGGCATTTGGTTTCTTCGTAAACGTACTGTGGTATGTGATTTCTTAATAAACATCCTGTGGTATGTTGCCTCTAAATAAACGTCCTGGGGTATGTGGCTTCATAATAAATGTCCTGTGGTATGTGACTTCTTAATAAACGTCCTGTGGTATTTGGCTTCTTAATAAACATCCTGTGGAATGTGGCTTCTTAAAAAACGTCCTGTGGTATTTGGTTTCTCGATAAACGTCCTGTGGTATTTGGTTTCTTGATAAATGTCCTGTGGTATGTGGCTTCTTAATAAACGTCCTGTGGTATGTGGCTTCTTAATAAACGTCATGTGGTATGTTGCTTCTTAATAAACATCCTGTGGTATGTGGTTTCTTAATACACGTACTGTGGTATTTCGTTTCTTCATAAACATCTTGTGGTGTTTGGCTTCTTGATAAACTTCGTGTGGTAATTGGTTTCTTAATAAATGTCCTGTGGTATGTGGCTTCTTAAAAAAAGTCATGTGGTACGTGGCTTCATAATAAACGTCTAGTGCTATGTGGCTTCTTAATAAACGTCCGGTGGTATTTGATTTCTTCATAAACATCCTGTGTTATTTGATTTCTTAATAAACGTCCTATGGTATTTGGCTTCTAAATGAACATCCCGTGGAATGTGGCTTCATAATAAACGTCCGGTGGTATGTGGTTTCTTGATAAACGTCCTGTGGTATGTGGCTTCTTAAGAAACATCCTGTGGTATGTGGCTTCTTAATAAACGTCCTGTGGTAAGTGGCTTCTTTATAAACGTCCTGTGGTATTTGGTTTCTTCATAAACGTCCTGTGGTATTTGGGTTCTTCATAAACGTTGTGTGGAATTTGGTTTCTTAATAAACGTCCGGTGGTATGTGGCCTCTTAATAAAAGTCCTGTGGTATATTTCTTCATAATAAACATCTAGTGGTATGTGGCCTCTTAATGAAAGTCCTGTGGTATGTGGCTTCTTAATAAACGTCCTGTGGTAATTGGTTTCTTCATTAACGTCCTGTGGTATTTGGGTTCTTGATAAACGTCGTGTGGTATTTGGTTTCTTATTAAACGTTCTTTGGTATGCGACTTCTTAATAAAAGTCCTGTGGTATGTGGCTTCATAATAAACATCTAGTGGTATGTGGCTTCTTAATAAACGTCCTGTGGTATGTGGCTTCTTAATAAACGTCCTGTGGTATTTGGTTTCTTCATAAACATCCTGTGGTATTTGGTTTCTTAATAAACGTCCTATGGTATTTGGTTTCTTCATAAACGTCCTGTGGCATTTGGTTTCTTCGAGAACGTCCTGTGGTATTTGATTTCTTCGAGAACGTCCTTTGATATTTGGTGTTTTAATAAACGTCCTGTGGTATGTGGCTTCTTAATTAATGTCCTGTGGTATGTGGCTTATTTATAAACGTCTTGTGGTATTTGATTTCTTCATAAACGTCCTATGGCATTTGGTTTCTTAATAATCATCATGTGGCATTGGGTTTCTTAATAAAAGTCCTGTGGTATTTGGTTTCTTGATAAACGTCCTGTGGCATTTGGTTTCTTCATAAAAGTCCTGTGTTATTGGTTTCTTAATAAACGTCTTGTGGTATGTGGCTTCTTAATAAACCTCTAGTGGTATGTGGATTCTTAAGAAACGCCCTGTGGTATTTGGTGTCTTCATAAACATCCTGTGGAATTTAGCTTCATAATAAACATCCTGTGGTATTTGGTTTCTTGATAAACGTCCTGCGGTATTTGGTTTCTTGATAAACGTCCTATGGTATTTGGCTTCTTAATGAACATTCTGTGGAATTTAGCTTCATAATAAACATCCTGTGGTATTTGGTTTCTTGATAAACGTCTTGCGGTATTTGGTTTCTTGATAAACGTCCTGTGGTATGTGGCTTCTTAAAAAACATCCTGTGGTATGTGGCTTCTTAATAAACGTCCTGTGGTATGTGGCTTCTTAATAAACGTCCTGTGGTATTTGGTTTCTTCATAAACGTCCTGTAGTATTTGGGTTTTTGATAAATGTTGTGTGGTATTTGGTTTCTTAATAAACGTCCTGTGGTATGTGATTTCCTAATAAAAGTCCTGTGGTATGTGGCTTCTTAATAAACGTCTAGTGGTATGTGGCTTCTTTATAAACGTCCTGTGGTATTTGGTTTCTTCATAAACGTCCTGTGGTATTTGGGTTCTTGATAAACGTCGTGTGGCATTTGGTTTCTTAATAAACGTCCTGTGGTATGTGACTTCTTAATAAAAGTCCTGTGGTATGTGGCTTCATAATAAACATCTAATGGTCTGTGGCTTCTTAATAAACGTCCTGTGGTATGTGGCTTCTTAATAAACGTCCTGTGGTATTTGGTTTCTTCATAAACATCCTGTGGTATTTGGTTTCTTAATAAACGTCCTATGGTATTTGGTTTCTTCATAAACGTCCTGTTGCATTTGGTTTCTTCTAGAAAGTCCTGTGGTATTTGATTTCTTCGAGAACGTCCTTTGGTATTTGGTGTTTTAATAAACGTCCTGTGGTATGTGGCTTATTAATAAATATCCTGTGGTATGTGGCTTATTAATAAACATCTTGTTTTATTTGATTTCTTCATAAACGTCCTATGGTATTTGGTTTCTTAATAAATGTCCTATGGTATTTGGTTTCTTAATAAACGTCCTGTGGCATTTGGTTTCTTAATAATCATCATGTAGCATTTGGTTTCTTAATAATCATCATGTGGCATTTGGTTTCTTAATAAACGTCCTGTGGTGTGTGGCTTCTTAGTAAACGTCATGTGGTATTTGGTTTCTTCATAAACGTCCTGCGGTATTTGGTTTCTTGATAAACGTCCTGTGGTATTTGCTTTCTACATAAACGTCCTGTGGTATTTGGTTTCTTCATAAAAGTCCTGTGGTATTGGTATCCTAATAAAAGTCCTGTGGTATGTGGCTTCTTAATACACGTCCTGTGGTATTTGTTTTCTTCATAAATGTCCTGTGGTATTTGTTTGATTCATAAACGTCCTGTGGTATTAGGGTTCTTGTTTAACGTCGTGTGGTCTTTGCTTTCTTAATAAACATCCTGTGGTATGTGGCTTCTTAATAAAATTCATGTGGTATGTGGCTTCATAATAAACGTCTAGTGGTATGTGGTTTCTTAATAAACCTCCTGTGGTATGTGGATTCTTAATAAACGTCTAGTGGTATGTGGCTTCTTAATAATTGTCCAGTGGTATTTGGTTTCTTCGAGAACGTCCTGTGGTATTTGGTTTCTTCGAGAACGTCCTTTGGTATTTGGTGTCTTTATAAACGTCCTGTGGTATTTGGCTTCATAATAAATATCACGTGGTATGTGGCTTCTTAAGAAATGTCCTGTGGTATGCGGCTTCTTTATAAACGTCATGTGGAATGTGTCTTCATAATAAGCGTCCTGTGGTACGTGGATTCTTAAAAAACGTCCTGTGGTATTTGGGTTCTCGATAAACGTCCTCTGGCATTTGGTTTCTTCATAAACGTCATGTAGTATTTGGTTTCTTCATAAACGTCCAGAGGTCTTTGGTTCCTAATAAACGTCCTGTGGTATGTGGCTTCTTAATAAACGTCATATGGCATGTGATTTCCTCATAAACGTCCTGTGGTATTTGGTTTCTTCATAAACGTCCTGTGGCATTTGGTTTCTTCGAGAACGTCATGTGGTATTTGTTTTCTTCATAAACTTCCTGTGGCATTTGGTTTCTTAATAATCATCATGTGGCATTTGGTTTCTTAATAAACGTCCTGTGGTATGTGGCTTCTTAATAAACGTCATGTGGTATTTGTTTTTTTCATAAACGTCCTGTGGTATTTGCTTTCTTGATAAACGTCCTGTGGTATTTGTTTTCTACATAAACGTCCTGTGGTATTTGGTTTCTTCATAAAAGTCCTGTGGTATTGGTTTCTTAATAAAAGTCCTCTGGTATGTGGCTTCTTAATACACGTCCTGTGGTTTTTGTTTTCTTCATAAATGTCCTGTGGTATTTGTTTTGTTCATAAACGTCCTGTGGTCTTTGGTTTCTTGATAAACATCCTGTGGTATTTGTTTTCTACATAAACGTCCTGTGGCATTTGGTTTCTTCGTAAACGTACTGTGGTATGTGATTTCTTAATAAACATCCTGTGGTATGTTGCCTCTTAATAAACGTCCTGTGGTATGTGGCTTCATAATAAATGTCCTGTGGTATGTGACTTCTTAATAAACGTCCTGTGGTTTGTGGCTTCTTAATAAACGTCATGTGATATGTTGCTTCTTAATAAACGTCCTGTGGTATGTGGTTTCTTAATACACGTCCTGTGGTAATTGGTTTGTTCATAAACGTCTTGTGGTATTTGGCTTCTTGATAAACGTCGTGTAGTAATTGGTTTCTTAATAAATGTCCTGTGGTATGTGGCTTATTAATAAAGTCATGTGGTACGTGGCTTCATAATAAATGTCTAGTGCTATGTGGCTTCTTAATAAACGTCCTGTGGTATTTGATTTCTTCATAAACATCCTGTGTTATTTGATTTCTTAATAAACGTCCTATGGTATTTGGCTTCTAAATGAACATCCCGTGGAATGTGGCTTCATAATAAACGTCCTGTGGTATGTGGTTTCTTGATAAACGTCCTGTGGTATGTGGCTTCTTAAGAAACATCCTGTGGTATGTGGCTTCTTAATAAACGTCCTGTGCAATGTGGCTTCTTTATAAACGTCCTGTGGTATTTGGTTTCTTCATAAACGTCCTGTGGTATTTGTTTTGTTCATAAACGTCCTGTGGTCTTTGGTTTCTTGATAAACATCCTGTGGTATTTGTTTTCTACATAAACGTCCTGTGGCATTTGGTTTCTTCGTAAACGTACTGTGGTATGTGATTTCTTAATAAACATCCTGTGGTATGTTGCCTCTTAATAAACGTCCTGGGGTATGTGGCTTCATAATAAAAGTCCTGTGGTATGTGACTTCTTAATAAACGTCCTGTGGTATTTGGCTTCTTAATAAACATCCTGTGGAATGTGGCTTCTTAAAAAACGTCCTGTGGTATTTGGTTTCTCGATAAACGTCCTGTGGTATTTGGTTTCTTGATAAATGTCCTGTGGTATGTGGCTTCTTAATAAACGTCCTGTGGTATGTGGCTTCTTAATAAACGTCATGTGGTATGTTGCTTCTTAATAAACGTCCTGTGGTATGTGGTTTCTTAATACACGTACTGTGGTATTTCGTTTCTTCATAAACATCTTGTGGTGTTTGGCTTCTTGATAAACTTCGTGTGGTAATTGGTTTCTTAATAAATGTCCTGTGGTATGTGGCTTCTTAAAAAAAGTCATGTGGTACGTGGCTTCATAATAAACGTCTAGTGCTATGTGGCTTCTTAATAAACGTCCGGTGGTATTTGATTTCTTCATAAACATCCTGTGTTATTTGATTTCTTAATAAACGTCCTATGGTATTTGGCTTCTAAATGAACATCCCGTGGAATGTGGCTTCATAATAAACGTCCGGTGGTATGTGGTTTCATGATAAACGTCCTGTGGTATGTGGCTTCTTAAGAAACATCCTGTGGTATGTGGCTTCTTAATAAACGTCCTGTGGTAAGTGGCTTCTTTATAAACGTCCTGTGGCATTTGGTTTCTTCATAAACGTCCTGTGGTATTTGGGTTCTTCATAAACGTTGTGTGGTATTTGGTTTCTTAATAAACGTCGGTGGTATGTGGCCTCTTAATAAAAGTCCTGTGGTATATTTCTTCATAATAAACATCTAGTGGTATGTGGCTTCTTAATAAAAGTCCTGTGGTATGTGGCTTCTTAATAAACGTCCTGTGGTAATTGGTTTCTTCATTAACGTCCTGTGGTATTTGGGTTCTTGATAAACGTCGTGTGGTATTTGGTTTCTTAATAAACGTTCTTTGGTATGCGACTTCTTAATAAAAGTCCTGTGGTATGTGGCTTCATAATAAACATCTAGTGGTATGTGGCTTCTTAATAAACGTCCTGTGGTATGTGGCTTCTTAATAAACGTCCTGTGGTATTTGGTTTCTTCATAAACATCCTGTGGTATTTGGTTTCTTAATAAACGTCCTATGGTATTTGGTTTCTTCATAAACGTCCTGTGGCATTTGGTTTCTTCGAGAACGTCCTGTGGTATTTGATTTCTTCGAGAACGTCCTTTGATATTTGGTGTTTTAATAAACGTCCTGTGGTATGTGGCTTCTTAATAAATGTCCTGTGGTATGTGGCTTATTTATAAACGTCTTGTGGTATTTGATTTCTTCATAAACGTCCTATGGCAATTGGTTTCTTAATAATCATCATGTGGCATTGGGTTTCTTAATAAAAGTCCTGTGGTATTTGGTTTCTTGATAAACGTCCTGTGGCATTTGGTTTCTTCATAAAGTCCTGTGTTATTGGTTTCTTAATAAACGTCTTGTGGTATGTGGCTTCTTAATAAACTTCTAGTGGTATGTGGATTCTTAAGAAACGCCCTGTGGTATTTGGTTTCTTCATAAACATCCTGTGGAATTTAGCTTCATAATAAACATCCTGTGGTATTTGGTTTCTTGATAAACGTCCTGCGGTATTTGGTTTCTTGATAAACGTCCTATGGTATTTGGCTTCTTAATGAACATCCTGTGGAATTTAGCTTGATAGTAAACATCCTGTGGTATTTGGTTTCTTGATAAACGTCTTGCGGTATTTGGTTTCTTGATAAACGTCCTGTGGTATGTGGCTTCTTAAAAAACATCCTGTGGTATGTGGCTTCTTAATAAACGTCCTGTGGTATGTGGCTTCTTAATAAACGTCCTGTGGTATTTGGTTTCTTCATAAACGTCCTGTAGTATTTGGGTTTTTGATAAATGTTGTGTGGTATTTGGTTTCTTAATAAACGTCCTGTGGTATGTGATTTCCTAATAAAAGTCCTGTGGTATGTGGCTTCTTAATAAACGTCTAGTGGTATGTGGCTTCTTTATAAACGTCCTGTGGTATTTGGTTTCTTCATAAACGTCCTGTGGTATTTGGGTTCTTGATAAACGTCGTGTGGCATTTGGTTTCTTAATAAACGTCCTGTGGTATGTGACTTCTTAATAAAAGTCCTGTGGTATGTGGCTTCATAATAAACATCTAATGGTCTGTGGCTTCTTAATAAACGTCCTGTGGTATGTGGCTTCTTAATAAACGTCCTGTGGTATTTGGTTTCTTCATAAACATCCTGTGGTATTTGGTTTCTTAATAAACGTCCTATGGTATTTGGTTTCTTCATAAACGTCCTGTTGCATTTGGTTTCTTCTAGAACGTCCTGTGGTATTTGATTTCTTCGAGAACGTCCTTTGGTATTTGGTGTTTTAATAAACGTCCTGTGGTATGTGGCTTATTAATAAATATCCTGTGGTATGTGGCTTATTAATAAACATCTTGTTTTATTTGATTTCTTCATCAACGTCCTATGGTATTTGGTTTCTTAATAAACGTCCTATGGTATTTGGTTTCTTAATAAACGTCCTGTGGCATTTGGTTTCTTAATAATCATCATGTGGCATTTGGTTTCTTAATAATCATCATGTGGCATTTGGTTTCTTAATAAACGTCCTGTGGTATGTGGCTTCTTAGTAAACGTCATGTGGTATTTGGTTTCTTCATAAACGTCCTGCGGTATTTGGTTTCTTGATAAACGTCCTGTGGTATTTGCTTTCTACATAAACGTCCTGTGGTATTTGGTTTCTTCATAAAAGTCCTGTGGTATTGGTATCCTAATAAAAGTCCTGTGGTATGTGGCTTCTTAATACACGTCCTGTGGTATTTGTTTTCTTCATAAATGTCCTGTGGTATTTGTTTGATTCATAAACGTCCTGTGGTATTAGGGTTCTTGTTTAACGTCGTGTGGTCTTTGCTTTCTTAATGAACATCCTGTGGTATGTGGCTTCTTAATAAAAGTCATGTGGTATGTGGCTTCATAATAAACGTCTAGTGGTATGTGGTTTCTTAATAAACCTCCTGTGGTATGTGGATTCTTAATAAACGTCTAGTGGTATGTGGCTGCTTAATAATTGTCCAGTGGTATTTGGTTTCTTCGAGAACGTCCTGTGGTATTTGGTTTCTTCGAGAACGTCCTTTGGTATTTGGTGTCTTTATAAACGTCCTGTGGTATTTGGCTTCATAATAAATATCACGTGGTATGTGGCTTCTTAAGAAATGTCCTGTGGTATGCGGCTTCTTAATAAACTTCATGTGGAATGTGTCTTCATAATAAGCGTCCTGTGGTACGTGGATTCTTAAAAAACGTCCTGTGGTATTTGGGTTCTCGATAAACGTCCTCTGGCATTTGGTTTCTTCATAAACGTCATGTAGTATTTGGTTTCTTCATAAACGTCCAGAGGTCTTTGGTTCCTAATAAACGTCCTGTGGTATGTGGCTTCTTAATAAACGTCATATGGCATGTGATTTCTTCATAAACGTCCTGTGGTATTTGGTTTCTTCATAAACGTCCTGTGGCATTTGGTTTCTTCGAGAACGTCATGTGGTATTTGTTTTCTTCATAAACTTCCTGTGGCATTTGGTTTCTTAATAATCATCATGTGGCATTTGGTTTCTTAATAAACGTCCTGTGGTATGTGGCTTCTTAATAAACGTCATGTGGTATTTGTTTTCTTCATAAACGTCCTGTGGTATTTGCTTTCTTGATAAACGTCCTGTGGTATTTGTTTTCTACATAAACGTCCTGTGGTATTTGGTTTCTTCATAAAAGTCCTGTGTTATTGGTTTCTTAATAAAAGTCCTCTGGTATGTGGCTTCTTAATACACGTCCTGTGGTTTTTGTTTTCTTCATAAATGTCCTGTGGTATTTGTTTTGTTCATAAACGTCCTGTGGTCTTTGGTTTCTTGATAAACATCCTGTGGTATTTGTTTTCTACATAAACGTCCTGTGGCATTTGGTTTCTTCGTAAACGTACTGTGGTATGTGATTTCTTAATAAACATCCTGTGGTATGTTGCCTCTTAATAAACGTCCTGTGGTATGTGGCTTCATAATAAATGTCCTGTGGTATGTGACTTCTTAATAAACGTCCTGTGGTTTGTGGCTTCTTAATAAACGTCATGTGGTATGTTGCTTCTTAATAAACGTCCTGTGGTATGTGGTTTCTTAATACACGTCCTGTGGTATTTGGTTTCTTCATAAACGTCTTGTGGTATTTGGCTTCTTGATAAACGTCGTGTAGTAATTGGTTTCTTAATAAATGTCCTGTGGTATGTGGCTTATTAATAAAGTCATGTGGTACGTGGCTTCATAATAAACGTCTAGTGCTATGTGGCTTCTTAATAAACGTCCTGTGGTATTTGATTTCTTCATAAACATCCTGTGTTATTTGATTTCTTAATAAACGTCCTATGGTATTTGGCTTCTAAATGAACATCCCGTGGAATGTGGCTTCATAATAAACGTCCTGTGGTATGTGGTTTCTTGATAAACGTCCTGTGGTATGTGGCTTCTTAAGAAACATCCTGTGGTATGTGGCTTCTTAATAAACGTCCTGTGCTATGTGGCTTCTTTATAAACGTCCTGTGGTATTTGGTTTCTTCATAAACGTCCTGTGGTATCTGGGTTCTTGATAAACGTTGTGTAGTATTTGGTTTCTTAATAAACGTCCGGTGGTATGTGGCCTCTTAATAAAAGTCCTGTGGTATATTTCTTCATAATAAACATCTAGTGGTATGTGGCTTCTTAATAAAAGTCCTGTGGTATGTGGCTTCTTAATAAACGTCCTGTGGTAATTGGTTTCTTCATTAACATCTTGTGGTATTTGGGTTCTTGATAAACGTCGTGTGGTATTTGGTTTCTTAATAAACGTTCTTTGGTATGCGACTTCTTAATAAAAGTCCTGTGGTATGTGGCTTCATAATAAACATCTAGTGCTATGTGGCTTCTTAATAAACGTCCTGTGGTATTTGGTTTCTTCATAAACATCCTGTGGTATTTGGTTTCTTAATAAACGTCCTATGGTATTTGGTTTCTTCATAAACGTCCTGTGGCATTTGGTTTCTTCGAGAACGTCCTGTGGTATTTGATTTCTTCGAGAACGTCCTTTGATATTTGGTGTTTTAATAAACGTCCTGTGGTATGTGGCTTCTTAATTAATGTCCTGTGGTATGTGGCTTATTTATAAACGTCTTGTGGTATTTGATTTCTTCATAAACGTCCTATGGCATTTGGTTTCTTAATAATCATCATGTGGCATTGGGTTTCTTAATAAAAGTCCTGTGGTATTTGGTTTCTTGATAAACGTCCTGTGGCATTTGGTTTCTTCATAAAAGTCCTGTGTTATTGGTTTCTTAATAAACGTCTTGTGGTATGTGGCTTCTTAATAAACTTCTAGTGGTATGTGGCTTCTTAATAAACGTCCTGTGGTATTTGGTTTCTTCATAAACATCCTGTGGAATTTAGCTTCATAATAAACATCCTGTGGTATTTGGTTTCTTGATAAACGTCCTGCGGTATTTGGTTTCTTGATAAACGTCCTGTGGTATGTGGCTTCTTAAGAAACATCCTGTGGTACGTGGCTTCATAATAAACGTCCTGTGGTATGTGGCTTCTTAATAAACGTCCTGTGGTATTTGGTTTCTTCATAAACGTCCTGTAGTATTTGGGTTCTTGATAAACGTCGTGTGGTATTTGGTTTCTTAATAAACGTCCTGTGGTATGTGGTTTCCTAATAAAAGTCCTGTTGTATGTGGCTTCATAATAAACATCTAGTGGTATGTTCCTTCTTAATAAACGTCCTGTTGTATGTGGCTTCTTAATAAACGTCTAGTAGTATGTGGCTTCTTAATAAAAGTCCTGTGGTATTTGGTTTCTTCATAAACGTCCTGTGGTATTTGGGTTCTTGATAAACGTCGTGTGGCATTTGGTTTCTTAATAAACGTCCTGTGGTATATGACTTCTTAATAAAAGTCCTGTGGTATGTGGCTTCATAATAAACATCTAGTGGTATGTGGTTTCTTAATAAACGTCCTGTGGTATGTGGCTTCTTAATAAACGTCCTGTGGTATTTGGTTTCTTCATAAACATCCTGTGGTATTTGGTTTCTTAATAAACGTCCTATGGTATTTGGTTTCTTCATAAACGTCCTGTTGCATTTGGTTTCTTCGAGAACGTCCTGTGGTATTTGGTGTTTTAATAAATGTCCTGTGTTTAGTGGCTTCTTAATAAATATCCTGTGGTATGTGGCTTATTAATAAACGTCTTGTGGTATTTGATTTCTTCATAAACGTCCTATGGTATTTGGTTTCTTAATAAACGTCCTATGGTATTTGGTTTCTTAATAAACGTCCTATGGCATTTGGTTTCTTAATAATCATCATGTGGCATTTGGTTTCTTAATAAACGTCCTGTGGTATTTGGTTTCTTGATAAACGTCCTGTGGCATTTGGTTTCTTCATAAAAGACCTGTGGTATTGGTTTCTTAATAAACGTCTTGTGGTATGTGGCTTCTTAATAAACTTCTAGTGGTATGTGGCTTCTTAATAAACGTCCTGTGGTATTTGATTTCTTCATAAACGTCCTATGGTATTTGGCTTCTTAATGAACATCCTGTTGATTTTGGCTTCATAATAAACGTCCTATGGTATTTGGTTTCTTCATAAACGTCCTGTGGTATTTTGGTTTCCTGATAAACGTCCTGTGGTATGTGGCTTCTTCATAAACATCCTGTGATATGTGGCTTCTTAATAAACGTCCTGTGGTATGTGGCTTCTTAAAAAACGTCCTGTGGTATTTGGTTTCTTTATAAACGTCCTGTGGTATTTGGGTTCTTGATAAACCATCTGTGGTATTTGGTTTCTTAATAAACGTCCTGTGGTATATGGTTTCCTAATAAAATTCCTGTGGTATGTGGCTTCATAATAAATATCTAGTGGTATGTGGCTTCTTAATAAACGTCCTGTGGTATGTGGCTTCTTAATAAACGTCTAGTGGTATGTGGCTTCTTAATAAACGTCCTGTGGTATTTGGTTTCTTCATAAACGTCCTGTGGTATTTGGGTTCTTGATAAACGTCGTGTGGTATTTGATTTCTTAATAAATGTCCTGTGGTATGTGACTTCTTAATAAAAGTCCTGTGGTATGTGTCTTCATAATAAACATCTAGTGGTATGTGGCTTCTTAATAAACGTCCTGTGGTATGTGGCTTCTTAATAAACGTCCTTTGGTATGTGGCTTCTTAATAAACGTCCTGTGGTATTTGGTTTCTTCATAAACATCCTGTGGTATTTGGTTTCTTAATAAACGTCCTATGGTATTTGGTTTCTTCATAAACGTCCTGTTGCATTTGGTTTCTTCGAGAACGTCCTATGGTATTTGATTTCTTCGAGAACATCCTTTGGTATTTGATGTTTTAATAAATGTCCTGTGGTATGTGGCTTCTTAATAAATGTCCTGTGGTATGTGGCTTATTAATAAACGTCTTGTGGTATTTGATTTCTTCATAAACATCCTGTGGTATTTGGTTTCTTAAAAAACGTCCTGTGGCATTTGGTTTCTTAATAATCATCATTTGGCATTTGGTTACTTAATAAAAGTCCTGTGGTATTTGGTTTCTTGATAAACATCCTGTGGCATTTGTTTTCTTCATAAACGTCCTGTGGTATTGGTTTCTTAATAAACGTCGTGTGGTATGTGGCTTCTTAATAAACGTCCTGTGGTATTTGTTTTCTTCATAAACGTCCTGTGGTATTTGGTTTCTTGATAAACATCCTGTGGTATTTGTTTTCTACATAAACGTCCTGTGGTATTTGGTTTCTTGATAAACCATCTGTGGTATTTGGTTTCTTAATAAACGTCCTGTGGCATTTGTTTTCTTAATAATCATCATTTGGCATTTGGTTACTTAATAAAAGTCCTGTGGTATTTGGTTTCTTGATAAACATCCTGTGGCATTTGGTTTCTTCATAAAAGTCCTGTGGTATTGGTTTCTTAATAAACGTCCTGTGGTATGTGGCTTCTTAAGAAACATCCTGTGATATGTGGCTTCTTAATAAACGTCCTGTGGTATGTGGCTTCTTAAAAAACGTCCTGTGGTATTTGGTTTCTTCATAAACGTCCTGTGGTATTTGGGTTCTTGATAAACCATCTGTGGTATTTGGTTTCTTAATAAACGTCCTGTGGTATGTGGTTTCCTAATAAAATTCCTGTGGTATGTGGCTTCATAATAAACATCTAGTGGTATGTGGCTTCTTTATAAACGTCCTGTGGTATGTGGCTTCTTAATAAACGTCTAGTGGTATGTGGCTTCTTAATAAACGTCCTGTGGTATTTGGTTTCTTCATAAACGTCCTGTGGTATTTGGGTTCTTGATAAACGTCGTGTGGTATTTGATTTCTTAATAAATGTCCTGTGGTATGTGACTTCTTAATAAAATTCCTGTGGTATGTGGCTTCATAATAAACATCTAGTGGTATGTGGCTTCTTAATAAACGTCCTGTGGTATGTGGCTTCTTAATAAACGTCCTGTGGTATGTGGCTTCTTAATAAACGTCCTGTGGTTTTTGGTTTCTTCATAAACATCCTGTGGTATTTGGTTTCTTAATAAACATCCTATGGTATTTGGTTTCTTCATAAACGTCCTGTTGCATTTGGTTTCTTCGAGAACGTCCTATGGTATTTGATTTCTTCGAGAACGTCCTTTGGTATTTGATGTTTTAATAAATGTCCTGTGGTATGTGGCTTCTTAATAAATGTCCTGTGGTATGTGGCTTATTAATAAACGTCTTGTGGTATTTGATTTCTTCATAAACATCGTGTGGTATTTGGTTTCTTAAAAAACGTCCTGTGGCATTTGGTTTCTTAATAATCATCATTTGGCATTTGGTTACTTAATAAAAGTCCTGTGGTATTTGGTTTCTTGATAAACATCCTGTGGCATTTGGTTTCTTCATAAAAGTCCTGTGGTATTGGTTTCTTAATAAACGTCGTGTGGTATGTGGCTTCTTAATAAACGTCCTGTGGTATTTGTTTTCTTCATAAACGTCCTGTGGTATTTGGTTTCTTGATAAACATCCTGTGGTATTTTTTTTCTACATAAACGTCCTGTGGCATTTGGTTTCTTCGGAAACGTCCTGTGGTATGTGATTTCTTAATAAACATCTTGTGGTATGTTGCCTCTTAATAAACTTCCTGTGGTATGTGGCTTCTTAATAAATGTCCTGTGGTATGTGGCTTCTTAATAAACGTCCTGTGGTATGTGGCTTCTTAACAAACGTCCTGTGGCATTTGGTTTCTTAATAAACGTCCTGTGCTATTTAGTTTCTTGATACATATTTCCTCGTTGTATATTTAATGCAGCGTCAATTAGAATATCGAACTCTCCACCCATTACAAGTTGTACTGGACTAGTATCATCTATATATTCTTCCACCTTGCCGACAAAGCACGAACGATGAACACTAAATCGATAACTATTTTCAAAGCAATATCTAAATGATCCAGATTGCATTCGACAATAAAAAGTACAGCACTGTAAAGCTCACGTTTACCTTTGATCAACAGAGGAAGTATATAATTACAAATAATACCTATGCGAGCACTGTTTTGTTATCTCCACTGAAATTTTCGTCAACTCTCTACTAATTTCCCCACGTTTGTATATCTGCGTGCGACCGCTCCTGTGGCCTAAGTGGTTAGAGTGTCCGCCTCTGAGTGTAATAAAAAAATGACATTTTAAGTAGTTCTCTTAAACGGTTCAACATCATTTGTAAAGGTTTCGTGGACAGATTGGGATGGGGTGCTTCTAGTATATAATGTTTTAACTCTAATAAACAACAATTTAATATCATTCAATAACAGATAGTCATTTCTCAAATAAAATTCAATATTCAAAACCCTATCACTCGTCTTTCCCTTTCGAACTATATCAATATGCATGCGAGCCAAGGGCACTTCAGTTAATTTTTAAAACCACTAATATTCAATTAGAATAGATCTTTGCAATGCACGACTACCAAACTAACTCCATATCTAACGCATGGTTATATGAGGACGTGTACCACAATATCCCCATCCACTCTTGAATTCAGATGCTCACTGCACTTTTAGTTTATATGCCAATAAAGCAGCCAAATGCTTTCAAGGAGTATATTTGTTTAAAATCTTCAATTGCTAAAACGAAAACGTTTACCAATTTTTTACTTTTATAACATCGTTGTGTTAATCTATTTGTCATCTTTAAGTATGATTCATGTGGTATTACTACCGAACTTGCTACATCAATAACTTCAATGTAACCTCTCAATTATTTGTCTTCATCTGGATTAAATAATATTTCCTTCTTGAGGATAACCTTATTCTATATCTATTTTAGTTTGTCAGTTTCATTCTTAAACTTTACGTTTTCAAGGCTAAAGTCAACATATAACTCTCATATCATTAAACTCAACGTTTTCAAGGTTAAATTCGATATGTAACTATCATATCAGTAAACTCAACGTTTTCAAGACTAAATTCGATATGTAACTATCATATCCTTAAATGCAACGTTTTCAAGGTTAAATTCGATATGTAACTATCATATCATTAAACTCAACGTTTTCAAGACTAAATTCGATATGTAACTATTATATCCTTAAATGCAACGTTTAAAAGGTTAAAGTGCCATAACAGTGTATCCACACTTACTCAGTTTATTTCTTGGTTAATGGGAATATATATTCAAAATACGAATGTAAAACATCCGATTGAAAATTTTTAAGTAATAACTGCATGGGAACCGATCTAATATCGCATTTGCACCTGTTTACGATAATAACCGAACGCAACTGGCGACCACTTCTGGTATTTAGTGAAAACAAAGCGTGACGTCATATTATGAACACTTGTTGTAAACAATGGCAGAGTCGGTATCGTCACAATATGAAAAAGTCTTCAGAAACTCAACACGAAAGTTGCGATTTTGAAGGAAGTGAATTGTCACTGTCCTGCGGGTCTTAGCCATTCGAAGATGGTGATTTCATAAGCTCAGAATATTATGATAATGGTGTACAAGCGGCTGCCGGCGCCCAAATTAATCCGAACCAGTTTGAACCCTATATTTCCAATACCGACGAATCCGAAGCTGCAGATGAAGATTACGAAGAAGAAAGACTAGATAGATTGACGGACAGTTCATGGAAATTGTTTTCTGAATATGTGTACGGCCTAAGTTACGATAAATACATGTATCCGACGATATTTGCAGTAGTGTTCCACAGTATCATATTCGTTTATAAATGAATGTTTCTCACCTGTAATAAAGGATGTAAAATTGTATTGCATTTCATGGGTAGAGATGTATTTATACGTTGATAAGTAAAATGTACATTGGATAACAGTTGTAAGCTTCGAAAACCTGTGAAAAATTGATACGATTTAGAAGTACTTAAGATTCCTAGGAGAGGACGTCCTCTTTTGCACAACTGTTGAAAAAGGCATGATATTTACTGATACATGATAGCAAAATTGAATTCATATTTTGTACACTGTATCATAAGTTAAAATTTCTAATTTCTTTTATGTATGCAAATAGTGTATGTTATAAACTATGAAATAAACCCTTCGTCACAATAGTTACTCCAGAAACTTAAAAAAGTTCAAAACACAGCTGCACGGATCATCTTTAGAGTACCTCGATCATAGCACACCTCACCACTGCTCTGTACCCTACATTGGCTATCAATTCGATACAGAATCAAACACAAAATTTGTTCTCTGTCCTATGTTTCAATGACAGACTCCAGTCCAACATATCTATCCAGCCTCACCCATGTGTATACAACATCCTTACGCTCTTCTTCTGATAATCGTATACTCATTGTTCCCAAGGTGAAAACAAAGTCATATGGACAACGTTCGTTTGCACACCAGGGCCCGGCGACGTGGAACGAATTGCCCATTGAAATTAGACGCAAAGACACAGTTGTCCCTTTTAATTGTGCTCTTAAGACTCACCTGTTTCGACTGCAGGGACAAACTTAGCGACCTAATCATGTTTTGCATCTTATATGTTTTCAGCATGTTTTTATGTTTTCCAATTTCATTGTTTTTGTCATTTGTTGTTCTGTAGTGTAGTCATATCATTATCGATGTTGTAAAGCGCAAAGAGCTTCGAAAGATTAGGCGCTATACAAAGTCCTCAGTATTATTATTATTATTATTATTATTATTATTATTATTATTATTATTATTTTATGTGGTAGTCATCTACTTGCAACTTCTATTTTCTTTCATCTCTAATTTAATTTTTAGAGGGCTGTACTAAATGTTTTACCTGTTCCTGACATTAGTCAGTTTGCGTCATTGTACTGTGATGTTGATGTGTTCATAAATATTAGGAATACATTTGATAAGCACAGCACAATGCATTAAAGAAAACTCTTATTTTAGGTGTAATTGTAGACATTGTTTGGTAATGCCCACAGCAAGGGAATGTGTATAGAGTTGTGACATAGAGAAGGTCAAAAGTGTCTGCAATAAATACCAGGCATACAATGTATAACACACCATCCATTGTTCAGTCCAGTTTGTCTCGACATCCATGCTTTAATAGTTGTATACTACCAGTATAGACAACAATTTGGAGAATGTCCAGAACAAGGAAATGAATAAGTAAAATGTCTGAGTAATTTTTCATGTTATTTTGTTTTCATGATCTATGCATGACATCATAGTATTGGGATTATTAATACAGAAAGTAAATAAACCACTTTTTCCAGTCATTTTATGCCACCTTCATTGATTGAACCCCTCTTTTGGAGGCCTACACTGGCTGACCTTATATATATATATATATATATATATATATATATATATATATATATATATATATATATATATATATATATATATATGCACAGATTATTTTGGGATCATATAGCATTATTGGTATAAAAAAACTTACAATAAATCACACTGGACCAATAACAATATATACTAAAACTTTTGATTTCCTAATTTGATCTAATGCACAAAGCATAATTTATCTCAACTTAGTTTTCAAATTAATATTTCAGAAGACATCTGTATACAACATATAGACAGTTTGTTCGGTGATCTTGGCACTTCTTGGGCAAGGAAGTGAGGGTCATCATTCCATCATGTGCTGTTCAGAGGATCCGGACTGCCTTTCCTGATCAAAACCTGAACTACACATGCTTTCATGAGGTTGACAGCGATTAAACCTTCTAAGAAGATTTTGAGTAGCAATATCCTTATCAGGCTTCTCATACAGACTACACATAGGCGGTGGTACATCTACACAAAGTTTGACTCCTTCATCATTTACCTGTCCAATTCTGAATGCTGTTGTCATCAGACTTTCAACATAATCTGTACATTAAAGCAAATTGAATATGCATTGTATTGTACAAACCAAAAACTGCAACTTTGTGTTGAAGTTAATACAAGAATTAAAAGTATTTGTCTTTACAATTGTTTGCATATTTTTATTATTTTACCATAAGGCGAAATCTTGATCTTTAAAATTAAAGGAGTGTCAACTTTAACAAATATTTTGCCTTTACTGTTTGAATTTAATATATAAAAAATAATATAGGTACTGACACTTGGTACAACAGTATTTATATCTCTAAGTGATATATTCCTTTATGTTCATTAAGTACTAATGCATATTCTTACTATATGTTGAGTCAACTAGGATTTTCCTGACAGTGTATTCTCCATTCTTGTACTTTGGATACACTATTTTGTATCTGGCCCTCCTATTCTTAGTGCTCGCTTGCTCTCTTTGGCTATTTTCATTAAAATGCAATGCAGCTAGCCAAAGCCTATTTCAAAGTAAATAAAGATGCAAAATACAATACATAATTCTATCAAAAACAAAATACTTTATTTGCAAACATTCCAAAACACTAAAAACTGTTATACAATGTTACATTGCAGGATATCAAAAAATCAGTTCTTGATATATATGATTTAATTTGAAGATGAATATATTGGACTATATATAAAACACTGCAAAACCTGAAACAGTATTTTTGTGTGTGCAATAATATAAGATTTACCTTGAAAGCACTCCATGATAAGAGAAACCAATCATCTTTGGTGCAAAATGATTGATCACAGATTGGTATCCCTCCAGTGCTGAAGTTTGTTGTTCAGATGACAGAACTGGCACATCTTTTCTCATTTGCCTGCTGGTCACAATCTCTTCAAGCTTTTAAAATACTTTAGATCCTATAAGGTATAAAATATATTCATCTTAGCTTGGTTTTATGCTATCTTACTTGAAAATTAAAATATGCACTAACAAAAATATATCTAAATTCAATAAATTACTAGACCAATAAAGTTCGTGAGTCACATGATTATATCACACGTACTCCATAAGACCCCAATGTGCTTTTGCATGCCAAATATCATGTGTTGTTTTAAAAAATGTAATGTCATCTACATTGGGAGTTTAAATATTGTGTTTCCATTACAAAGATAATTTTTAGGTATACAATATTGTAAAATTTCTACTCTGTATGGTTGTTGTTGTTGTTGTTCTTACGTTTAACGCCATTTTTCAGCACAATATAGGCGATACATGGCAGCCAGTATAGCTGTTAGAGGAAGAACCACCAACATTCCATTTTGTTTTGTAGATTTTTATTAATTGGGGATGGGAATAAATTTCATCATGTTTGTAAATATATATATCTAATCTAATGCACACATTAGTCTGAGAATGAAATATATATGTAGGCATCATGAAAATTTATCAAATGTTTATATTATATTTATCAAATATTTATATCTCAGTTCTTGATTGATTGGATGTTTACTGCATTAATAATGCCATTATTTTGGAAATTATGAAAACGTTCTACAGGGTACACATGGAAATGATGTGGTGACTGATTTAGGGTACATATGGAAATGATGTGATGACTGATTTGTTGAATATCATAGATATAATAAAATGTCATTAAAAACTCACCGTTGCTGCTTCTCTCTTTGAATAGCCCCGTCTTATTTTCTTTGGCGGTGACACTTGACAAGTAACTTCTTTTGATGGTGACAACATTTGAAGTCTACACAGCTGATGCTTTGGTGTTGAAAGTTATGATACCTTTGTTTACCTTGGTTTGGTTGTCAGTTTCCTCCACACAGTGGATAGACGGGACATCATCATCACTGAGTTTGACTTTCTTTGGTGCCTACACATATGCTCAACCTCAAATCTGTACGTAAAAGGGACGCATTCGGGTGTGAAATGAACGGAGCAGAGGACAGAAAACTCAGTCGGACTATCCCAATTGCTCTTAGTTTTGATTTTTACAAAGTCTGTCCACCTACGACGAAGTGATTGGTCCTTCGGGAAGGAATGAAAGGAAAACCCATCAGCATTTGTATTCCCACAATTTGCTGCAACACAGCTATCCCCGCTGCCCTTGCTTGTACCTATACGATGTGCTTTTGGCATGATTGGGATGATAAAATAACTAATATGGAACGGAAAACGTGCTTTGCTTATGTTTCGATAGAAATGGAAGTAAGGCGTGTGTTCATAATATGACGTCAGACGATGTATATATACACTCCGGAAATTACCAAGCGATAAAATTGATCCGATGTGTAATATTTTCGAAAACACACCTGAGCGTATTTCTCACTTATTATGAAGAAATTTTCCATCGGGTTTGTTTATACCGAAACCAGACTTTATTTTATATTCAAATAATACTAAATTTGATTTATGTTATCTACACTGGTATGGCACTTTAACATCGACATGTAACTCTCATATCAATAAATTGAACTTTTTCAAGGCTAAATTCGACATGTTGCTCTCATATAATTAAACGCAACGCTTTCAAAGATAAATTCTATATGTACCTTTCATTTCATTAAAGGCAACGTCTTCATGGCTATTTTCAACATGTAACTCTCTTATCATTAAAGTCGTATGCTACAAGATCTGCATTATGACAAATGATTAGGGGCTACCGGTTGTACAAGTTGGGGCTAACATTTCATTTGGTTTATTATCACATTGTTTTCGTTGATTATTTAGAAAAATATGAATTTTGTTCTCTAATACATTGTAGTACATTGTGCATCATATAATGTGTAAATAAGGCAAACTAATTTATTTTAATCCATGTCAATGTTTATTCCATTCTTAATATGCTTTTTGCATTTGTCAATACAGTAATGTTTAGATGTTAAAGAGTTTAAAGCCCTTGATTAGATACATTGTCAGTGTATGGTTCATCAATTATCACATCCGTGAATTGAGCCTCGTGTTCTTAGGATTCCCCAAATAGATATCATCAAGTTTTGTTATTCTCTCTCTCTCTCTCTCTCTCTCTCTCTCTCTATATATATATATATATATATATATATATATATATATATATATATATATATATATATATATATATATATATATATATATATATAGTACATATATGTATATATATAACTTACTATAGGTTAGAACAACAATATAGAAGTGAATAAGTAAGTGAAGTGATGCGAAGCTAAGACTGTAAGATTGTAACATGTAAAATAAGTAAGCAAACATTTAGAAGCTTTAATAGACTAGATTTTTCTCTTGAGGTTTTTGTGCTTCTATATGTGATGGTATTGTATAATTGGAGTAATATTTACGTGAACTGTTGATTTTACTGCAACAAAGAGGGAAGTGGAGGGAATAAAACTGTCTAAATTACTAAGGTACGACGTTAAACATGATGAAGATAATAACTCAAATAACATAAGATGAAACAAGTATTATTTATTTCCGTAGGCTTCGAAGTCATATATTAAAAGTCATACCGCAAGATCTCTGTTTTGAAAATGTATACACCTGGTAAACAGTCTGAATGCATAAAACAAACGCTTAAAATAGATATGCAAAAAGATAAAACAAATACATTTCCAGAGATGCTGTCAGAGAAGTGACAGAGCGAAGGAAATAAATCGCAAGTTCTGGAATGTATCTATAATTTTCAGCAAATAAGTGATTAGTGAGACCAACACCTTATATAATACGTTATATATGGTATAACACATTATATATTGTATAACACGTTATATATGGTATAACACGTTATATATTGGTTTATTTAATTCAGCCCTCAATTATAACACATTATATATTGTATAACACGTTATATATGGTATAATACGTTATATATTGGTTTATTTAATTCAGCCCTCAATGTTAGTTACAACAAAAAGCCTAACATGTTCAAGGATTCACCATCACCAACGATATTGCATGAATCATGCAATTAATTCATAGAATTTCATTATTCCAAAATACGATCTAGTATCTCAAAGCTCAAGGGATACCCCAAGACAAAATAATTAGGTTTGAAAATGAATGCTAGCAAACCACATAAGGAAATATATAGTTCGATGCTAAGTTCTAAGACAAAGAAGGTAAAGTGGACATTTATTACAAAACAAATCAGATAAAACATCCTACTATCATAAATAATGCAAATTTATAGTAGAAACCCGTGGAAAATTAGTAAAATTAAGGATATTTATGTCTTACATCTAACTGGGAGAGAAAACACCAAGTGCGCTAGAAATGCGTGGAGTATTAACACCCATTTACGTTTAGGCTGACATTGATAATTATCTGGTTGAAAAGATCAAACACTAGTGAAGTGTCAGGTAAAAAGGTGCAAAGTAGCGTAAACATTTCTATACTGGGTATAGGTTACTATGACATCTGGTGGTATGGGGGCTGCATCACATGGTTTACGAGTTGGATTAATACCAGCAGAACATATATTCCATCTAGATTCGAGTAGAGTTTGCTATAACTTTGTTTTCGTTGTGTAGCAAACACTATTAAAGACAAGCCTGTATACAGTTTTATAACTCAACGAGATCATATCATTCTATATGTAAGCTGATGAATTTTGTCATGATATATTTACGACAGCAATGAAAACAATAATGAAGGTTTAACTTTTCCCAATACAACAGCAACAAAGATACTAGGAATGAAAGCAACGATAAGGTTGACAACACAGAAAGACAAATGATTCAACATGGACCTTTTAGTTTGAGAGAGAGAGAGAGAGAGAGAGAGAGAGAGAGAGAGAGAGAGAGAGAGAGAGAGAGAGAGAGAGAGAGAGAGATGTTATTGAAGTTTACATCACATAAAATGTATATGACGATTACAGTGACAATGTCAACCACAAATATATCAATAACAAACTTTATAAATGGCATCTTAAGCTATTGGTTATTGTTTTAGGGCCGAACGCCATTTTACAGCACGCGATAGGCTATACATGGCGGCCAGTATTATTGGTGGAGGAAGAACCCGTGAAAACCCCGGAAAGAACCACCGACTCACGAGAAGCTACTGACAAGCTTTCTCACATAACCACATTAGCCGAATCTTAGACTCAAACCATCGCAGAGGTGAGATGGCAGTGATCCGTAACGGAAATCGCTTTAGACCACTCGGCCACTCGGGGCCTCCTAGCTATTGGTTGTTTGTACAGTAATAGTTTTAATTGAGGACACTATGAGAAAAATACATTGTGAAAATCTAAATAATAACTGAGACATCAAGTTACCAATGTTATTATAAAAAAATATAGTTCGTAGTTCATTATTACAATATTTCAAATCATACACGAAAGCAATATTGCGTCAACGATAAGAATAGAAGTAAACCATTTAATTCTAGATGACCAGCAAATGTACATGTACAAAGTAAATGAGGGAATTAATGGTCGAAAGAACACAGAAACTGGATTGATATACAATTCTTGAAATACAATTCAGATGTTTTAACAACTCCTGCCAATAATTACACATTATTCATAACTACGTGCAATTAAAAACTGCTAGGATTCATACTCAATTATAAACTGCTAGGATTCATACTCAATTATAAACTGCTAGGATTCATACTCAATTATAAACTGCTAGGATTCATACTCAATTATAAACTGCTAGGATTCATACCCATTTATAAACTGCTAGGATTCATATTCAATTATAAACTGCTAGGATTCATACTCAATTATAAACTGCTAGGATTCATACTCAATTATAAACTGCTAGGATTCATACTCACACATTTATACTGAATATCATAAACCTGTGGATTTTAAGAATCTGACTATCTAAACACTTTTTTGTGCAGAAGATAAAAAAAAAAAAAAAAATCTTAAACTTCAGCTACTCATTTCACAGTCCTTGCCTGCTGAAAGTCTTTTTATTTGGTGATTTGATATAATATGCTTATAATAGTTTATAAAAAAAATTGCAACGTGTTTATTGCCAGGTTAAATATCAGCATTCAAACTGAAGGCAGAAAGGTGATTGATTTCCACTGTATAACTGTACTGCATGTGCTTAATATAACTCAAACTAATCATATTGCTATTTCACGTTCTGCAAAAAAAGTAAACATGATTTTCGAAATTTCATTTCGATTACAGCCGACATTAATTCAGTAAATGGAATCACATGTCCAACTTATATGAAAAAACAAGAACCGTATTATCAGTGTAGCATATCCAGCAAGTAAACTTGGCATGCTATTAACAGAGTTCGTGCTTATATCAAAAATAACAAAATATGGCGAGTAGAGGCAGACAGTAATTAACAATTTAGAACAAACAAAAACAAAAATGGAACCAAATCAAGCAATTAAACAAAGCAAATAAATTATAAAAATCTGAGAACTGCAGAACAAATAGACGACAATAAGTACAAGAGTTAAGATTTACTTACAAGGATAATAAATAATGCACTCAGTTCTTTAGATATTCTACAAACTGTTAGAGACAAGCATAAATAAAAAAACAGCTAAAGAAATATAAAACAATACTAATAACACATTGAACAAAACATAAAGAGCAATATATTAGTTTAATATGGAAAACATTACTTTATCTAGAACAATTACAATTTTATACTATCTCAAACACAAGAGTTACAACAATAATTAAACAATGAGAAGAAATAGATAGACGAAGCGAACAGAAATATATTTGATGACTTTGAAAGTATTGTAATACAGTATGAATAAAACTTGACGCTAAGGTTAATAAGTTGGCACTGTTTCAAACAAAAATGTTCTCGGATAAATAATGAAATCTATATTTGAAAATCAAAATCAAAATAAGCTTGATTGAAAGAATAGTAAGATTTAGGAGAATTATCTACGACTTATCTCTCAGTCTTAGTTTATTGGTGACTTAGATGAAAGAAATTAAATATTATAAACTCTTAAAGATCAACTCAGCACTGGTGTAGAGTATTTATTTACCGGAAGCAATAGATATATACACGAGTCTATGCTCTTAAAATAAATAATAAAAAAGAGTGAAGACAACAAACTTTGAAACATTTAGCAAATAATTTATTTGACTAGAATACAAAGTAAAAAAAATGAGAAAAAAGAACTTAGGGATTTACGAATTCAATCAAAATAATTCAAGAATTAAAAACAAAAGTCCTATCCATTGTAAGTTCTAAGTGAATCTCAGTTCAAATCCCGATGAAATTCCAGATCCAGATGGAATGCGATGACGTTTGTAATAGTCAGCCTTATACTGATGTGTCAACGGTCTCTTGTTGAATAAGAGAAAAAATTACCCAGTTCTGAATTCCGTATAAATTCCAGTGACAGTCTTTGTCAAAGAATTATGTCAAAAAACTTTTGAATTTCCAGGGAAAAGAATCACTTGAGTTCAATAATTTAAGAAACTAAAATTCAGCCCAAACTGGTCACAACAAAACTACAGCTTTACTTCAAAACACGAATGATATAATTTTTGATCATAATAAAACAAGATGAAGCGGTGTTGTGACTGATTAGTAAAGATAGAGGAACCAACTATGTTAATATGTTTATTTTAAACACATATTAATATGAAGAAATCGGACACCATTAGAAACAAAAGGATCAGGAAAATTATAAAGTTCCAAACATGGAACTATCAGCAACAAGTAACTCAACAAGTAAACTCAAAGATGAATTTAACGAATGGAATTTTAAACAAATGTGAATAACGTCCTATCATCGATCAACAAATAAACGTATATGATCTATAAACGTGAATAACGTCCTATCACCGATCAACAAATAAACGTATATGATCTATACCCCAATATAAACAAGGTCTAATTAAAAACCAAGATTGACCAAAGCAAAGTGATTTTTTCTCTTATCAATATGATACTCATTTATTCATCAATCTATCAACTCATCAATTTATCAATTCATCAAGCGATATTGGAATATGTTAGAGTTTATGAATCTACCGTTCACAGAAACGATATTGAAATGAGAATGCTTGAAATTGTGAATCTATCGTTCATAAAACGATTTCGAAGTGGGAATGCATGAAATTATAAGTATATCGTTCAAATAACGATGGCGCCCATTTGACGTCCAAGATGTATCTTCCGTTCCAACCTCTCTAGTCAATGGTCAAAGAGGCTCCCCTCCCGGTAAGGTCCACCCCTTCCTGTCTGTTAAAAGATCCCTCGAGAGCCCTCACATTCAACACAGACTTGATGGTCGCGAATCCTTGATGCCTCGCATTGAGAACACTGTACACTCTTCCGAACCGACGTCACCAGACAGCGTACACGTCACAAGAAACCACACAGAGTTATGTGACTCCCCATCCCCAAACTATATACAAGGTAGCTCTACAGCTGAAGATTCGCTCCCTGGCAAGACTCGCGTAGTGTGATTTGTTTATATAGAATTTGCTCTATATGTATACTAGCTATGACAAATGTGCACAGCTAGGTACATATGTTTTCACTGCAGGCAATTTGCACATGCAGTAGTTCGAAAATAACTAGAGCCGAGAAGGAGAAAAACCATCCTCGGGTGACTCTCTACACGGCAACGAAGCACGAGTACATTTTTGATCACATATACATATTGATATAAATCATATACAAATCCGTGACACATAAAATAATTTTTACGACTACTTTGGACGGAAAAAAGATTCCCGGATGAGGGTCAAAAGATCATACTTCTGGTTAAAAAAAACGCACGATACTTGTCACGGAGGTCATGTATGACCTTGACTCAACTTAATGATTCTTACTATGAGAAATATTAAATAATTATAATAATATTTTTTTAATTTGCAACTAGATACAATGTTTCAATTATGGACAATGTGAAATCCAGTAAACAGTGTTACATTAGATTCAAATTAATGGAATAACACAATTTAATCATCAGGCAAACAATTAAATTAAATACACATATCAGAGAACAATTTAATACTATCGGCGAGGCCGCCTGCCAGTGCCAAAGAGTGGGCAGCAGCTGGCCGATTTTTTTTTGTTTCAGGCGGAGGAGTGGGTGATGGGAGTCCTTGTCGAAAACAATTTAGCAGACGAGAAATACACAGAAGATTTAAGGACCGTTCTGGAGCCTACAGACAAAGCGAAACAGATCGCCAGCTGACCAAAAGGTGAACAAAAAAAACTTAACTTCCTTCAGGCTGAGTTTTATCAGTTCACTAGAACAGAAATTTTGTCAATGTCAGGCTCCTCTTGTGATAGCGATATTACACGGAATGATTAGAGTATTCAGCATTCCTACGCGCCAAATCCAGTACTAGACAGACCTGGTGATATCGTCCCTACCACAAGCAACGAGAGGATTAAGTAGAAGTTAATGCCACCGTAAACTCTTAGGACGTTCCTGCATTTGCATTTAGAGATTTGATCTCAACCCCTTTCTGGGCTACTGGCCAATCTGCCTCATATTTTTAGGGATTTCAATTTGACTTGCAAACACATTATGTTATCACCAACTATAATATCATTTATAATACATTGTTCAACGTTCGAAAATATTACCTCAGTTTTATCAGACTAAAACCGCAGACTTGTTTAATGGGTAACTTAGACCTGTCTGGTATTCTTCATTCGTTTCTTTCTCTTCGGAAAATGTATGTACATTATGGCAAAAAACTTCCAAAATAATAATGAAGGGCAATTTCAACTGAATAGTGTGATCCAAATAGCAATACATGGTTGACACATACTTGGAAGTAGGGAATAGCCCGATTCAGATAACTGGGCAGACTTTGTTTAATACTATGCAAATTACGGTTCAGTGATCTCTGCTGACGTTTAGGGGCTCCAATTGGCCTACTCCTTCATTTGCAATTCCAATTTTGCCATCCCGGGGCATAAAGGGAAAAACTTCGAGTGGTGGCTCTCACCTACTCGTCGAACTAGAAAATCTCAATGGTGCTAGCTTTCACGTAGAAAGGGTTTCGTTAGGTGGTGTGTTTCTATTCATTGCGAAACGGCTAATTAAGAAGCAGGCAATATATGGTTAAGTTGTGGTCCTATTCTAAGTCTGAAGGCCTCACTGGACAATTGTTCTGATAATTTTTTATCCAACAATAACCTATTGCAGAACAAAGAGAATAATTTTAGACTGAAGTTACAAGTAAAAACAAACTAATGATGTTTGTAGAAAGCATGCATTATGAGAGTTTTACTGTGGCAATCAGGTTAATTCATTATTCCTCTGGTGGCTTTATACTGAACCAACACGGCAACCATCACCTCTTTTTGCATTCATTTTTACCAGAATAGAGCTATTTTCCTGTGACAAGGTAGCTAAATGAATCAATAGGTCCATTATGCATGAATAAAGTTCACTACAAATTAGCATACCTTTCATCACCCCTCAATCATATCGATTTTTAATATTTACCTCTGTAATAGACAGACGTAAATACGTAAGCCAAGTCTACTGTTTATCTGCAGCCCAAGTTACGCATTTGATCTGCAGTTCTAGTCTAACTGTAACAGGCGGACACCAAAAAAGCCAACTCATTTTCAATCCTAACCCTCAAAGTAAATCTAACAAACATTACAGATTTAGCTTCTGTGTAAATTTATAATTGCTGGCTTATATCAATTAGGTTTATGGCGACTTCCTTAAAAATTAGGGTGCCAAAATATGAAACTATCTAGTGAGACCGAACCCATTCTAATACGACAATTAGGTTGTCAAAATACGAAACTATTCAGTGAGGCCAAACCCATTATAATACGCTTAAATGGGCTTCCCATTCAGAACGTGACGATCTCTCGATAAACAATAGTGTGCGTGCATACAGATCTAATCTTCGAATTGCACGTTATCACGCAAATTGGAAGTGGGGAGGGGTCTATTTGAGAAACGGCTGGCCGAACACGTCAATAATTAAAGCTAAGTATGTAGGGGAATAGTCATTCCAAATTAATAACGGGTGCAGACTTTTGAATTATTCGTGAGATAGATATGTTTAGATTTTATCGGGTATTATCTTAGTTGCTGCTTTGTTGTAAACGTTACGTTGTCAGACTAAACAAAAATTGAATAGAAAGTTGTCTAATACATAAATCCTAACCTACTTTTACATTTAAAAATTTAGCATCCTCAAAATCATTATTGTGGCTACTTTCCACTACAAGCAGTGTTAAATTCTTTACTTTCCAATATAAAGTTGAATAAAATGCATACATTATTGAAGACGAGAGAAACAAGGCAAACCTTGCAATCACTCGACTATATTCCATTGGGGGAGGGGGTAATATACTTTGATTTGGCATACCAAGTAGCAAGCTCTAATTTACAGCTAAATGATTCCAGAATATCGCTGGATAGTAAGTGCAATGCGATGTTGCCTTTATAAATAAATTTTGTTTCAAATCTGAAACCACATTTCTGACATGAAGCTTGCTTTCATCTATTCAGATCAACATATCTGGTGAACAAAACACATATCGCTTAGTGCACAATGGAAAAAATGCCGAGATCTGCAATACTGTGTTCCAAGATCACCAGCTCCAACATCCTAACTGCCAAGGTTTTCTATCATGGGACTTGAAACATAAAGAGAAACGATGTTTGGTATGGCGGAAAAGACCAATATGTTCGACATGCAGATATACATCAAGAATGGTTCTACTGTAAGAAAAAATGCCAAGGAGAGGTTGTGGAAGAAACACTGCCTCTGTAAATAATGCGATGCAGATAGGATTTTCACATAATTTCATTGGAAACACAGGGCTCATCACTATTTTTTACGTGTGAATGAATCTGCTCCCTCAACAAAAGGGATGCAGAAATTTCCGATACTGATTGCCAATATATTGAATGTACCAACATGAGAGACATGGCAGAACATAGAAAACATCTTGGGCAAAATGCATGCATTTGATGATGAAGCCCAATTGTGTCAGCACATACAAGTTTACAAACAAATATTGAAGATGAATACACATTTTGTAAGGAAGGGCTTATACGTTGAAGAAACAGACGATCTAGAGGTACGTAACATTACAACTGATCCAGACACTGCTAGCCTGGACCTTACGAGGGAAGGAATAACTGAAATAGTCCCTGTAAATCATATTGATACACGCCATCTGGCTCAAAATCATAGAAAGTTCATTAAAGGTCAGAGGAAATTAATGTATTTGATGCCAGGAAGAACTAAAACACTATGGGAAAAGATGCGGAATAACTTTGCACTTGACTAAGAGATACCATTCTAAGTTTGAAAAATCATTAAACAATATGATACATGTCCATTATACAAATTCTCTTTTGTGGCCTACGTGGCAAGATCGTCTATTTCGGATGTGGAGGTCGCGGGTTCGAATCCCAGCCTAATCCTATCCAAGACGTTTAAAAATGGTACTATCAGTTGCCTCGCTTGGAGTTCAGCATTAAGAGGTTAGTACTGGTCAGACTGGTGACAGGATAATGTGACTGGGTGAGGCATGATGCCCCAGTGTTAGACCTCACTATAAACTGTCACACTCACTGCAGAATATGTAGCGATATGACTAAGAGGAACAAAGTTACGTTAAAGCTTTCTTTTAAATAAAAAAACACCCGTCCATAATATGTTCACCTAATGCTCAATTGTTCGTTATGTTGCTTAATCATGGTTTGATTTGTATCACAACTATCACTCCTGCTTGCAACTCAAAATGAGCTTATATGTTTCATTTTTTAAATCACTCAAATGATCGACCAAACTAATATTTGAATTTGAAATGAAGATTATTGTTTACAAAATGCACTGATGTAATTTGTTCGAGACTTACATTATATTTTAATATTATATATTTTGTGCATAAATATGTGTAAAATACCAAACAAATGGTTATGTTTTAGATATTGATATGATTTGTATTTTACCAGTAAAAAATGAGATATATTTGTCCGATTTCATACAGCATGAAGACAATGAATCTAAGAATACATACACTAAGATTAAACAAATAGTTCCTTCCATCAGAATGATTGCTATAAACCGATGAAGTTACAAAACATAAATATTACATTCGAAAAATTATAAAGTTTAGTGGGGTGTTGGGATTCATGTGTCAGAAACCAGCCATTAGAAATCACTTGCACACCGTAAATAAAACACAAAAACAACTTAAGGATACAATTTTCTATTTTTCTGAATACATAAATAATCAGTACAGGTGGGTGACGACTAATGAATCGTTATAAATATACTGTATCACTGTGAAGGATGACTGTTGATAATATTGCTCCTGACAAAAAACACTTTATATGAGTGACTCGTCCTGTTATTGTGCAGAACACAACAAAATCTGACGTTGATTTAATTGAGTAAACATGGCTTGAAACAGCTAAATTGAGTCATCCATCACTTTGTTGTATTGCAAATGTCTAGATTATTGATACGATCATTTGTTTTAGTATTTCTATTCTCACTCCAGCTCTCCTAATTAAATCCTATTCAAAGGCGATGCCACGAAAACTTCCCAAGGGAACACAATTTGTTTGTATGCACATTTCTGTATATGTCCTGGGGAACCAATACATAGGATATCAGTCAGAAAGAACAAATACATATTAGTTTGATAAAGGATTAGAATAATTATATTAGTGGCTTGTTTCTTTTCATTTAAGTTTGATGTTATGATGAAGATATAAAACAATTCTACTTTTCTGCCACTTGCATGAATGTAGTTTTCGCTGCAAACAACTCCCCGTCATGTCTGTACATCATATCATTTTCTAGATCTTAAGATCAATTAAGATATTTCCAGACCTTGCAAAGATGATTAAGAACCACTTTATAAATCTGCAACTGCGTCATGCTAGGAAAAAGATTGTTATTTACCATCAGACGAATTCAGGTGTGCCTTAAAATTAATGTCAGAATGACATTCTCTCCATATGATTAGATTGATATTTGCCACGTGATATAAGTAAAAGCGAATAGTGAACCTACGAGCCTCCCACAACATTACAAGAGCAATAGCACCAACTAGCTTCCGTGACAAGAACAATGCCATGTGAACCATTTTTTCGAATGACACCAGCTATAACAGATACTGAATATGGTACAAAAATAGATGGCAGTTGGTTTCAGTACAGAAAATGGTATTACTATCAGGGACTACAGTCAAGGTCATTCCTGTTACTCCTGGAACCGATCACTATGTAACCTTCCTCAGTCAGGTCGACCTTCGACTATCTTAATAGCGATTGGGCTGAAGTATTTAGATCCAGAGTTCATAGAAATTATGCATATTCAAAACCGTATGATAAATTAGATTCATTTTTGGATGTTTATCGTCGGAATCTGCAAAACGTTTATAGTCTGATAAAATTTGCTCCGATTCAAATCTGAGAGAAAAGATGAGAAAAAGAAGAATCAGGAATGAGCTTTGGAATCGATTTGCCTTCTTGATATGTGCCAGGATAAACAAAAAGTAAGGAAATTGAATCACGAATTTAAAAGGAATATTTCTATAAATAATTGCAAACTTGCATTAAGGTACATTCTGAATGCAGCTGAGACTAACTTTGTTCTTTATTGAGACTCGATCTTACTACTAAGTCGAATCTCTCGCATCCTTGTTAAATTTCCGACACGGTCCCCTTGGACAAGCTAACGAGATATACATGTTATTTCCTAGAGCTAACGAGATATAAATATTATTTCCTGGAGCACAATTCTTGCCTCAGAACCTTTGACTAATTCCGCTAGGGGAATTCTTTAAATCGTTGAATTCCCTCATCTACATTAGCCAATCAGGATTATTTTCTCTACGTGGCAAAAATGTATTGCGAGTCAATCGTAATAGTTACTTGCCACACTGACCACTGCAAAATAATCTCTAAAAACGTTTGCACTATTTCACCAGGGCAGAAATCGTAATTGCACAGAAGAAATATCAGAGGTTAGAAAATGCTGAAGTGAAAGTGGAACATGCGAATGAAGTTATCACTTGAAGTGGTGCCTACAATACAGGTAGTTGTGCCGTAAATGGAAAACTATCTTTATGGAAAGGTTTCGAAAACGCCTGTGATGGCTTCATAATTACACTGCGAGCTTGGGCACAGCCTCATTGTCTAATATCGCGTAATATTGCGTAATATAACATCTTTGCTTCAACAGAGAAGTTTTTATGTAAGGCGCAGACCTCAAATGTATCGACGTTGAGGTGTTGGCTGTTCACAAAAAATCAGGCAAAATCGGAAAGGCCAATACCAACACCGGATGCTCATCAATTAATTATACGGGCTCACTACGAGGTCATTAACTGAAACAATGACACCACGGGAAATCCCGATGTCCGGTCACAGCATGAATATGGCTGGAAACGAGAAGAGGAACACTGGGCTCCAATCATGATCATGTCATTTCTAGCAACGAAGTCTGAAGAATAGTTGCATAAAGAATAAAATCAAACAGTAAGATGAATCTGTCGCAATGCAGATTTCAGCAGCACAGACGTGTGTGGCTTTTCAAACGTATCAGATGAGTGTGACAAGTGGAACAACAGAGTGTATGAAGAGAAGAAAAGAGAGAATAATGACATTTTCCGAGGAAATATCGGGTGTACTTATGAATGCGGACTGTTGACTCTTAAGCATATATATTCAGTGTAGTTTGGTCCAAACATGTCAGAATTGAAAGCAAACCAATAACGAAATTTATATGACGAGTGATAATAATTCTTAGAATGAGTTTTGTCCATATTACCACATCTGAAAATGTCGTAAGAACTAACTCGATCATTATTTTATATGAAAGTGACAATTTTATTTTTTATAAACTCACGTTTAGAAGACATAACCAGTATTTGTATTTTATCCGAATGTTGCATTTTCGTTATGCAGACATATTTCCATGTTTGAGGCATCAATAGTTCACTTGATGCACTTAGAACTGCATTAATTGTTTGACCTAAATTGCTTCAGGCCAATATTTTGAATTTAGTTTTCAATAATTAACAGCCGACACCAGAACAAATTCACAGGCTGCAAGCGATTTGTTTTTGTATTGTTATGTGTCGTTCCCTTAAGGCATCTAGACTAATGGCTTGTTTTAATCACGAAATTCCCACAGTACGTTGCGTGCTGCCTGACTCAATGCTTTTCAGGGACAAATGCTTGACTATTTTTTCTACGTTTTGAAAAATGCGATGAGACACGGAAGTTTGTGCAACGGCCAGCTTCTATGCTATCATAGACACATCATGTTGATAACGTCAATTCAGCCTCAAAAAGAATATCAACTACAAAAGTCTATCAGTCTAATAAACGAGTAGGAATGATATGACTGGTGATCATACAAAATGCCTTATAATAAACGACAAATAAAATATTCAGTACAATTGAATGAAACATATTCAGATAAAATCAACTCTATTTGTACCCGGCTTGCATACATTTGCCAGTAAAATGTCTGCTTTACTTTAAAATCCGTTTTAACAAATTAGTAGAAAGGTGGTCAGTCCACAATTCTAAATAATCATCCATGACATAAAACACCATATTGTCAGGGATACGTCACGTTGAAACTTAAGTCATAATCTTAGTTTGATTTCTGTACTAAGGTACATATATGTACATAAATAAATACATACATGCGTACATACATGTTTGTGTGAGAGGGAGCGAATGTGCGTAAAGATATGAAATTAGTTTGGGACAAAAATATTTCAGTAATCAATCCAGAGATTCCATATTCTAACAATATGTATACATGTTGTTTGTCTAAGATTTGCAACAGACTAGTGAAAGAAGCAGAAATTTCAGCATTCCATAACCAATGCATAACTAGTTTAAAACTTCAGCATTCCATAACCAATGCATAACTAGTTTAAAACTTCAGCATTCCATAACCAATGCATAACTAGTTTAAAACTTATGCATGCCATAACCAATGCATAACTAGTTTAAAACTTATGCATGCCATAACCAATGCATAACTAGTTTAAAACTTCAGCATTCCATAACCAATGCATAACTAGTTTAAAACGTATGCATGCCATAACCAATGCATAACTAGTTTAAAACTTATGCATGCCATAACCAATGCATAACTAGTTTAAAACTTCAGCATTCCATAACCAATGCATAACTAGTTTAAAACTTCAGCATTCCATAACCAATGCATAACTAGTTTAAAATTTATGCATGCCATAACCAATGCATAACTAGTTTAAAACTTATGAATGCCATAACCAATGCATAACTAGTTTAAAACTTATGCATGCCATAACCAATGCATAACTAGTTTAAAACTTCAGCATGCCATAACCAATGCATAACTAGTTTAAAACTTCAGCATTCCATAGCCAATGCATAACTAGTTTTAAAATTCAGCATTCCATAACCAATGCATAACTAGTTTAAAACTTCAGTATTCCATAGCCAATGCATAACTAGTTTAAATGTTCAGCATTCCATAACCAATGCATAACTATTTTAAAACTTATACATGCCATACCCAATGCATAACTATTTTAAAACTTCAGCATTCCATAACCAATGCATAACTAGTTTAAAACTTCAGCATTTCATATACAATGCATAACTAGTTTAAAATTTCATGTATTTAAGTCAACGCACGTAATAAGAGAATATATTGAACATTTCGAATTCCCATATTTTGCAGGTCATGCTGTATAAGGTATTATATAACGATATTAAAGTATACACTGATTTGGCAATATCAAAATCGTACGTATGTTGCTTGATCTCATTTGTACATACAAAAATCGAGACATCAAAATCGTATGTATGTTGCTTGATCTCATTTGTACATACAAAAATCGAGACATCAAAATCGTACGTATGTTGCTTGATCTCATTTGTACATACAAAAATCGAGACATCAAAATCGTACGTATGTTGCTTGATCTCATTTGTACATACAAAAATCGAGACATCAAAATCGTACGTATGTTGCTTGATCTCATTTGTACATACAAAAACGTAAATGCTTGATTTCAGTGTTTCAATTATGGAGCCTCAGTAGCATATTTGTTCAGATTCGTAATAAACGGGTCGAGGGTTAGATACTCGTAGCAGATACTCGTAGTATATCGTCCACAATGTCTTAGAAGAACCAGCATCACACCAGTTACTCGTATCGTAATTATTGTTTAGACGAAACGACGGTTTCATAAAAAGTCCTTTCTTTTTGTGCTCAATAAACCATAACAAATGTTCGTGCTATCTTCGCTTTCATCAGTGGGCTTATATTTGTTTATCGTATCATCAAATAAAGACTCTTTTAGACGACAGATTGAGTTGTTCAGTGGTATTTCGGTGACCATGTAAGGATGACAGATTATGCCTTGAATATCTCGTACTTGCAGAGACGCTAATGTCTTCATAACGATAAGAAGCAATCGATGAATTATGAGGAAACTAAACAGTATTGATAGGCCTGAAAAATAGATTGCTGCTTTCTGAGTGATGCGATCGAAATCGAAACGAATAATCGAAGCACGGAAATTAATTTAGCTGAGAGGAAGTGACAGGAGTGAAACAGTGAAAACATATTTATTTTAGAAAAGAAGGGTTAGTGGAGATTCAACGAGTTTTCTATGAGTATGTTTGGACAGAAGAAGTATGTTTTGGAAGAAGAAAATGGTATTCAGTGCAAAACACCCAAGCATGTTTTCTCATTAATTAAACAGATGTAAAAATAGTCAATTATCTTTTCTTGCCGCTGTAAATGAAATGAGCAAATTATAAGCATATCTAACACAGGTACTAATGAGTTTTCAGTCTATCATGTATATAAACCAAGTCATTTATGTATATATATATATATATATCATGTATATAAACCAAGTCATTTATATATATATATATATATATATATATATCATGTATATAAACCAAGTCATTTATATATATATATATATATATATATATATATATATATATATATATATATATATATATATATCATGTATATAAACCAAGTCATTTATGTAGAGTACCGAACCCATCAGGTTTTGTAGGTCATGATAAATTAAACTAGACACATGTCGCCGATAGATGGTCTTTTCATATCATCACGAAATTTAATTAGACATGTAGCCAATACACGGTATTTGTATGCCATGACGAAATAAACTTTATATGTTGCCAATACACAGTCTTTGGTTACAATAACATTTTATAATGGTAAGTGTAATTAGGCAAAGCTTTATAGATGTCTGTAGTAAATTGTCAATGTGCTTTCTTTCGTGGTCAGTGCGAGATATAAATCTTAAGACCGATGGATTGGCCAGTCCCACAATAAATCGTTGACTGCAAGGGGTAGAATCTTTTATGCATGAATTAAATTTTAATTAGGATTCACACTTGTTTACAGCTAGGAACATACAATGGTGCAACGTAAATGTAAGGTCATATAACTGACTTGATTGATATAAACCGGAAAAATAAGTATAGGAAGTTGTAATCCATTTGAAACCGATGTCATACAATTATATTTTCCAGAATAGTTTATAATAAATGTGGGCTAGAATTAATTGTATGACTTCCATGGAACCGATAACAATTTTGGCGGGTAAAGTATTAATCGTGATTGGCTAAAACCATACTAGTTTGTGTTCCCGTTAGAAATTGTCAAACGGTCAGAGCGTCTGGAAGATATCCATACCCAGAGATGGAAAGAGGTAATTAATTGATGTCCAGAGAGCTATGGCTCGGATAAAGTACTAAGTTAGCCTCAATTGTACGCAATGTATAATCGTTAAAATGTGTTATAGTTTTGTATTATTGTTGAATTAATGCCTTTTAAATTCATACTTCAATTTATTCTTGATATCGGAAACATATGGGCATGTTTATGATTCATGTCTGCTGAATAAATGAGTCTAGATTTAGTTGTTTGTACGTGAAAGAATGCATGTAATAAGACTCATTACATATCTTCTGAATACGAATTGGGAATCGGGAAAGTTAATTATATACTCTTAAATGATTGGTGTCATTTATGGTGAGGATTGATGCCTGAAATTAGCAAAGTGAGGTAGTTAGGACAAGGAGTAAAGCCCATTTATTCATATGTCATTAAGTTGTGAATTATTTGCAGCTGAGACTAAAAATTAGTATTAAGTGCGTGTGTCGACTGATTGGCCAACTGGCAAATTTATAGACATAACTTTATAGACGCAACTTTATAGACATAAACTTTATAGACATAACTTTATAGACATAACTTTATAGACATAACAGGGTGTGATGGTTTATCGGACGAGGGATAATTATATAATGTCCTCGGTAGAAGTGTGAGGAAGCTAGAAACGACACATTCACCGTCAGAAAGATTATACATCAATAAGAGGTTCTTTGTATATTAAGTGTTAATGACCCTAGCTAGTTCTGTAGATTTTGGATAGACTATCTCTGACGCCAAAGAGAGTTGTAGTATTGGTTCATCGCAAAAGAAAACAACTCTGGCAAGCATACACCGCACAGTGAAAAAAAGCGCCGTCAGAGAGAGAGAGAGAGAGAGAGAGAGAGAGAGAGAGAGAGAGAGAGAGAGAGAGAGAGAGAGAGAGAGAGAGAGAGAAAGAAAGAGAGAGAGAGAGAGAGAGAGAGAGAGAGAGAGAGAGAGAGAGAGAGAGAGAGAGAGAGAGAGATGCGAAAAACGTCGATTGAATCATCAGCATTGTTTCAGAAAGGACCGGATGCACAAGGAGATACTGTGATGCCGGCATTCTGAGTTGTGTGTGTGTGTGTGTGTGTGTGTGTGTGTGTGTGTGTGTGTGTTCTTTTCATATAGTCTTGATATTGACTTTTGCCGGAATGTGTGAGCCCTGGTTTTAACGACATTGATTATTTTTTTAAACATGTGTGTGAGATAACAGCTTTTCATTCCTATCTTTTTATTTCATGATGCAATTAAACATCGAAATATCAAAATAATTAACCGGATTTTTAATTTAAATTTTGAATTTTTGAATTTGATTTAACATATTGCACTCGTTAAATTATTACTAAAAGTGGCTACCATATTCGTGCCTGCAATGCCATATTATAGTTCATCGAGAGAGTGGAAAACCTCCATGCCACAAGTGAAACTAAAATTATTCACTCGTAGAATTTAAAATTTGCTTAGTTAGCAAGATTACAAGAGCAGATTTCTTACTGGGTCCTTCGCAATGCTAGCGGGTTAAGTTTACATACTGTTTCTGATTTATGAATATTATTACAGACAATATAAATATTAAGATAATACTCCCTTCCGATTCAAATTTAATATCACATTAAGAACTAACTATTTTGCACCTCCTTGGATATCAACTCAATTCGACATTAACAAGAGAAGTGAGCGTCCAGTAATAACTTTTCTTACACACAACGTTAGCTGTGTCGATTGATGTCCCCTGTGGACAAATTGATATTATTTCACTCCAGTGAAATATCACGATTTGTTTTCTCGGAAAATCAGATAATTCATGACCTTACATAAAATAAAGCAGAGTATGCTGCTTTTGTCCCCTAGAAGCTAAAGGTTTTAACTCGTAATTGAATGTTTCTGTTGTTATTTTAACTTTAATAAAAACAGTAACTATCAAGCAGAGTTATGTATGAATCTGAGTTCGGAACATAACATTCAAATAAACAAAAATCTAGTATCTTTGTACATGAAAATGATACACTGACATGATTAACAAAATATATACTCAGTGTATTTGTGTGGTTCAAAAAGTTACGCATTTGTATGTACGAAAAATAGTTTTTAGAAGCAGTGAGGGCTAACAGACCTTTTTGCTCAAACGCCATTTGCTTTAAAAATAAAACTTACTACGAAAATACAAAAAAATATCAAAAACGCCAAACCGACGCTTTTGACTAACTGTGAATTTCTCTAATTGGGTAAGCTTATTTTGTTACTTTTTTGTCGTTTCGTTTTTAAAATTATGTATGCGCGTTTTGTTTACACAGAGAACGTTTCATTAAGGTCGATTCCACTCTGATGCTGTAATTAGATCATTTTTAAATATCAATACTATGGCACCAGCTAGGAATTCTTATACAGCGATATTTGCTCTAGAAAGATTAAACGCAATTAAGAAATTTGTTCCAGTCCGAGAGTCTGTCAGACAAAAATTGCAAGAATGTCAAGAGTCTCAGGTGGAATTTGCAGATGGTGCAGAACAGTTATTTAAACCAGTTACGAAGGCTATCGAATGAGTTACAGAGGCTACCAAAGATCTTCTCACATCAATTAATGTTAAAAGATGTTCGTAGAAGATTTTCATGCACAATTCCACTGTCACATTTTTGGGATGTTGTAGAAATGTTAGAAAAGTTATTTTCAAAGCAAAACATACAGTTTTGTTTGTTAAAAAAAGGCTCCGATAATGATGCACTCGGGCGACTTGCCGGAAATGCTGGTAAAGTAATACTGATAAAAATTTCATTGTGGATGCGAGTAATGATTCCAACAATACTGAAGAACAAAAATTACTTCATTTTATTGATTCAGGCGGTAAATCATTAGTATCATGGATGACAGTAACTACAGATAGTGTTCAAAGTAACGTTCACGGCTTATTGTACAAATAATGTTCAAAATAGTGTTAACGGCTTATTGTAGAGATAGTGTTCAATATAATGTTAACGGCTTATTGTACAGTGTTCAAAGTAATGTTAACAGCTTATTGTACAGATAGTGTTCAAAGTAATGTTAACGGCTTATTGACATGGCTCATGCCGTCACAATAAGGTATTTCTGCACGAGCACTACGACATATTTTTAGTCTCAAACACATATTCATATGATATTTGTATCTCTGAAATTTCTTTAAGAATAAATTGACATCGAGAACCATGTAAAGATATACCGTTAAATTGTGATCACAATCATGCACACGTACATATCATCGCTTAATGACATTTATGGGACGTGATCAAAATATAGATACTGGTTTGCAATTAGATTTTACAAATCTTTATCCAATTTATTAATTTTCACTATTCATTTTGGAGCTCGTGTAACACAACCTCCTTGTTACGATATACAGTAAATAGACTTACTGAGAGCATATTTAGATTAACACCGTACTATCAATGTTTACTGTGTACTACGTCATCAAAGGTTGTTGATTAAAGCTACCACATGAAACATGGTGTCAGATGTGAAACCAGACAATATTTTCACCAAATGCAGGCTGAATTAAACGTTGTCGACATCAGGAAGGAATCGGGTATACACAGGAATATACGGACTGCGTGACTGTTAAACAAATTCTGGATCTATCGTGTTTTAATACCGGAATCGAGCGTTTTGTGACTTGTGATCGTCGTCCTCGTGTTTCCCGCGAAACTTCACGGTTGGCTGACCCGCTTCAAGATGGCTTCAGGCAAACTTCCAGTGCCTTTTCCAATGGAAGTGAAGGGTAATCTAAGGGATAACTGGACTTTCTTTGAATCTCAATGGGACAATTATGAGATAGCAACAGGTCTGGATAAAAAAGAAGACAATATTCGCGCGGCTACTCTGTTGAGTGTTATGGGCAGAGAGTGCTATCGAATTTTTCAACATTTAGATATTCCGGACGGCGATCGGAAGAAGGTGAGTACAATACTCAAAGCACTAAAGGAACATTTCATTCCAAAGACAAACGTCATATATGAACGATATGTTTTCAATACATCCGATCAATTACAAAACGAAGGTGTAGACGTCTACGTTACCAGGCTTAGGGGTCTCTCCAACTCATGTGAATTTGGCACGCTACAAAGCCAAATGATGCGTGATAGAATAGTGTTAGGCACCAGAGACAGTGGAGCAAGGTCACGCATGCTTCGTGAACCGGACTTAACACTTGAGAAAGCGGTAGACATGTGTAGAGCTAGCGAGATAGCAGATAGCCAAATGAGGAAACTTTCTTCTACCGAAGAAGTGAACTATGCGTCGAAACAAAAAGTCAAACATGAAAAAAAGAAGCGTACTTCAGAAATGGAAGAACAGAGTAACTGTCGGTACTGTGGTGGAACACACGCCAAGTGAGAATGTCCAGCGTATGGAAAGGTGTGCTCAAAATGCAAGAAAAAGAACCATTTTGCAAACGTCTGTCTTCAAAGCTCGAGATCAAAAGTTAACAGTGTAGAAGAAACGGACAGTAGTAGTGATGAGTCAATCTATACACTGAATGCCCTTACCGATAAGCAGTGGTTTGTAAACGTAACCATGTCAATGCCGAACACTCCCAATAAGAAGTCAATCAAGTGTCAAATAGACACTGGTGCGTCATGCAACGTAATATCAACCAGTGTTCTATCACGCATAGCAAAACAGAAAAAGCCAAGAATGGTGCCAACAAAAACGAAGCTGAAATTATATGATGGGAGCACATTATTACCAGTTGGAAAATGCGTAATTAAATGTACTGTAGGTCAAGTAAAAAAAAAAACTGGAATTTCATGTTGTGGAGATTGCCGGCAAAGATGCTTCAACATTATTGTCAGCAGCAGCTAGCGTAAAGTTGGGCATCATCACTGTAAACGTGGTAAACAGTGTGGTGCAAACTACCGAGACAATGCTAACCAAGGAAGTCATTTTGGAAGATTATAGTGATGTGTTTGATGGCCTTGGCTGCCTACCAGGGACATACAGCATTGAAATAGATAAAACTATAAAACCGGTTCAGCATCAGCCTAGACGGGTACCAGTTGCCCAGAAAGCAGAAGTGAAAGCAGAAATCGAACGACTAGTGACCAAAGGGATCATTACAAAAGTGATGGAACCTACTGACTGGATTAGTAGTATGGTGGTTGTAAGAAAACCCAAAAAGCTCAGGGTGTGTTTGGATCCTAAAGATTTTAACAAAGCCATAAAGCGTTCCAAGTACATGATGCCGACAATTGATGACATTCTTCCAAAAGTGTCAAAAGCCAAAGTATTTACAGTTCTTGATGCAAAGGATGGATTTTGGCAAGTAAAACTTGAAGAAAAAAGTAGCTACCTTACAACATTCTGGACTCCATTTGGCCGATATAGGTGGTTACGTCTCCCTTTTGGAATTTCGTCGGCACCAGAGGAATTTCAGCGCAGACAACACGATGCTTTAGAAGGGCTACAAGGTACTGAAGTTATCGTGGACGATATTTTGGTATATGGTCAAGGCGAAACCATGGAAGAAGCCATAAGAGATCATGATGAGAAACTTGTTAGTGTTCTAGAGCGAGCAAGAGCGGTAGGATTAAAGCTGAACAAGGACAAACTGAAGCTTCGACAAACTGAAGTAAGTTACATGGGCCACATACTCACGTCCAGTGGTATACGTCCATATCCAAAGAAGATACAAGCAATATTAGACATGCCGAAGCCAACCGACGTAAAAGGGGTACAGCGCTTTATTGGACTAGTGACATATCTTTCCAAATTCTTACCACATTTGTCAGAAGCATGTGAACCGTTGCGAAGATTGACAACAAAAGATAAATTGTGGTATTGGCAATCACAACAAGAAGAAGCCTTTGCCACCATAAAGCGACTAGTAACTGAGCAACCAGTGCTTAGATACTATGATTTGGAAGACGAAGTAACTCTACAATGTGACGCGAGTGAAGCAGGGCTTGGAGCAACATTGCTTCAGAATGGACAACCAGTTGCATTTGCCTCAAGAGCGTTAAGCACTGCAGAAAAACATTATGCACAGATCGAGAAAGAGTGCTTAGCAATAGTATTCGCGTGTGAACGGTTTGAACATTATATATATGGTCGTTCTCAAGTCACTGTTCATACAGATCACAAACCTCTAGAAACAATCTATGGAAAACCACTGTTAAATGCGCCAAAGAGGTTACAACGTATGCTCTTAAGACTGCAGAAATACAGTTTATGTCTTCAATACACAAAAGATACCGAGATGTACATAGCCGATACATTATCTAGAGCATTCTTACCAACAACATGGAAGGACAATGATGACACTATTGAAGTTTTTTCAGCATTCAACAGCAGAAGCTTGACTAAGATCTATCAATAATTAACTTTGCCGAAACAGTTAATGTGACTGAACAGCGTTTTAAGCAAATTCAAGTACATTCATACCAAGATGAAGCGTTACAAACACTAAAATCAGTTATTCTGGCAGGATGGCCAGATTCCAAAGCGGAAGTACCTGTCATAATTCGTGAATACTGGACGATTCGAGATGAATTAGCAGTCCAAGACGGGGTGGTTTTCAAGGGAGCTAGACTAATAGTGCCAAAGACACTTCGCAGTGAAATGCTTACGCGAATACATGCAAGTCACATGGGGGTCGAGTCATGTCTAAGGAAATCTCGCGACACACTCTTCTGGCCAAATATGAACAGTGAAATTCGCGATCATGTTGAAAACTGTAGCGTATGTAATGAATACAGTGCAAACCAACAGAAAGAGACGCTTATGACACATGATATTCCAGACAGGCCCTGGAGCAAGGTGGCCATTGATATTTTCACATTTAGGCAGTCAGACTACTTAGTTACAGTTGACTACTATTCAGATTTCTGGGAATTGGACTTATTACCAGACACAACCGCAGCTGCTATAATTAATTGTCTGAAAGGTCATTTTAGTAGGCACGGCATTCCAGATACTCTGATATCAGACAACGGTCCTCAGCTGTGTAGTGTGGAATTCAGTAAATTCTCACAACAATGGGAATTTGACCATGTCACATCATCACCGTACCATAGCCAGTCAAACGGAAAGGCAGAGTCAGCTGTCAAAATTGCGAAGGGGTTGGTAAAAAAAGCCACTAAAAGCAACATGGATATTTGGAAGGCTATCCTCGACTGGAGAAACACCCCAACAGAAGGAATGGACAGCAGTCCAACGCAACGTTTAATGTCCAGGCGAACTAGACACACATTGCCAATTTCAGACGAGCTTCTAAAGCCGAAAGTAGTAGAAAACGTGCGACAGAAGAAAATGCTGAAACACCAGCAGTCCAAGTTCCAGTACGACAAAGGAGCAAAGGACTTGCCAGAGTTGGTAATCGGACAATCTGTCCGTATGGCGCCTCTACCAAATGATCGAGAGAGAAAATGGCGGCTCGGAACCTGTATGGAACAACATTCACCACGATCATATGTAGTCGATGTAAATGGGCATCTATACAGAAGGAACCGAAAGTACATCAGGGCTACATCAGAAGCCATTCCGGAGCCAATTATCAGTGATCCAAGTGTTTTCAATGATCAAAAGTGTGCAGAAAAAACAGCTTATGAAGAGCAAAGTGCAAGTGAATCTAGTGTCAAGTCTAGTAAAAATACAGCCACTAGTGAAGAAGTAAATATGGGTGGCAAAAGTTCTCAGTGTAAAGAAAATTCAATTCATGTGGAATCATCGCCCAAACCAAAAGCAGTGAGCGGACATCCTGTGGTCAATCTCGAAAACTCATACAAATCAACAAGGACCAGAAACATTAAACCGCCAAAGAAATATGAAGATTTTGTCTAAGTACGTACTTAGAAATAGACTAGTTAAGTTAGTTATAGTTAGACATGAGTCAAGTTCTTTAAGTTGTATTCTCATATACAGAGAGTGTTTTATTTTTTTTTTTAAAAGTCAATGTGTTTTTTTTTTCATCTACTGTCAAAATTGCAGTCTCGATGAGTGGTGAAAGTTAAAATCACATATGCCTACTGACTTGTACTGTTTATGTTCAGATTACTTTTAATGGTATAAGTTACCTGGTACATGTACAAAGTTTTGTTATTTCTTTGGGGTTTTTTTGTGAAAGAAGGAAGGATGTTACGATATACAGTAAATAGACTTACTGAGAGCATATTTAGATTAACACCGTACTATCAATGTTTACTGTGTACTACGTCATCAAAGGTTGTTGATTAAAGCTACCACATGAAACACTCCTTTTCCTAAAGTTGGTCCACCGTTTTTGTTACGGAGCTTACAGGAAAGCGCAATTATTCTTTCAGATAAAAAAAAAATGTTACGCAAAGATGTTGGTGGAAGAAAACGCGTCATTGATGCCCCAGTAGAAATCTATTCTCCCTCACATTACAGATATAGTCCATACAGTCGAACGCTTGTTAACAGCTCTCCAAACTGTTTAATCCTATCCCGTATATTATGATGTGTCCATTAAAACAGCGAGGAAAGCGTCCTCTGTCCTAATTGGTGTATGATATTCAGTTTGTATTTAAGCTGTCATTTATTAAGAAAGTTTGTGCATTTAGCTGAATGTTTTACGCAGTTAGTTCCTGTTTACCGAGAGCACATTCCTTCGACAGGTTATTTCTGTGGGTTATGCGGATAACCGGGTAAATATGGGCGGTTGGCTTGTACATGAGAGCTCTACGACAGACGCCGTTCTTAGATTCTTGGTAATAATGCCAAACCTACACGAACAGTCACCAATTAAAGAGTGCCTCCTTTGTGTCACAGATTTGTAAGGCCTCTCGAAATCATATAATGTCAAAATGAACTTCCCAACAAAAGTCAAATATAAAGCACATTACTCGAAAAAAAAGAACATTCTTTTTGTAACCATGTTCACATATATGGGGCCTACTGCAGTTAAAACACATACCTTAACACTTTTTGCATTATACTGTTAAAATATAGTTGTATACGATTATTTGGTTTAATAACATTTAAAGATAGGATTGTTGTTCCTTGAGAATGCAAAACTATTGAGAAGCCTGAAAATTAGATGTATGAAAATTTTGGAATTAATTATCAGCAACTATTTCATTTATAGTTGATAAAATGTCCATAGATTGCTAGGCACCCATTTGATGAGGCATAGCGAGCGTATTTTTTAATATGACCATATTAAAAGGAATTTCTATAAAAATGTTTTATTACCTGACTTCAAATGTATTACAACCATGTAACAGTGACAGTGCAGCACCAAACAGGTGTATGATCTCAACACGAATGTTTATCAATTAGACTGTTTACGCTAGTGTTAATCAGTTAGACTGATGCACTCTAGCTTTTATCAGTTAGAATGATGCACTCTAGTGTTTATCAGTTACATGTAGACTCATACACTCTAGTGTTTATCAGTTACATTTAGACTCATACACTCTAGTGTTTATCAGTTAGACTCATGCACTCTAGTGTTTATCAGTTACTTTTAGACTCATACACTCTAGTGTTTATCAGTTACATTTAGACTCATACACTCTAGTGTTTATCAGTTAGACTCATGCACTCTAGTGTTTATCAGTTACTTTTAGACTCATACACTCTAGTGTTTATCAGATAGACTCATTCACTCTAGTGTTTATCAGTTAGACTCATGCACTCTAGTGTTTGTCAGTTACATTTAGACTCGTACACTCTAGTGTTTATCAGTTAGACTCATACACTCTAGTGTTTATCAGTTACATTTAGACTCATGCACTCTAGTGTTTATCAGTTAGACTCATGCACTCTAGTGTTTATCAGTTACATTTAGACTCGTACACTCTAGTGTTTATCATTTAGACTCATGCACTCTAGTGTTTATCAGTTAGACTCATGCACTCTAGTGTTTATCAGTTAGACTCATGCACTCTAGTGTTTATCAGTTAGACTCATGCACTCTAGTAGCCAAAATTTCGTACATGTATTATAGCCTGGACATTTGCATATCAGCATCGTAATAATAATAATAATAATAATAATAATAATAATAATAATAATAATAATAATAATAATTATTATTATTATTATTATTATTATTATTATTATTATTATTATTATTATAGACATGAATACATATGTTCTTTCATTTGTCTACAATGCATACAACTATTTAGTGTATTCAGTTAGTTTGAGTGTATTGTATATGACTGTATGTTATGCACATTTGCTTTGAAATGACGTTGTACCACATTTCTCGTCGTTTAACGGCTCCGGTGGCCTAGTGGTTAGAGCGTCCGCCGTGGGAGCTGGAGGTCATGGGTTCGATCCCCAATCGAATCATACCAAGACTTACAAAAATGATACTAACAGCTGCCTCGCTTGGCGCTCAGCATTAAGAGGTTAGTGTTAGGACTGGTTGGCCTGATGTCAGGATAATGTGACTGGGTGGGACTTCATGCTACATGTCTGAGGCATGATGCCAAAGTGCTAGACATCACTATAAACTGCCTCACTGCAGACATCGTAGCGATATGAGTGAAATTTGTTTAAAGCTACGCTTAAAATCCTAATCAAACAAACAAACAAAACATTTATCGTCGAACTACTTGGGCTTCTGTTGCAAAATTGTATTTGTGTTTCTTGCCTCCTGACCACTGATATGCTGTTTTATCGGGGTCATGTGACTTTGCTCTTTACATGTTAGATAATTATGTCTTAATTCTGGCCGCTTAGATTACTTGGTGGGAGGTTTTGGTTTACAGTTGAAATGATTATATGGGAATGTTGGATAGTTTAGAAACTTTGATGATATAGTGGGAGGTTATGGACAGTTTAAATGATTTTGTGAGAGGTTTTAGAACGCTTAAATGATTATGAGGGAAGTTTGGATAGTGTAGACGATAATGTGGGAAGTTTGGGACAGTTTAAATGTTTATGTGCTAAAATTGGGACAGTTAGATGATTGTGTGGGAAGTTTTGGAGAGTTAGATGATTGTGTGGGATGCTTTGAAAGTTTAGATGATAGTATGGGAGGTTGTAGACAGTTTAGATGATAGTGTGGGAGGTTGTGGACAGTTTAGATGATAACGTTCGGGATTTGGACAGTAGGAGGTTTTGGATAATATAGATGATAATGAGTGAGACTTTTAGGATAGTATATATGATAATGTGAGAGACGTTATCGATAGTATACATTATAATGGGGGAGGAGTTGGACAGTTTAGATGAATATGTAGGAGGTTCTGGACAGGTTAAAGAAGACTGGATTGGTGAAAACAGCAAATCAGAAAGAAACGATCTTAAAGTCAAATAATATAGTTTGCAAAATTTTGTCATCACATTTTGCCTATAAAGAATATTTCGCTACGGTAACAGTGTAACAACGTAGAAAATCCATTTTGAAAATAAAGAGGTCTGCCCATATTGGACATAATGAATCAGAAAGAGGGTACAATTTACCCCCACCCCTTCAATGAACCGGGGTTGTTGTTTTTTTTGGCAGATTGCTTCAAGATATGTATCACTTCATATTGGAATGCCAATGACAACTGCCACTAGGAAAAAAGTATCTCAACACTTTTTCGATTATCTGAAATTGAAATTAATGCTTAGATACAAGGTACTGACCTCAAATATATTAATATATTCAGCTTGACGTCCTACCCAGACTTAAATTAAAGTTTAGGTACAGGATATTGCCTGGAAAATATCACCCTGAAGCCGCTCTTCCATATAAAGTTTACTAAAAAATATTTTTGGTTCCATTTGAACTGTTTGATTCAAAATGTAGGAAAAAAAGTTAAGCCTTTTTAATCTAATAAAGCTGAAAATTGCCATACTTCGACTTACGTGGAGGTTACCTCTTATAAAACAAAAAAAAAAGCTGGACTACATTCATATGATCAAGTGTCTCTACTTCTGGTTTCCTCTCTCTCAGAGAACTTCAAGACTGCCCAAAAAATTTTTGGATCTTAGTATATATTCAAGGATCGACCCACCCTCATTCCACATTTGACCAATCGGAATAAATGCTATTCCTACAGACATTGGGGAAACTGCTTAACAATGTGCCAAAAATGCCACCTGGGGTTGTAATAACACCCTACCATTTGTCTCAAATCACTTTTTACAGCTTTACGTGTGAATTTCGCCATTTCTAGCCTGTCATACCACTAGTTCGTTTTTACTATAAACATACTACCAGTGTGACCTGAGTTAGGAAAACATTTCTCCGTGCAAACTCTACCCCAAGATAACAGTTAATTGTTGGCTAGACTAAAAATTAATTAATGGATTTCACTGACGAAACATTTGGCACTTGACAGTTTATCCGAAAAGCTAGTCATCTCCAGCCTTCAGATAGCCTTAAAATTTTCACTCTCCATTGCGGAAAAATAAATTATTATATCCAGCTATAATAATTGAAAACAATTCACGATCTTCAGGTCATGGAGAAAACATTTCTGATTTGCAAATAAATCCAAGGTTCCCTATCATCTCAGCTAACATAATTGGTTTGTACGTTAGCAGACAGTATACTGTTCTACATACAACAACTGTCAAAATGTTTCTACCCGGCTGATGTCAAAGATGCATGGCTGCTTTAATGGCACACGGAACAAAAATATTAGCTAAAATATATTACATTTGAATATCTCTTGACAATTTGACAACATTAAATGCAGTGGTTCTGAAGGTGTGAAAACTATGTTTCTCCACAGGCTGCCATGGTAACCAAGGTAAACATATTTCTTAGCAGATTATGACATAACAAATATTTCATCCAATACTTCAGTATAAACGTTACCATTGCGTTTTGGGTGGAAATGTGAAATTGTATTTTCCACCTGATTGCTATTAAGTATAAATGGTTGCTATGGAAGCTGTTTTAAATAGAACGTGCCTAAAAGACTCCTCGAATGTTTGACCAAGTATATTTTTTTCTTTAGATGCCAATGTGTATTACGGTCATTAAAAGCAATGTGTCACTTCATAAGTTTATAGAGGACATATTATATATATATATATATATATATATATATATATATATATATATATATATATATATATATATATATATATATATATATATATATATATATATATATATATAGTTGAGATCCATGTACTGACGCAAGGTCAAGTTCTCAAACACGGGCACAAAATATGATACAAATAAATGCCTCCTGACACTTCTTCTTACCCATCTTTCAATTCACTATGTCTGTAAATACTACGATCAACATAGCAAATCTTTGATATAATTTTACTGTCTCCTAACATACATTTTGGTGGCGCTGGGGATATTTTATGGCATTGTCTTATTGTTTTTATCGTATGGAAAATCAAGATGGTTGAATTGCATGCACCTTATAAGGACGCTAAATGACTATGCATTGTCTCGATATCTCGGTCAGGATTACATTCTCGCGGTGAGTTTACGGACGGTGCTGTTCATCACACCAATGGACCGTTAGAATGAACGTCATCTTCATGTTCATTCAAGCTGTTAATTATGTGTTGAATTTATTGTTTTAAATTCATAAATCAATTGTCCTTGAGTTCGGAAGCTAATGGTTTGTATGAATTTGTATCGAATATTACATGACTCGCGTATTCGAATTAACTCGTTAGATGTAGCCGAAAGCATGTACTATCGGACTTTCATATTTATTTCTTTAGATGCCAATGTGTATTTTTGATACGATTGTTAGGGTCACTAACACAATTCGTCTGATAAGAATTGTGAGAATTAATTTACCTGTATTGAATGGTATGCATCATGTATGCTAAAATTAGATTTCGCTATGTATATGCCATTGAATAGTGTTAATTAGCAATTAATATGGTTGAGACAAGACGTGAAGTCCATTTATTCATTTGTGCAATCAAGTTATGAAGTTTCTTGACTGTGTGTTCCGCAGCTACTAATTTAAATCTCACAGTTTAACGTAATATGTATCAAAGAGGTATTGTTATGTCATCGTTCAAGTTATGAAAGTGACTAACAGCTAGGAAAATGATACTAACTTCATGTTAATACGATAGCGTGCATTTATCAGGTTGCGAACTAGCCACAGCCTTAGTAGGTTGACTTATGATAAGATAATGTGTGAGATAACAAGAATGGGAATAAAGAAACAACTTGTCTATAAATCGGTTGTATATCATATTTATTTGAATAGGGACATGCATGTGCTACACAGTGTGAAAAAGTGCAGACTATAACCAAGTTACGGTAGACGACCCGAAAGGATTGAGCCTTTAGGGAGAACAATTTATGTCAACAACAGTAATATTGAAAGGATCAAAAGCCAAAATGTTATGTGGACATGTCGGCAAGTTGTTTGGTGTGTGTGTGTGTGTGTGTGTGTGTGTGTGTGTGTTATGTGGACAATGTCGGCAAGTTGTGTTCATTCGCACAATTATACGATGCAAGTTGTTTTATTGATATAAGAGAACAGCTAATTGGATTTTTCATAAAGATTGCAATTAGATTTCTAAGATAAGGTATATCATTCAAAAGTCAAGTTCAATTTCATTTGTTATGTAATTGATCAAATTGTTTTACTTTATATACGGAGATCAGGTTTTTCTACTTTTGCTCAGGTCTGTTATTCTATCCATTAATGCCATATTTTATTTTATTGTTTGGCCGATCATGTATTTGATAACGATAAACAAAGGTCCCCATAAGACTGTGGATTACATATGAATCCACTCACAATTACACATTAAATTACTCGCTGCACTGCCTCTTTAGCTCATCAACAACGGTCCCCATGTGAAACACTGATGGAGAATTTAAAGTACATAACTTGCAAGAAACGATCCATTTCATTTGCAAACTAGGATGGAGAAGATCCATCTAAACCTGTAGAGTAATGCCTAAAATGTTTTCTATCTATACACGCCCCACTTCTGACGAGTCCATCTGCAAACATCATTTATACTTATCTGCCGTTGCGTAATGTATTAGCAGATCCGGGTATTTGTTCTACAGGGTCTATGCAGCTTGTGGTTGGAATGGAGTGATAAACGAGTACAGACTGTAGACTAAGACATAAGATATAGTACTTAACGTCAATTTCTTTGTTTCACTGCGATGTCGGACTTATCCTTGCAATCTTTGTTCAATTTGTAGTGCTATAACGATCAACTTTTTCTCAAAGTTAATATTTACTTTCACCATTAGCCACGTAAAGGCAGTCTCTTGATACATTTTAATTCATATCTAGTGCTAACATATGAGCTACGTTAAACGATGGGAGATTCTGGCAAGTTAAAGGCAGCTAGCTAATTTAGATCCGATGAATATGGACCAATAATGAATAATGAAACCATAAGTCAGAACGTCATTTTTAGTCAGTTGAAAGTCACCAGAGAACATTTTAGTTTCTTTTCATCTTCAATTATTAAGTACGTAATTATATCTACAGTCCTTCTCGTGTAGGATAAGTTACAATTGTACTTACAAATACATGTACAAATGTAAGCTTTGGTAATTATTATAACTATTTACTCTTAAGTAACTATCAAAACTCTTGAAATGAATCCTGTTAGTTTAGAAGACATGTTTTCATTCCGACTAATGGAGAATTCAGAAGGATTTTACCTTAGACGACTGCAAAAGCTATATAAGAAGTGAAATACAGAAAAAAATATATTTGTTACGAGTCTAGGCTTCTACAAAATGTAACCCAAAAGAGTGAAGCCAACAAACTTTGTAAATTTTGGCAAAGAATTACCTTAGAATATCAAGTGCAAATGAGAATAAAGAACTTACGGTCTTACGAAGCAAATCCAAAATCAATTTTAGAATTAAAAAATAGAAGTCCTAGGAATTAAAAGTCCGGAATGAAACTTGAGTTCGAATCCCGATAAAATTCGAAATGGAAGACGATGACGTCTGTTGTAATCTGCGAAGTACTGTTATATCAACAGTTTCTTGTTTAATCACAAAAAATAATATTCCAGTTTTGAATTCCGTATAAATTTCAGTGAACCTCTTGGTCCAAGGATTTTGTAGCAGTACTTATGTATTTTCAGGGAAAGGAATCACTCTAATTCCAATTAATTTGAAGAAAATAAAATAATTAGCACAAACTGGTCACACAAAAAAACAACGTAACGTTTCAAGTGTTAAGACACGACTGACTAAATTGTTATTATAATGTGAGTTATAAAACTAACTAAAACTCAAAACAGATCCACAGATGGGGTCAAGAGTTCATTTTTCCAGAAGGAATATAAGTTTGTTAAATGATAATAATCACGTCGTCAATGTATGGCCTTGACTTAAATTAATAATTCTTACTCTGAGAAAAAGTAAAAAGATAAGGAAAAATATTCTTTACCAAAACTGTCTCTGGTTCTGAATCAAGGTTAACAAGTAGACAGTGTTTCTCTCATTAGGTGTTTATCAATGAAATCAAAAAACATTCAGGTGAAACAGAACTGAACTTAATGCTAAAAGAAGAGTCAAGTCTAGTAAACAATATTACATTATAATAACGTGTAATGAAATAAAAACAAATTAAAGCATTATACAAACCATTAAAAATAAATAAATATATTAAATAAACACATAACATATATACAGTTAAGCTTTAAACAGCCCCACGTACAGTAGACCACGCTATTGGTTAGTTGGCATTAATTACTAAGGGAGTCAACACATGAAATGTGATAGAGGTCGCTAGGACAAACCACCGATATAGCCGTTCGATCCGCCAAGGTGTAAATAGATTTATCGGAATCTCGGCAAGCGAAGATGTCCATGATGTTCTTATGACGACATTTGTGAAAAGACGTGTATTTAAAGATGGAAACGATTCCTGTAGGGGTGAAATGTCTGATAGAGAAGACGTGGTTTACTTCGGGTGATTTTGATGCTCTTCCGGTGAAAGATGTATGCTTTTCGAGTGCTGAATATTTAACAATTATTGGTGGTTTCAATTATTAGATAATCTCGGCGATTAATCAAGGAATTAATACAGTTATAATCTTATCTTGCTTTTTTTTGAAAATCGGTTTCGTTAGTTAATATTGATATTGTTTACTTCCACGAATTTCTTTGGACATTCTATAATGATGATATCAAATGTATCGAACCAAAACATATGTTTGAATTATTTGTGTTGAACATTTGTGGAAAATGCCTAGAAAAGTTGCAAATTTAGATATAATTATCGTTTTTTCGTACGTTTATAGTTTGTTTTTTTTAAAAAAAACAGACTTGTTTATCCCGTCTGTTCGACAGCATTGAATAATGTTACGTATATTTGATATAAGTTATTTATTTTTATTGTTTGTTTGTCAGATTAAAATTTGACATTTAAGTTTATGATTTATTCATTGGGAGATATTATTTTTAAAAGTTTGATGACATGTACTCTTAAGAATAAACACTAGGTGTTGAACTCATTTCTGACCTGACTTCAGAGTTTAAACAAGCTTTTAAAAAGATTGGTTGATTCCATGGACATTATGGAGCTTTGTTATAAACATCTTTCTATTTTTAGTTGGGTGATACGGTGTGTACGTGATTTTTTGAATGTAAATTTGTTCTAAAAGGTTCTAGAAGATCATGTGACCCCTTTCTTGTTTACGTAAAGATGGGTATATAAATTATGTTTTGGAGCGAACTATTTAGTAGAACTTGGGCTGTTAGAATATTAAGTTGTGTGTCGTTTTGAGTTATTTTAAATTACCTTGTATTGGAAATTATTTCAATTCGTTTGGATCAGGAGGAAATATTTTGTTATTTATCTGGAAAAGAATTGTGCTCATAGAATTTTATTACCAAGAACTGACTTCATCAAGTGACATCGTCTTCCATCTTGGATACTTCGCTGGGATTCGAACTTGGAATTATTTGGACATTTTATTACCAGAACTTTTGCAATTTCTCTAGTGGATAATATTTTGAATTATTTTTGGATTAACTATGGAGTTGATTCTTAAAACCGTAAGTTTATTTTTCTTATCTGGAAAATATTTGTGCTCAATAAATGGTTTATTAATTTTTTACAAGCTTGTTATTTTCACTCTTTCTATGTTACTGTTCATTCGAGCCTAAGCACGTAACATTACAAATGTATGAACGGAACCAATCTATAATGATAACAATAAATAAATGATATTGTGAATTACCTATTAAAGTGTTCCATTATGACTCACACTGAGGTAATAAAATCAAAGAAGCTACTTAGATTTCAGACCATAATATACGAATACCGTCGGTTCATATACTCTGATGAATTCGACATAAATTATTAACAGATATTAATATAAATGAATTAAGCAACAGTCTAGATATTTATTAAGTTGCGAACCGCGAATCGAAATACAAATTTCGCTTTGTATTGTTTTTCTCTATCAAGAACAAAGGTGAGATTAACACTTTTAAATATTGCTTCATGTTTAAATATCTTTATTTTAAAGTTGCCTTCGGTTTATTAGGACTTTACAAAAAATACGATCACATATTACTAACATTTAAAAACGAACCGTGGTTCTGACTATGAAAAGTTATTCTGCATTGACCAGATGCACCTTTCTATTGTGACCAGAATCACCACCCTACTTTGTATCAAATATCAAACACATTGACAGAGTGGTAGATTTCACAACAGAGGTATGCCATCAGCTATGTTGTTGGCAGTGGGAAATTATGTTAATGACTTTGTGACATATTATCAAGCCAGATTAAATTCGTTCAGAATTCAGCCATGCAACTAAATTATGCGTCTGCTTCTAGACACCCACGAAGAGTATACTGACCTCGGAGTATCTATCTATACTACAAATAAAGCGTGAAAATTGTAACTCTGTGAGGCATAAAATATAGCTTCGACCTTCAGTTCGTGTATAGATTTGGTCTGAAATCATTTTCAACAGCTCTTGTTCCTTTCAATAACATGACAACAGCGCATCTTCTAAGTTATCAGTCACTTACTGAAGACCTTGCAGATCCAACATATTTTTAATTGGCAAAATGTACAAAAATGTAAATTTTAGGCCTAGGCCTGACGTTTTAGGACTTTTTAATTCCTGATTTACGTAGTGGAAAGTGTATGAGTCTTCTATCTGTGCTTTGACCAGTCTTGATTTATTTTATGACCAGCAGGTACAATGAAATACAAAACATATTAATGCCACGAGATGTGAACTAAAGATGTGCACCGATAATGAATAATCCAATAAAACATTGCATGGAAATATTTCACAAATATTCTTTCATATTATAGTAAAGGAAGTTTGATTTTTATAAAATAGGCATTTATGGAAAGTAATACTTTATTATAGGAAAATAGTAGTGCAAAAACAAATTATATTTGTCAGTATTAAACAATTTTGTTTTATTTTATGACTGACTATTTTTTCCATTAATTCTAGTACAATCTAGGAAAGGTATATGTCATTACTTCCTTCTATATTTAGGATGTTGGGAATGCATTTATTCGTGTCATTAACATCTCCTTTAAGAAGCAGAATCGGTGCTCTAAACATAAAAAGAAAAGAGTTCTTTTTTATCCAACAGCCATCTTACCCTACCATGAATGGTTTGGGATATTTGCATTTGTGACCTTTCTTTTCGAACCTAATGCGTGCAGTCAAAAACAGTTTTCCCATTGTATTAAATCACACCATGGAAATATGCATTTCACAATTATTTATGCTGTAAGCAAGGCATATACATGGACGCAATAGCAAATGTATGTACATACAAACGAACAGATGATTGAACGGACACTGGTTCTAAAATACATTTATAACCTCCTCAGGAAATAATCGAAAATCACGATAAACAACGTAAGAAGCATTTGTTTATTTCAAAAAAGTACAACGTTCTAGGACAGTACTGTATGGTATAAAGGCAGCTAAAGATTACCCATTTTCAGATGTCATTGACTGCCATACTGAAGGTTTAATTAATTGACATAAAATCTTATTGGTTATTTGAGATAATGTTTTCGATTTTAGGACATTGTAAAAACACTTTTCAATAAAGACAGATGAAAGTGTTTTTTTCGGTCTAAATATCGGTAATAATTATATTGATTTATCTCAACTTGCCTCTATAAAAGAAAGCAAAATGTAGACCAAAGTTTTGGGAACAGCATCCATTTGGTCATATAGACAGATAAATGTAGGACTCACACTATTTATATAAATCCACGTGCTTTCAACTCCTAAACTAAACAATTAAACTATGTGCTAATATCAGTATTCAATATTACAAATTCACAGTCTGTAAAAGTACAAAAATTGCTTAGTACAACATGGTGTCAATTTGTTATTCACAAAATTGGATAAATTCTCAAGAGTTTGCATTTTATCAACATTATAGTTTTCATTATCAACCGATAATGACTCTTTAAACCCCTATATTCTCTATTGTAGGTCACCTCTAGACTTAGTCTATTTTTTAAAAATATAATTAGAACTGTGAGCCCTTGGATTATCTTGACAGACGTTTGTAAAATAATATAGTGCATAAATATCATTATATAGTTTTGCTTGTCAGAGATTACACTGGTGAATATTAAAATATGTTAAGTCCATATATAACAACATTAGCAATGGTACGTTTCACGCAACATTTAAATATGTCTGCTTCATCTAAGAAAATCAGACACGGATATTGAAATAAGTATATCTAACACTAGACGTACTTTGTTGTTATCGCGATTTATCTCACTGCAGTTAAAGATTTAAATATATTTTCATTTGAGGTATCAGGTATTACCAAGTATACCGGTTTTCCAAGGTATATTTTTCAGTTAGTTCGTACCACTGTAGGAATTCCCGAGGAAAGATTGTTGTGATTTTACGAATATTAACAGTCTTTTCAATATTCATGACAAAACATTTTTTAAAAATTATCTTTTCATAAAATGCTAATATTTTTTAGAATTTAATAGTGATTATTACAAATATAGATATATTTATGACCCTTTTTGATCACATATTTGACACGTGTTACGTCTGCCATAGCGGTGACCAAATGGAAAACAAATATTTGGTCCGAATGCAAATGAATATTTACGTTTATGGATGCGCTTTTTCTACTTCTGAAAGAGTTAAATACTAAATACTAACTACTTTCATATATAGCAAATTGTTGGGGTGCGTGGGGTGGAGTTAGAATGTTTGGATTTGGCTATGTTGAGTAAAATGTTCTGTGCATTGGTTAATATATGTGCTACCAAATATATTATTACCAGACAGAATTTTTGACCATTTACTGAATAATTATGGTCACCAATTTTATGCTTCATATTTGATCACTTCAATCTCTATATCTCTAAAAGTGTAATAGTTCCAATTCGATAGAGAATAATCAAAATGATTAATTTTCTGTAATACACTACTCACATTCATTGAATGCATTTTATACAAACGGCGTAATTTGTCTGGCAAATGTTTATATGAAAGGTATGCCTTGACTGCAATTGCGATTTTATCAACTATTAAAGGTAAATATTTCCTAGATAATTTGCGTCGTCCCCAATGCAGAGGGAGAGAGAGAAAAAAATTTCCACAAGTCATTAAATCCGTCACGTATTGTGATAAAATATGTATACATTATACACAATAAGAGATTAGAGAACAATCATTAATCAACTGATGTGTTATTGAAGCACGAGACGACACCTTGCAGATAGTGATCATGCAACCTCATTTAGTTGTGTGTTAGTGATCATGCAACCTCATTTAGTTGTGTGTTAGTGATCATGCAACCTCATTTAGTTGTGTGTTAGTGATCATGCAACCTCATTTAGTTGTGTGTTTGTGATCATGCAACCTCATTTAGTTGTGTGTTAGTGATCATGCAACCTCATTTAGTTGTGTGTTAGTGATCATGCAACCTCATTTAGTTGTGTGTTAGTGATCATGCAACCTCATTTAGTTGTGTGTTAGTGATCATGCAACCTCATTTAGTTGTGTGTTAGTGATCATGCAACCTCATTTAGTTGTGTTAGTGATCATGCAACCTCATTTAGTTGTGTGTTAGTGATCATGCAACCTCATTTAGTTGTGTGTTAGTGATCATGCAACCTCATTTAGTTGTGTGTTAGTGATCATGCAACCTCATTTAATTGTGTGTTAGTGATCATGCAACCTCATTTAGTTGTGTGTTAGTGATCATGCAACCTCATTTAGTTGTGTGTTAGTGATCATGCAACCTCATTTAGTTGTGTGTTTGTGTTTCGTTTGATCAGTCCGGTTTGACAAAATAGCAAAAATGCAATATTTTTATACGAATTATAATACCTGTATAGTTTTCTTCACATGACATAAAAAAATTTTATTCATATATTTCGACTTTTGAAAATCGCCAATTGTTACACAAACATTTATTTACGACAAACTGGCTTTTGTGGATATATATATATATATATATATATATATATATATATATATATATATATATATATATATATATATATATATATATATATATATATATATATATTTGACATTATTGCTGAGAGAATGTATTACATAATATTTTAATAAGATAACCCGAATGGATTTGTTGATTGTATCACATCACAACTTTTGGAGCACTTCTGAAAAAGATCTAAATTACGAGCAACTTCTTCGGCTGAATTAATGGTGGCGCCTCAAAATTCTAAACTAAATTTTTGAATGTCTTTTAAGCCTAATAGCTTGAATATTTTAAAGAATGGCTTATTCAGCGATTTTTGTAACAAATTATTTACTTCCATAGAAGCATTAGTTCGATTGGAAGAATGGTTAAATTTATGATAAACGGCTGCATTTGGGGCCATTAACCAATCGATGCGAGAGCGATTATGTCTCTCCACTGTAACCCAACATGACTTTCCACGCTGTTTAAACAAATCAAGCAAAATTTCTCTTTCAAGTTTAGTCCCGTGCTCCTTCCCCACTGTGCAATACCGTAAGCTCTTTTCTTCAAAATGCAAAAATAAACCCAAACTAAATACGTGTCAGGTATTTTCTTCTCCTTGGATCAACCAAATTCATACTTCTCCGTCCGATATTGTCTATAGAAATTCAACAGAAATAGATATGACCATATCTTACCTAATACACACTTACAACCCTACATATAACATGCATGATTATTTATGACCTGGCAAAATTGAAGTATGAATCTAGAATAAATTAATTCAACAACAGATTACAAATTTACATCAGTGACCAGAATGTATGTAAATGAGACTACTCTTGCCTTATCATGTCCTCGCTAGTTTATCATCCGAAAATTTCACCTGTTTCTTCTCTTGTTTCGCTTCTCGAAACGTTCTAGACCCAATGTCCCTTTGATGGTTTGTTTAGCGAGAGAAATTATTAATTAATTTTCCTCAGAGTCCATCAGACTGTTCCTCTCGGTAGTAAACTTTAATTTAAAGCTTGAATTCCTTATGGAAACACACACACACACACACACACACACACACACACACGCATTACTACTACTACACTACTACTACTACTACTACTACTACTACTACTACTACTACTACTACTACTACTACTACTTTAACCGCCAAATAGTTTAATCTCATTTAAGTCGGAATACTGTAATCCTTTCTTTTCAGCCATTATTAACAACTCAAATTCACATGGCACTTCCTACTTTTTCCCTATTTCATCTCCACTCTTTTTTTTTCAACTATTGAGTTTATTTAACAGTACAATGTATCTAGTTTATTTAACAGTACACTGTATCTAGTTTATTTAACAGTACACTGTATCTAGTTTTTTTAACAGTACACTGTATCTAGTGTATTTAACAGTACACTGTATCTAGCTCTTAACCGGACGAGTTATAATTGAACTCAAATAATGCCCTAAAAATAAACAACAGATTCCGTCCCTTACAGTCAACAATTTATTGCTAGTCTAGCCCATTCGTCAAACTCATTGATTACGCGTCACAGTGATTTATGACAGAAATTACTATTATCTCTGCCAAATTGTATATTCGTACAGACTGAAAATATCAGACAAGGGCAACACGTTTTTTTCCTGGGCGATTTTATTTAAAAGTGTTGTTCCCTTCCTTTTGTATATTATACGTACATCACGAAATATTGTAGACTATGTTTATGTCTCTATGGTCCTTCCATTATATCCATTTCACTTTCCTATTGTATGTTACATAACGAAATAGTTCAGACTATGTTTATATGTCAACGGTCCTTCCAATGTAATGCAGACTGTATTTATGTATCGACGGCCATTACAATGTATCTATTTCACTTTCCTGAATCAGATTAGTGCTGCTTTAGTGACATTTAGTTTGTTATTGAAAACATTATAGAACTAAAATAGATTGTGTAGAAAGGTTAGCAAAATCAATGCGGATTGATCGTTAAGAGCTCCATCAGGCACTTTTTAGTCTGATACCGAGTCACGTCGAGAGCCTGATGCCCTATACCCTGTTAATTCTGAAATTGGGGAATGGATCGAATGTCAAAACAGATCCATATAATTTACTATATAAACATTTAAATGACAACTAAGTACACAACGAGGTATATTGATAATTTTCAGAATTGTGTATTTACGAAAAGCTTTTTGACGACCTTTTATTACACTGTAGTACATTAGAGTTAACGATGTAGTACATTAGAGTTAACGATATAGTACATTAGAGTTAACAATGTAGTACATTAGAGTTAACGATATAGTACATTAGAGTTAACGATATAGTACATTAGAGTTAACGATATAGTATATTAGAGTTAACGATATAGTACATTAGAGTTATCGATATAGTACATTAGAGTTAACGATATAATACATTAGAGTTAACGATATAGTACATTAGAGTTAACGATGTAGTACATTAGAGTTAACGATATAGTACATTAGAGTTAACGATATAGTACATTAGAGTTAACGATATAGTACATTAGAGTTAACGATGTAATACATTAGAGTTAACGATGTCGTACATTAGAGTTAACGATATAGTACATTAGAGTTAACGATATAGTACATTAGAGTTAACGATATAGTACATTAGAGTCAACGATATAGTACATTAGAGTTAACGATATAGTACATTAGAGTTAACGATATATTACATTAGAGTTAACGATGCAGTACATTAGAGTTAACACTTTAGTTGTTGTTGTTATAGGGTTTAACACCATTTCAGCACAAGATAGGCTATACATGGCAGCCAGTATGAATGGTGGAGGAAGAACCCGAGAAAACCCCAGACAGAACTATTGACCTACGAGAAGCTACCGGCAAGTTTTCTCACATAATCACATTGGCTGATTCCGAGACTCGAACCCACGCAGACACTGTAGTACATTAATTATGTATTATAGTCAATACTGTAGTGCAATAGGGTGAACAATGTAGTGCATTCAGGTTAACATTGTAGAAGCCACCGTTAGCAAAACTATAATAGTGTATTCTGTGTGTTTGCCATTCCATGCGCCCAAACGGTCCACTTCGATGTTTGGGTGAGTGCGTTTGGTGCATCGGACGCACATACAACCGTCAGTTTCAGAATAAAGAACTCGATCTCTTAAAGGTTCCAATGCATCTAACAATTTTAAACGGGTATTGGCTGTAACGTCCGCTCTAATGATGACATTTCCAATCCTGTCAGGCGTGAACATTTTCACGTCTTCGTTATACACCAGGATCAAATCTTCACGGATGATTTTCACTGGATTCATCGGGTAATACAGAACGTTGTCAAATCTGACACTAAGATGGATAGTCACTAGCTTCTTGTTTGAATTTTGGAAAATTGTTGATGTAGCCAGAGATAAAATCCTTCGTTTGAGTCGTTGGTAGGAACGTGCAAAATTTCGTACACGTTTAATAGTTCGACCAGGGCATGAAACATCTCCACACTTATCCGCGTTCCTGTAAAAGCACCTTCTTCCTTATGGCCAAAACATTTGTCCTGATTACATGTTTCAGCGCACGCACTATATAAAATAAAAATCAGTTTTCCTTGGCGATAATGTAGTAACACTGGAAAGTACAGGGTGGTTGTGGGTAATATTTTGCATTTGCATTTTGCATTTGGAATGATAATGTCTTTGGCACCAATGTGTTCTACCAACATTTCGGCATATTTGCAAACTCAAATATACAAGGAATACACATCAATATAGTTGAGTTATTTTCCTTCATATTAGCCCTCGTCTTCAAGCAAGGATGTTTCATTGGTTCGTCCATCAAGCAAACTGTCCCGTTCATTCAAAGGTTCTATATCTAGACAATGCATCTAAATCTGGACCAGTTTTGAAACGACGATTGTAAGCATGCTTCCACATTTCCATTTGACTTTCAAGCTGTCATTGGCATATTTACTGGTACAACTCTTCCATGGTGAACTTTGAAAAGGACTTTTGCTGAGGATAACATGTGGAGTCACAGTCTAATTTTGAGATGATGTGGAGTTTTTGTTTAAATCCCATCCATCTAGTGCAAATCTTGTATCCATTTGTCTTAGCTATCACACAATTAATGGAGCTACTCAAACAGAATGCCTAACTCAAAGATTCTTAACCTGTAATTATCCCATTTCATGCAGCTGATTGTGTCTCTGCCTGAGGGTCATTGTTACCTTCTTTCAAATATTGCTTCATAAAGAATTATCAGCCGTATCCTGAGACATTTTGAGCCATGACTGAATAACATACAGATGGAAGCCCCTATGTCCTCTCCACTCCAAGTGTCGTTGGTAGCATCTACAATCTCATCTGCAAAATCGTGAAGCGTTTGGGGACCTTGAAAGATATATTTCTCGTCGTCATTCAATCTTATTACAGTATGGCAAAATATCGATACTGATGTACACGTTTTCACAAACACGATGTACTAAGTACAAAAAAGGGATATGATTGCCTTTCTCTTGTGTACATTCAAATTCGAAATGATACAGTCCACTTGCTTCCTGTTTTTCTTCATCTGGTCTTCCTTTGAGTCTCTCACAAGTTCATTCTCACATTGTATTTACTGTTACTGATGCTCGTAATCTACGATGGTCCCAAATCGGCATCTTTACTTTCATAGAAAAACGTATACCTTTCTTTTAATAGAGAAACGTATACTTTTTGGTTAATAGAAAAACGTCTACCTTTTGGTTAATATGAAAACGTATACATTTTGGTTAATAGAGAAATATATACGTTTCGCTAATAGAAAAAAGTGCATACCTTTTGGTTAATATAAAAACGAATACCTTTTGCTTAATATAAAAATGTATACCTTTTGGCTAATATAAAAACGAATACTTCTTGGTTAATAGAAGAACGTATACCTTTTGGTTCGAAGAAGAATTCAAAACGTGGAGAACAATCTCAATAATTTCCAAAACCTTTCTTAAAGTGAACTTATTTCATGCGGTGATATTCGTAAAGGTTGGACTTTACCATCTTTTAAATTCTCCTCGGTATGTTTTCGACCCACGACAATCGCACGAGCTGAATAATCTGCTTTTGATCCCTCTGATAATGGAACCAAGATAATTGAACCGGCTCAATGTTTCCAGTTCCTGTCCTCTGACTTTAATCTTGGCTGATATTTGTTTGCCACTATTTGTCATCAGATTGTCTTTGCAGCGCTTAAATCCATGTCCAATCTGGATAATGTTTCATACAGGTTCTTTGCTAAGGTGGCAAGCTTAACGTCTTCACTGCCTGCCAGCCCATCATTGTCGTCTGCATAGCGGAGGTTGGTGGCATTAAGCCCTCCAATGTTGACTGTCCCACAGTGCTTTTCCATGGCTTCGTTCATGATGCGCTTTAAGTAGCTGTTGAAAAGAGTGGGTGACAGGAGACAGCCTTGTCGTTCGCCTACTGTTTTCTGGAACCAGTTTCCCACATAACCTTGGGCAATTACTGCACTGGTAGCCTTGGCGTAAAGCTGATTAATGGTATTAGTCCAAGTTTGACCCATGTTGTACTTCTTCATTGTGGCCCACAATTTCTCATGCCACACTCTGTCAAAGGCTTGTTTTGAAATATATGAACACATGATAGATGTCTTGTTGATGTGGCAAGTACTTTTCCGACATAACATTGAGATTGAATATTTTTTTCTGTTGTGCTTCTTCTACTCCGCAACCAGGTATGTTCTGTAGCGATTTTTTCATCTGCTTGTGGATTCAGTCTGTACAAGATGATCTTCAGCATCACTTTACTAGCATGGCTGATCAAACTGATAGTTCTGTAATGTTGGCATAGCTTGAGTTTGCCTTTTTGTTCAATTGTTTAATCAGTGACTGGATCCACTGTGTTGGTCATTCCCCTGTCTGCCAGATCTTGTTGCATATTTTTATTAGTAGCTCTATCAGCTCTATCCCCCCTACCATTCTTGATAAGTTCAGCTGGGATGTTGTCTACGCCAACTGCCTTCCCATTCTTCATTGCTCTTTTTGCTGACTCCACCTCTTTGTGAATGGGAATGTCATCATCATTTGAGGAGTGAGGAACTTCAAGCACTTCTGGGTCTCCTGTGGTTTAAAGGTTGTAGAGTTCATTGCAATACTCATTCCATCTTTCTGCAATGCAACCCTGAGTCATTTTCCATTTTCGTCTTGAATGACACTGACTCTTGGCTGCTTTTGTCTGGTTAGGTCTTTCACAATTTGGTATGTATTTTTGTTGTTATTCATTATCAGACTGTTTTCTATTTCTGTGAACGTTTGTCCAATCCAATGTTCCTGTGTTTTCTTCAGTTGTTTCTGATATTCTTGTTTATTTCTCGATTCTACATTGACCATGTTGTGTGTCAGGTGTTTTTGAAGCCTCTTCGGGCATCACACAACTTTAAAATCTCTTCTGTAACACAACGTTCTTTCTTTCAGTGATGAAAGTCAATGATGTTCTTGGCAGCTTTTGTCATGAATGTGTTGAAAGTGTTTGTCATCACTTTAACATCAACATCTATCACAAGGAGTAGAGCAAATTTTCCTCCAATAGTAACTTGAATAATATGCAGATGTTAGGTTCCTTCAATTGTTCAAGGTTGACTTTGAGCCTGATGTTTTATGGATTGTTAATTATTTTCAGCCTCACTCGGAAGTTCATAATCTCCAGGTCGTGATCACTCCAAACATCATCATCTAGGAACGTCCTTGTGTTTGCTCTATTGATGCCAGATCGGTAACTTTTTGAACCAGTATGTAGTCGATCTAGTTATGATGGGTTCCATCTGGTGCATGTCATGTCCAGCATCGTGAAGCTTTATGTTGGCCCAGGGTTTTGGCTAGTACCACGTTGTTGTAGCTTGCAAAAACGAACTGCCGTCTCCCTCTTTCATTGGTTAGTTCATTGCAAGAAGGTCACAACAATCTTCCCAGTCCTTTAGAGCATCTTTGTCAACTTTGGCATTCCAGTCTCCTTGGATGATGATGATATCTTTTGTTTTACTTACCAATGTTTATTATACCCTGGAGTTTGTTGTAAAACTCGGCTATTTCATCATCATCATGATCTGTAGTTGTAGCATAGACTTGAATAATGATGATGTTAAAGGGAGATGCTTTCAGACTAATGCAAATAATTCTGCTAGAGTATAAATTCGCATGGCTTTCAGTATGTGATTAAGACGAAATGGTCAAAACAGATCTCCCAATCTTGTGAAAAATGTACATAGTCTTTAGAAAGTATGCTTGCAACATTATCGACTACTAGAGGCGACGTAAAAGTCATAAAGAGAAATACACTGGTAAGTCAACATCAAAGAAGGAGACAGAAATTTAAAGAGACTGGACTTGGTAAACAAATAATTCGTATCCGGGTTTGGTCAGACTGTGGAAATCCATTTTGAATAGAATCAGCAGCTGTGTTGTGATATAATTCGAGTTGAATTGTTTATTTAAATTATTCATTGGAATTACTAAGTTCATATGAGCTTTGAATTAACACGTTATTTTGAATCATTGCGAACCTATGTTTCCGGATAGCCTTTTTGTAGTACATCACGATCTTCAAGATTATCCGAAATCTTTGGGAGCATTCTATACCTTTGGACTTGTGATAGGACATTTAAATGCTGTAAATGATTTCAAAGTTTAAGGAAATAAATTGTTTATTGAGTTTTTACCTAAAGTGTTTCCTTCACATTCTTTCTGTCTGAATCGTAACATTATATACAAGATCATTATCCCATGGTGTCACCGGTTTTCAAGACAACTCACTGAAGTAGACAAGATGTAGAGTCAACAACCATCCTATAGAAGTTGCTGTTCAACCCAGACTCCCCAATACATATGAAGGCAACGTGGGTGTTATAAGGATCACAGTAAAGACTATGAAATGTTGCGAGGCAAGGATGTCTGAAGTAGTACGGATCGGCCGTGAAAAAAAATTGGAGAAGAAGAAAAGTGAAGCATCGCCATTTAGGTTAACTAACATTGATTATCAAACTTTAACTTATGTTTTCAGAGCCACCCATCACTCTAGAAAAGAAATATACTGATCATATTTGCCAACTATTTGGGTTTTTGTATGAGTTGTATACATCTATGTTTTACCCATAAAAAAATCTCAAAACCCATTTATCTTCTGTTGTGAGCTTATATGGAGACGGTACAGTAGTGTGTGTGTGTGTGTGTGTGTGTGTGTGTGTGTGTGTGTGAACACTTTCTATTATTGTATGTTATTGTATGTTTATGTGTATGTAATTATGAACACTCATGCCCTTTCTTTTGATAGTGGACGTATTTGTTGGATTGAAATTAAAAGCTGGATAGGTGGGGTGGGTGGTTTTTGGATTGTTATCAAACAGTGTGTAATGGATAGTATGTGCGGTACGTTTGGATTCTAATCAAAAAGCACGTACTGTATAGTGCCGTTTGTTTCCATAGCATTCAAAGCATGTGCTGGACAGTAGGGTATTGGTTTCGATTATAATCCAAATGCAATTATTGATATTTTGTTGAATTGCTGATAAAACAATTTAGCAATACATTTTCCTAATCCCCAGACTGCCCAAACTGACCTCAGTTTCTAGGGTAATCTGGGACAAGATAAATCCTTCTACTAATCTGTCCCCAAGACAGTCTGCAGACAACATAAATCCTATGTCAAATTTCCTTTGTCCCCTCCACAGTGACTCACAAATGTAAATCCATCTGCAATTTTAAATAGGATTTCGCCGTGCAATAAAGTGCCTGCTAACACGTTGACCTATGACCTATGACCTATGACCTACGGTAATGTTAACTCCCTTGTGCCCCTACAGCGTCCTATATTACTACCCGTGTTCCGAAAAACAAACAAACAATCTCAAGAAACAATGCTTGTCAATATATTAATATGCGTGAACAATTACACGGGAAATTTCACGTATTACTACACGGTCCTGAACTGTTAAGCATAACATTTCCTCTCTTCTTGTCTTGATTCATGCACAACCGCTTGCGTCAAAAGATCGCACAGATTAGTGTAAGAGAGTGATATGTACTTTTAGATTGCTTTCCACTGAGAAAGCCATATAAATAGACAATTAAACTACCATAACTGACATAGCCATCAAAACGACTCGAAGGAATTTTCATATATTGCATTGATCTAACGTTCAGGGAATATTGTGTAAAAATATTAATGTCTTCCCGGTTACATCTTCCAATTTATTCTTTCAGTTAAAATTCGTGTATGTTGAGAGTATACAATGCTAAGGGATCAAATTACGATGAAAGCTATTAGTTATCCTGTTGCGTTCATTTCAATTGCATTTTACTCACAGTTTGGTAGAAACATTTTTATGTTTTCCTAATGCTGCAGAAGGAATTTGTCATCATTAACCCCATCTATCACGACAGCGCGACAGCTCCCTTTTGCACTCGAATGGATTTTTAAAATGTGTAATTTACTGACTTGACAGTCTTTGTTATTCATTTGTCCTTCTTGCGGTATAAGGCTGACGGACTGACAATGATAAATCGAGTGTTGGAATACTCATATCCACAGACGCGGGAAAATTGCATCTGCTTTAGCAATACGAAGTAATCGATTGAAAGGAGAGGGAAACAGGCGACAGCTGTCAAGTTAACCAATAGTTTATCATACCCATAACATTCATATGAATACGCATCTTCACGAGGAAAATATAAATAGCTTGATCAAAACTGTTTCATCGATGTAATTCAATCATTAAAATGCGTTCAGAGAGAGGGGGTGGGGTAGCTTGTCATTAAAATCAATTAATTTTTTTCCTTTTCTTGTTTGTTTGAAATTTTCCCAAAGTGATGGAAAGCGGGCTAAGGTGTATTCTGTCAGACGTGCGAAAATTTTATAAAATGTCAAGGCTATAGTGAATTGATATTAGCATTTATCATAGGAAATTTTATTAAGGTGCCACACTCGGTGGGACAGTTTGTCTGATCAGATGGCGTAATGGTTTTACACTTAGCTGGCGATTACATTGGTCGACAATACAATTTATTTCAGTCTCTGTTACGCAACAGTTGATTGACAGATGAATAATCACGATGCCCATTGTTCAATAGATAGCCAAAACTTCATACGCATTTTGTTCTGAGCAAAAGGAAAGAACTTGTTTAATACGGCGTAGAAATGTCAAGGCCGTCAGGCTGAGACTGTTCTGAAGCAGTCACAAACAAGTTCTTTTTCACGACTCATAAGAAAACACTTAGGCCCCTATGTGATTTTGTAAGTATTACTTATCCAGGTTTAAACTACACATCTTTGAATATCTTTCGTATACAAGAAACCTTCTCAACCCCATCCCCCAAGAATTAAGTATTTGGCGTTTTATCAAAGACTTTGTATTCTACGTCTCCAGGGCTAGTCTTAAATATATATTATGGCGCTGCGTCATCGGTCTGTCTACACTGCAAATATAGTGATTAGTTCCGAATTTTTACATATGTTGCATGGGACATACGAATGGATTTAATCTAATGTCACAGACAAGTCGATATTTTCCTTCTCAAATGGAACATCGATTTTGGACTTTTTCTTTACGAATTAGACTACTAACGGAATAAAAAACACAATACCTCGAAATTCAGGTGAAATCTTACAGGCTAACATTAACTAAACACTTTATATATAACGCATTAATTAAACATATTCCAGTTTATATAGAATGCGTTAATAAAACACATTTGTATAAAATGCTCATAAATGTATATTCAACTCTCTATTTTTACGTTTTAATTTAGGCTTAATATATGAAAATGTTGATTAATTGAACTTAAAGCAAAATTTTGATCTTTCATTTTTAATCATAAGAATTTTTTTTTAAAATCGAAAATTCTGTCTCTAGTCATCAACAAGATGATTAGATTTTAATATTCATCGGAGATAATTTACAAGTATTGCTGTATTGTTTACAATTGTGATAGAAACACAACACAAACGCCGAAAAAATTATATGCAAATTGTTTCGCATTTTAATCAATGCTTCTTCAGGCACGAAAATCTTCTCAATATATTAATTGTTTACAAGTATTGCATAATGCAGTATTGTTTACAAGCATTTTAGTATTGTTTACAAGCATTGTAGTATTGTTTACAAGCATTGCAGTATTGTTTACAAGTATTGTAGTATTGTTTACAAGTATTGTAGTATTGATCTGGGTTTTTTTTTCTTTCTCTGCTTCAAAAAATTCGCAAGAAGTTTAAATGAAAAACCACAGTTCGCTCTGTGTGACCCAGTAAGAAAAGTCTCAATACATTGTTACAAGCTGTGATTATTTTTAATTGGCTTCACAGTCAAAACAGCTGATACATCTACCTATCTTTATGCTGCATTAAGTGATTGTCAATTTTTTCCACAGGTTTACTAGGTAAAATGGAGTACTCTGTAATTTTATAGGTAAATTGGAGTACTCTGTCATTTTATAGGTAAATTGGAGTATTCTGTCATTTTATAGACAAATTGTAAATCTCTCCACTTAAACATTCTCCTATAAAAATATGATTATCAGACTATATTTTTTATACTTAAGGTTGAAATGGATTTTATCTACCTTTTGGTAGATGATTTACGTGGTATAATTTGTATGATGTCTTTTTGGGAATTAAATAATGTTTTTCTACAAAACTGAGTAATTTTTAAACAAGTCTTGAAACGTGACATGACATCCCGAGTCTTGTGTTTATTTGGATGTTAAAAAATTTCAATGCAAGATTTCAGCGGTAAATCTCTCTTCTCTCTCTCTCTCTCTCTCTCTCTCTCTCTCTCTCTCTCTCTCTCTCTCTGGCATATTGGTTAGAGTGTCTGCCTCGGATGTGTGAGGTCGCGGGTTCAACTCCCAACCGAGTGATATCAAAGACCTTAAAATTATACTAACATCTCCCTCGCTATGCGCTCAGCATTAAGAAGTTAGTGTTTGAACTGGTCGGCCTGGTGTCAGGAAAATGTGACTGCGTGGGACATAACGCTACAAGTATGTGACATGATGCTCCAGTGCTAAACATCACAACAAACTGCCACACTGCAGACATCGTAGCGATATTACTGAAATTTTTTAAAGCTACATCTAAAATCACACACACACACACACACACACACACACACACACACACACACACACACACGCGTTTAATGTCACATTGCATACCAGCTTTATCTGAGAACACATTATCAAACAAATATATTGTTGTCCATCTCAACTGTAATATTTCGGCCTAGATACTGTGAAATGCACATTAACTGTCCTTCACTACTTACGGTAACCCCCCCCCCCCCCCTTCCAGTGTCTAAAGCGACCTTTTTCAGCCAATATGACTGCAGTTCTTGCAATTACAAACAACTGTTGGAAATTTTCAATAATTCAAAATGTAAAAATAGATGTAAACACTATGGAATGTTTAGGTGTGCGATGATTACCAACTAAAAATTACCTGGATGTGATATTAGTATGAAAGAATGATTAATGGATGCATAAATTGCAATATTCACTGTCATGTGACCGGCTATTTGCAATATTTGATTTGGAACAGTAGACTACATAAGAGGTACAAATTGAATTTCGAGTCGGAATTGCATTAAATATGTACCTTTTAAATAAATGACTGAATCGTGTTCTGTCAGTTGGGAGACAGGGTTAAGTGTACTTTCTTCGGTTAACAGATGTGACTTTATTTATGTTAGTTAACATTTGAACCACGATCGTATATAGGATAGATTCCATATTACATATATACCACTCTCTACAATTCCTCCCCACACAACTGAACAATACCCTTAGTTTTACTTTTTCTGTCTTGGTGGTTACGCCACATTGCATATGTAATGATATATGGCATAGCAATCCCCCCCCCCCCCTACGGGTCCATTGGCCATATGCTGGCAGACTAGACCATTTATAACAATTTCGTTTCGTATCTCGAGTCTAAAAATGGCCGCCAAAATGTTCATTGAAGACACACAAAAACTCAAGGAGGGGTTTGACAAGTTTTCCCCAAGATCGTAGTCAATCAGTAAAGAGAATACTGCACGATAATTTTATGGACTTTGTTTGACCAATCAAAATCAAAATGAAGTGATATTTTGCACGTTGTGATATCAAAAATATGAAATTGCATATATGGGTCAGTATGTCGATCCTGAGACCCGCGAGTTGATTTTAAATGGACCGCCAGAGCTCGAGCAAGTTTGTTTGCATTTATATTTATTAAACAAATCTATTTCCTACTTTTATAGTATATCTTCCTACCCATGTAAAAAACTGTGAATAATTTATATAATATTTGTTTTTATTACATGTTTTCACTTCGTAAACATTGGCCTAAAGTTACATTAATTCAAAAACTTAAACATATTTCATACGTTTAACATCAATGGACCAATGTTGACATAAAGATAAAATGTATATAGCTCACATATTTGGATGGGACGAAACTATGGTCAAAGTCAGGTGTGTTACATAATTTTATAGATGAGCTCAAAACTTGATATTTTTTTATTGTCCGCATAAAAAGCCAGAAATTCTTTAGAAAAGATGCTAATTTTCAATAATAATAATAATAATAATAATAATAATAATAATAATAATAATAATTGCTTGATTCCGCTGTTTCCAGCTAATAAACATATAACCTTTACATATTAATATTGAACAAAACAAATGAAAACATTGATGCCTCGTTTTACTATGAAGGATTTAAATCTAACCGCGAAATTGTGGAAGATATCAAGAGATCCTTCATAAATCGTGGATACAGAGATCCTCTATTAATCATGAATACAGAGATCCTCCATGTCAAGTGGATAATTTCAGTCGATCTATTAATTAAACATTAGTTGTGGCCAGCTAGCCATTAGTTAGATCTATGACGACACGCTATGTCAAAGGGGTGTCTGTAGAGTCTAGTACGACCGTTGTACTAATTAAACCGTGTTTACTCAACAGCCGACTGACCGCTGGCGACATTTTAAAGTTTCATTTCTCACGAAAAGTGTCAGAATTGAGAAAATACAGAGATTCTGTTACTTAAAACAAGCATGTAATATTGACCATGACGTAAGCGACTTTTAGAGAAAAGCGGGAGGAAATACATTTGATTTTGATTGGTCACGGTTAAATAAGGGGTGTGCTTTCACACGAAAATTCGTAGAACATAATATCGCACTAGCTAAATTAGAGTTAGTCTTGAAAACTGCTCTGTAAGAGAGGACCAGTGGTAGAATTTTTTAGTAAATGCTCCGTATGTTTTTTTAGAGAAGTACATCCGTTACATCATAGTCCAGGGAAAAACCACCAAAATCTAAGGGAGGAGCACACCAAAAACACAAAGGTACTGTCACAATTCCATGTATATTGTGATGCAATTTATATGATGTTTGCTTAGTTTACAGGTCTGCATGATTTAATTTGATACATTTGTATAATTGATTTAATTTGATACATTTGTATAATAATGTGTTTCGTATTATGAATCGGAAGTTCTTGCATGAATTCATTTGATAAATTTGTATAATAATATGCTTTTGAATTATGAATTGGAATTCTTACCTTAATTCTTAGTTAAGAATGACGTAGTGTTAATTTATGTCGTACAAACACTATACTGAATTATGAATAGGGAGTTTTACGTTAATTCTTGAATCTATCATATTGTTTGAATAATGATTGTGTTCAACGAATTTAATGTATTACGTTAGTAAGGGGTTAGAAGAATACATGTGAATTCACCGAATTTTGATTTCATAGATAATTTAGCGACAGTGTATACGATTTATGTGTTGTGGAAATTAAAGCGGAGCCATAATTCAACGCCTTGCTGTTGTATTACGTTAATGTATTAGGTCAAGGCAAAACGAATTAACAATTTGTTTAGCTACATTTATTTGAGGACATGTGTAGTTAAGTACTACCCGTAAAGTTGTTATCGTTGAGAAATATCTGATTGCTCCAACCAGGAATAATGGAAAGTCTCAACAGTAACCATTGTAACGAGAGACTTAAGTTGGTTTAATTTTCTTTTGAAAGGAAGAAAATAGCTTTTTGGAAGTTCGTGAAGTTACGGGAATAGCGACGTGTACGTTGGAAATAAAACTGAGAGATGGAAATTGCAGTGAACGCATGATACAGTGGACAAGTCTGGAATCAAGCGGAAACATCCACGAGTGCAGAGTATCTAGAGATTGGACGAGACAGGGTAGCAGCAGAGGGGGCGAATCAGACGACATATTTTTAAGTAATCCCTCATAAATAACGGCTTAAACCAATGAAATCAGGCCAAATGTGTGTGTGAATCTGATATCGTTTCATGGATTAGGTCCAAAAAAAAAATCAGTGAAATCAATGAAAAATCAATGAAATCAAAAACTTTTCAACTATTGGAAAAGAGATTACAACATCGATGTCACTCGCCCCCTCTGCTGCTGGATTCAACCGAATATTTGATCCAGTCCAATACGATATCGTGTTCGAGGGTCATGTAAATTTATTGTTACAAATCCGTGTGGGGCAGACTGAGCATGACTAAAGAAATTTCTAAATTGATTGAAGTCCATATCAGAACACCATGTCTGCCAAATATTTCGTAGCGTATGTGTATCAACGCCGTCGAATACAGCAAGCATATTACAATTATCGCGAATCACTTTTGGTATTTGTGTGTATCGTTGAGTGACATAGATCACGTCTGTGTTTTTATGCCTGCCTCGGGAAAATATTCTAGCAGGATTTTTTTGTTTATCTAACATGACATCGTCGTATACAACTAAATTGTTGATACTTCCATCGAGGTCTTCTACTGATGGTGCTTCATCAATATCGGTTATAAATTCAATAACATCCTCGCCGGCAATCTCTGAAGCGTTTTCATTAAAATCTTTTAGCACTTCATAGCATCGTTGGTCGTCTACGCTAGGGGCAATTAAATACAACTTATCCCACTTCATCCATCTCATTATTAAATTGAGCAACAATTGCGTCTTGCCGGATCCAGATGGTCCGATTATAATTGCGCGGATAGAGTTTGGTAGCGCTGCATGATGCTTAACTGGTTCTCTTGTTTTAGTCGCTGAAAAATCAATTATATTCATATCTCTATACATAAATTATGGATCTATATTGTGTGAAGTGTAAGGCGCGTACTGGCACAGATGACTTGACGACGATTACAACTAAAAATAACCGATCAGCGCTTTCTGGTAAATGCGTACAATGTAGTACAAAGAAATTTAGATTTGTTTCTAAACCCAAGGAACCTTTAAAAAAAAACGAGGAGGTGATATCGCTGCCAAGTTAGCAAAACTCCCTGGAACTCCATGGGCAAAATACCCCGGAGAAAAACACCTTCCAGGGTATAGTTACTGTGGACCGGGAACAAGACTTGATATCAGACTCAATAATCAAAATCAACCCAACCCCGGTGAAGAACCAATAAACGCCATTGATAAGGCGTGTCACCTTCATGATGTCGCTTATAAAAGCAGCAATTTGCAACACAGGCATCTAGCAGATGTGAAATTAATTCATGCGTTGAATGCCATTCCTGATAAATCCTTCAAAGAAAAATTGGCTTCATTTTTGATAAAATCGGCTATGAAAAGCAAATTGATGTTAGGTGCTGGTAATTAATAACAACATGGAATCTATTTATTATTCCCCAAGAGGATACTGGAAGGGTAGCGCTGCAATCAATAAACTCGCTAGCGCTGCAAAGGTGAAAAAAACCACTGCGGCTCATTGGTTATCCAAACAGGCACTATGGCAAATTTACTTACCACCGCCTAAACAAATTAATTTCTCGCATTTTGATGTGACTGTTCCTAATGAAGTTCATCAGGCTGATCTATTATTTTTGCCACATGACCACGGTTACAAATATGCGTTAACTGTAGTTGATATTGCAAGTCGATACAAAGAAACAGAACCGTTAAAAACAAAATCATCACCTGAAGTTGCTTCTGCATTTGAAAGGATTTATCGACGAGGCCCTCTGCACTGGCCAAATCTGTTACAAGTTGATCCGGGCAAGGAATTTCAGGGTGCAGTGTTATCTACAATGAAATATCACAATGTCGCTATCAGACGAGGGCACACTGCGCTACATCGTGATCAGGCAATTGTAGAACGATTTAATCGGACTCTTGCTGAACGGTTATTTGGATATCAATACGCAAAAGAATTCATCCAAGAAAAAAGATCCCGTGAATGGGTTAAGAGATTACCAGGTGTAGTTACCGCACTGAATAACGAGATTACTAGAACCATCAACATGAAACCTATCAATGCGATTAAAAAGAAGTCAATACCTAAAATGGAAATTCAAAAAGATTTTAGCGTTTCCGAACCAATTCTTGGTAGTAATATCATTGTGAGGTATTTATATGAACCAGGAGAGCTTGAGGGTGGCAGAAAAAGAGCTACTGATCCTATTTGGAGTGTTACTGCACACAAGATATCTAGTATAACACGATCTACGGGTAGACCTCCAATCTATAAACTGGATTCAACTGCCCCTCAACGGGGTTTTACTAGACAACAATTACAAATAATACCCGAGGACACTCAATTGCCACCGCATGGTCTTAACTAGCACCCTTGCGTCTATTGCACTCAAGACAAGTCAACATCACATTGTTTCTGACATGACCGAGACTATTATTTTTTCTGTCAACGGTAAATTGGCGAGGATCTTTATCCGAATACTGCCAACGCATTATACAATTGCAACTTGCGCAGTGATTATTCTGTTGTTTCTTCAAAGTGATTATTAATTCAGCATCAATATCAAATTCTCGTTGTTTTTTTTTGTCCTGTTGTTTGTAACCGGAGAGTTTTTTATCAATCATTTTAACATCAATATCATTATCGTCACCAATGATTTCATCATCGCCTGACTCTGTCAGGACAATTCTTCGAAGTTGATTTATTTTTCGTACTCTGGATACTGAAAGATAGACTAAATTCGACCATTCTATGCGATTATCTACCATCCAAACAATTGTATCCGATATAGTCAATCCCTGTGAAGAGTGTATTGTTGCTGCGTATCCTAGCGTCCATGGGGATTTATTAGCACGCAATGCATCTTCAACGACATTGATATCAACCAGCACAATATCATTTAATACGAGAATCTGCTTTTCACTCTGTCCTGGAATATCATCTTCAATGTTCTGTTTTCGTGTATCCGATGGTCTATAACAAAGGGGCACTGGAAGTGTTGCAAATTTTTGTTTATGCAATTCAAATAATTTCATCTGAAGTGTGTCCCTGACTATTTTTCTACTTGCAATGATCAAATCATTTGGTCTCCACGCTTCCCAAAACTCATTCATGGGAGTTTCCGAAATTATTTCACGGGCTATTTCACACTGGATTTTATCCGGTTGTAATCTAATTAGTTTCTTAAATTCTTTTAATTCATTATCAAGTGATCTATGATCGGTATCAATTTCTTCATAATAGTCTACAAAACCCTTTAGCCATTCATGGGGGGATGCACCGACAAATGGTGGTGGTTGGCCGTGATCACCGCACATGACAATTTTTGTATTTTTCAATAACAACCACTCAAGAAATATTTTTAAGACATCTTCGGACACTGTGTCTATTTCATCCCAAATGATAATTTCAGGAATAAATTTCTCTCCCATGCGCTCAGGAGTCCACTTATCTCCCTTCCATCGGAAAAAACTATGATAGGTACAGGCATTAACTCCTCTCTGTATCATCTCTCTTGCAAGTCTATGAGTTGGTGTTAGTACAATCATGTTTGATTTCCCACGAAATAACTCAATTGCCCGGGTTGTTTTTCCTGACCCACCACAACCGTTTAAATAAACTGTTTTATATCCACAGATTGGATCAGAAATCGGTGGTGCACTAGAAAATTCTGAACACTGATTGCTTTCTAAGTAATTATTTTCAATGGTAACATCTGCTGATTGAATATAATCATGAAGCATTTCCTTCTTAATTCTCCATGTCCCCCATTTCTCGTTGCCAGTAGCCTCAAAATCAGCCATTTTGCTATTTATGTAAAATGAGTCAGTAGCAACTCTAACTGCGGTGGTAGGAAATCTATTGATCATTGAAAACAGATTGATAGAAGCATAACCAAGCATAGAAGCTCTCAAATGTGTCTACTGCGGATGGTATCCATCAGTGTAAGTAACAATTGTACCCAATTTGGTTCCATCGGACATAAATGCGTCCTTACGATTGACATATAGGCCCCTATTCGTTAAATCCGTGATTACAAAATCGTATTCAGCATTGTCTATAATCAATCGTGAAGAATATTTCGTATTATCATCTTTGCCACCTTGGGTAAATTTACCGATTATTCTTCGTCCAAGATTTTTTGCTTCATTGTTTCTGATTTCAAATAACTGTTTGGACCAATCCATGATTTGTTGTTCATTAAAATCAGGAAACAGTTTTCGCTCTTCGCTAATTATTTTTTCTAGATCAGGTTGTGGTAACCAGACTGATTTCTGTGCTCGATAGGATATAATTGCTTCACTGACAATTAATGATTTTAACATCTTACAATCAAGCATATACCGTAATAACACTATTGGCATCCAGTGTTTTTCAGACATGTGTTTACCAATCCAAAGATAACTACATGGATGAAGTCCTGTAGCCATTTCAAATGATACTACACAAGCGAATCCGGTTAAATCAAAATGTGGCAGTGGTCCATTAATAGCAACACGGGTCATTTCGTGTGTGGGGTGTCCAAATCGTTTGAAATATTTCTCGCATTCTCCATACCCGAGAAAACTTCCTGGATAACACGCAATCATATCAACTGAAATAACGGTATCAGTGTCGTATTTTGTATTCCATAATCCTCCATGGCTGTATTCAAGACAGGACAATTTGACATCTGATAAAAACTCACTTCGTGTTGGTTTCCACGCGTTTTTCTTTCTTGCAAAATGTGCTGCAATGGATGGTACTGTGAAACAGTTTGCTAATAATTGATCGTTGTCTTCTCCGTCCCCAGAAAACTCACTAGCTAGTTGTTTCATTTGATTATGCAGTTCTTCGGTACGATATAATTCTCCGTTGGGCCTTACAAACTGATCAAATTTGCATTCTTCGTCTGAAGTACTATGAAATAGCTACACTGACACAGGATCGTTTTTACTCAAATGGTAAATAGCATCAAATAATTTCTGCTCTGAAAAAAACTCTTCGGTTTGGGATAGATATTTTACGGTTCTATCCCGTGGGAATATTGTTACTGCAGATGACCACGCGTGTGCGTTATGATCAATAATTTCAATTGGGTTTCCTTTTGATTGATATTTCGATTCGTATAATACTTCACCGGTGATTGTTCTTACTGATATTGGAAATCTCAATGATGTTTCTAATTTAGTTATATCCTGAATTGTTGCCCCATTCTCTTTTACCGTGAACTCCCATTCGGTTATTTTTTTTCGTCTTAGATCAGTCAGTTTATTTCCCCGGGACGCATTTGTGAAGTGTTCTATTATTCGTTCTGCTACACAATTGAGCCTTGTCGAATATTTCATGGGTGCTAGTTTTGAAATATCAGGTTTTTCATTGATCGGATATATCCCGTAAACAACTACTGTTACAGGATAAGATCTTTCGTAGTAGGGTTTATCAAGTCCAGTCAACATTCCTGGTTGGGAATCTTGATTCACAGTGACAGTTCTGTTGTTCCTGAGAATGGGTTCAAATTTATCCCTAATAATCCATTTTCCTTTATCATCGTTAATGAATTTCATTCGAAAAATATTTCTTTCTTTCCCAAGACGTGAAATGATCGCTGCTGCTTTTTTATCATTCATGGTAGCGTCAAAACCACCACGAATTCGAAATGTTGTCCAGCAGTGAGATGCTCCATCACGCTTGAATTCCTTAAAACAGTCTCTGATTTTACTAATTATGACTTTATCAAGAATTTTATTCTTGGGTGTATTAGAAACTATATCAAGATTGAATTGAGCATCTTTCCAGGGTGATCTCATGTTTCCGTCTACTACACGTTTTTTGGGTTTATCGATATTAAATTTAGGATTGATTTTCAATAATCTCTTAAACTCTTTCATGTTTCCGTCTATTGGACGTTTGTTACGTTTTTTAGGTCTATCGCGATTAAATTTAGGATTGATTTTCAATAATCTCTTAAACTCCTTCATGTTTCCGTCTACTACACGTTTTTTGGGTTTATCGATATTAAATTTAGGATTGATTTTCAATAATCTCTTAAACTCTTTCATGTTTCCCTCTCTTGGACGTTTTGGACGTTTGTTTCTGTTCACTACACGTTTTTTGGGTCTATCGCGATTAAATCTAGGATTGATTTTCAATAATCTCTTAAACTCTTTCATGTTTCCGTCTACTACACGTTTTTTGGGTTTATTGATATTAAATTTAGGATTGATTTTCAATAATCTCTTAAACTCTCTATCAGCATTTTTCGAAGTCAATCTCTTGAACTCCTTCATGCTATATTAAAAACAAGCATTTAAATGAAAGATTTATGTATAATGAATCACTGCAAATGGCTCATGATGGGAAATGTAACCCCGTGTAACAAATCATGCAGAAAAAATGAATACTGTAGGTATCATATGCAAAGTTTTCGACATGGAAGCCTTGGTCCGTTACCCTGTATTCGATGTGGGGTTGGGGTCAAGGGAAAATCACAATTGTGTATTGATTGTGGTGGTAAGCGATATAGGGAATTGAAGCGTTATTATGATAAAAGAATAAAAAATGGACAATCCATCAGAAATTATGACCCTGAAAAAGTCTTTGACCCTGATAACGTCACTGACAAAATCATAAGAACTCCGCAAGACTACATCGAAAGATTCTCCAGTGATGTAATTATTAAACCAAACACTGAATTAGACAAACAATAGAATAGTATATATGAACCAAGAATTCAGACCACATCCAGTGATTACAAATTATGAAGCATCCAGTGATGGTGTTGTAAGACACTGTAGACTGAAGAAACCGGTCGGTTTTGTGAATTGTCACGGGTATTTGAGGTTTACTGTTGGAAAGAAAAATTATTTCAATCATCGTTTCATCTTCGAGGTGTTTAATGGATTGATCGAGAATGATTTTGTTATTGATCACAAGGATTCTGATCCAAAGAATAACAAATTGGATAATTTAGAAGCTATCACACAGAGTGAGAATTTGAAACGAGGAGGGACCGGCACTTGCAAAACAGTTGGGAAGAGACCTGTGAAATCTTTGAATACAACAACTAAAGAAGAAAAAATATTTTCATCTATGAATGAAGCCGGTAGGCACTTCGATATTTGTCCGCCTTATGTTCAAAGAGTTGCAGAGGGGATTTATCGATCGGCGATTTCAAAAGGGAGTGGACAAAAAATTCAATTTAGTTATGTCTGATGCTTCATATTTTTCAATTAGAGATATGTCATTGCTATAGAATAATGAATTCTGAAAACATGAATAGCATCATAATTGAAATAGCAAAATTGAAAAATCAGGATATCAAACTATCAGATGGATTAAATCCTGATCAAATTATGTCGGATTATCAGGATATAGAATACGGGGTTAACACTAACAAATATATGCTACCAAAGAAATATGCACTCATCAAAAGAATTCAGAATTCTATTAGAGACTCTCTTTCATTTTCAAGTGACATCAGTGTGTTCGTCCCGTTGTATACTATCGTAGAGGGGATACGAATAGAATTAGGTAATGAATACGAATTGAAAAAAGAAGTCAACTCTAAAATTAGAAACCTACGAGCGTTAATTCAAGAAAATTGATTGCCCGACCATTGATTGCCTGACCCTTTATCATTTTTTGATTGCCCGACCCTATCATTTTTTTTAGCCGACCTCTCAAAGGGATGTCAAAAATCGATGGACGATCAAAATAGAATGGCGAAACTGTCAGTATTATTTATTTTATATACAATTATGACACTTTCGCCAACCCTGATAGAAGCTGTTAACACTTCCATGATGGTGTTAAAAATCATCCGACATGTCAAAATAGAATGGAGAAAGTCACAGTATTAATTATTTTATATACAATTATGTGACTTTCTCCATCATTGATAGAGCCGTTAAAACAATCAAATAACACTTCCATGATCGTGTTAAAAATCATCTGACATGTCAAGTGTTTTACAATTGAAAAATTGTTTCTGATTTCAAATAATGGTCAATGAAGCATTAACAACCCGATTGGCTCGTGAACGATTAGATGCAATTAAGAGATTTGTACCAATTCGTGACTCTGTAAGAAATAAACTGCAACAACGACAGAGTTTACAAACGGATTTTGCTTTAGGGTCTGAAGAGTTGTTTAAACCAGTAACCACAGCAACGAAAGGGGTAGAGCGTGCTTTACTGGGAGATGTTCCCGAGACGGGAAAATCTGTTATTGGTGAACTTGAAAAAATAGCAGCGAAAACTGAACAAACAAAACAAATGGAATCAAAAAGAACAGTAGAGGACTTACGCATGAGATTTAACGAAGAAGGGTTAGCAGCAATTGATGGGACTGATCCAACAGAAATTCCTACGCTTGTTGTTACGTCTTATGAAAACAGAAAAAAAATGTTGAAACCAGAACATCATAAGTTTGTTAAGAATTTAACCCATTGGGCTGATATATTCTACAAAATCAAAACTGGAAAAAGTCAAAAAAAGACAGATAGTGCATCATACAATGAATATATCAAGATGGTGGATCACGTGTATAATCAATACGAAGAGTTTAAACAACAACAAAAAACGCCAAAATTGCAAAGAAAGCGACAGCAACCTGCAAAGAAAGTACTCTACTCTCCTAAAAAACAACAAATACCACATGATGATGATGATTATTTACAAACTACGGATTTAGAAAAACTAGATGAAGCAACTGGTTATAGCGGAAGTGGATTGCAAAATCCAAGGATTTCGTGCCCTGATAGTGTTATCAATGATATATCACGATTAGATGTTCTTGTAGGAGGATTCCGAGCTGGAAATAACTCTCCAGAAATAATTAATGAAGCAGCTGATATCTGTAGACGGTTATTTGCCGGCGGTATCATGGATATCAAAACATATCGAGATTTCATTGACGAGTTAGCAAATGGGTATCATAGTGATTAAATAACAATTGAAAACACTATTGTTTTTATAATAATGATCATACACTACAATCATGATAAACCAACCCTCGTCTATGTAGTTAATTCACGGTTTCCAGTTTATAAAGCATACTACGGAGATGGGTTAGGCAATACCATTGCAGGGTTATTTGCAAGAATGGCTCCAAAAGTGATGCCGTTAGCTAAACAATTATCAATGAAAGCCATTGATGTTATTCGTGATAAGGGTATTGGTGCTGTTGGAGATCTTGCCGGGAAAGCGTTTTCAACTGCGAAGGATAAAATAACATCATTAGTGAGACGAAAAAAGAAACCGTTACCGTCTACAGCGGAAATGCCTGCAAGTGTTAGTAAAATTATAAATAACGCAGTAGATGAAAAACTAGCATCATTGGTGACTCCCTTGATAAATCAAGGGGACCAAGATAACATGATAGCAAACATGATAGCAGGAAGTGGCTTTAAAAAACCACGTAGAAAACGATGAAAATCGCGATTTAGACTCTGATAAATAGAATAAAATGTTCAAAAGGTCACCTGATCCAGCGTTTCATATGGATGCCCCAGTTGGCAAGAATGATTCTGTACGCGATTTTCAATTTTATTCTCATCATGCAATACAACCCGATCTCCGATCGCGAATTGAACTTCAAGTTCATGATACCAGTAAATACTTTTTGCCGTGTGAAGCATTTATTGAAGTAGAAGGAGAACTTGTAACAAATGATGCTGTTCATAATGATCCTCCATATGACAATAACCCAACTATCAAAGTCGGTTTTGTTAATAACGGTATCATGGCGTTATTTGATAGTGCTAAATATCTCATTGATGGAAAGGAAATTGAATCCATTGATCGTGATGTTGATGTGGCCACAACAATCATAGGGTTAGCGAGATATTCTGATGATTATACAAGATCAGCGGGTCCATCTATGATGTTTTCTAAGGATATTACTGATCACCCTGAACACAACCAGTATTCTAGAGTCAAGGCAACACATGCTTCTTCAGTTAATCCAGCACCAGCCGGATATGTAAGACCAGCTGGTGATTTTGATGTCATAAATAATATTACTAATTACAACCTAGGATTTGCAACACGCGTAGCAACGTTGCAAGGACAGCGTCGACAATTTTCATGTGCAATTCCACTGCATCATATTTTCGGATTCTGTAGAAATGTTAGAAAAGTTATTTATGGAGCTAAACACACAGTAGCGCTTGTACGAAAGGGTACTGATAATTATGCAATATGGCATGATGCTGGTGTTGCTGATGGTAAAGTCATTTTAACAAAACTAGCATTGTGGATGCCAGTGTTAACTCCATCAATCACAGCAGAAGAAAAATTGTTATCATTTATGGACCAAGGAGGAAAATCATTGTTGAGTTGGTTATCAGTGACCACTGATATTAAACTGGATAATGTTGATGATATATTTACTTGGCATCTGGCATCAAAACAAGGGGTTTCAGCTCCACGTCATATATTTGTGGCGTTACAGAATAATGCACGAGTTGGTAATCAACAACGAAGTCATATGATATTTGATCAGTTAGGTGTTAGAGAGGTCTCACTGAGAATAAACGGACAACAGGAACCATCTGAAGATGTACAACTTGATTACACTCACAACCATATTGCACGTGTATATCATAACCTGTTGTCATTTATGGCACGTGATCTAAATGTGGATACTGGTTTGCAAATATCACAATTGGATTTCAAAAGCCTCTATCCGATTTATTACTTTTCATTGGAACATCTTGATTTGATGAGACAATCTGTTGTTGATATACACTTTAGAGCCCGTGTAACCCGTCCTGGTGGTATTGCTAATTATAGAGCGGTTGCTGTCATTCTCAGTGATAAATCAATGTTGTTAGAAGGAGTTGGAGGAAGAATGAGAGTGGTAGATGCCCCAGTAGAAAATCTTTGATTGGAAATTGCTGTGCAATTTCACCATTGAAATTGTAAACGATTTAGAATCAATCTATTATGTATAATGTCATATAGTGTTATTAGTGTTGCGTTAACTCCTGGTCAAATCAAAAAATTGCAATCAGAATCGGCTAAAAAATGTGGAACCACAATCACTTTGAAACCGAATCAAATGACTGGTGGTGCAAATAAATTATCACTGACAACTCGTCAAATAAAACATTTCAATGATGCACTTGCAGCCAAAAAAGGTGTTCAGATTACTCTTTCTGCGGCTGCTATCAAAAATATGATGAAAATAGGCGGTATATTTCCATTGTTAGCTGCAATACCAGCATTGATTGCAGCAGCAGCCCCAGCAGTGGCGAAAGCAGCAGCGTTAGGAGCCGTTGGTACTGCAGCAGGAATGGCGTTGAAAAAAGCAACTGGACAGGGTTATAAAAAAAGGGGAAAGGGTCTAAGACTACCAGGAACCCCGTATTCATGGTACAGCGGAAAAGGTCTGAGACTACCAGGAACCCCGTATTCATGGTACAGCGGAAGGGGTCTAAGACTACCAGGAACGGTTTATTAATTCAGAAATCTTCGATGGTTCCCAAATCTTTGATGGTTCCCATGTCCAATTTTGATTTAATGGATGCTGCTAAAAACCTAGCGATTCAAAATTTCAGAGGTGTTTTTATGAAAGATCAATTACCACATCAACCAAACAAAACTGAAACAGGTATTATTAATCTCGATAACAGCACCGGACCTGGAACTCACTGGGTTGCATACGCTATTGATCCACGTGGGATTGTCTATTTTGATTCATATGGATTAGCCCCGCCAAAAGAGTTTATGCGTTATATAAAAACTTTTCCAATGAAGACTTGGTATTCTACGCTACCAACACAACAAATCAATGACCCACCAATATGCGGCAGCGAAGTATTAAATGTCCTTGACGCTATTTCAGCATCTAGAAAACCACCACACATTGTCGTAAATGACTACACCAGCAATCGCTTTTTAGAGAGAGAAAGAGTTTTACAATAACATGATTGATATTTGGGGAAGACCTCTGAAACCCAAACCCGATGACACTGCAACCCCTGATTCTATCAAGGATATAACAAAAAAAATTAAAGATGAAATCGCTGAGACGTTGAATTTAGTAAATGTTGATCCTAATGAGATAGTAGTATTTCAAGACAAACAGGGTAAATTGAAATCTAGTAATATTTCTCTGGATGATATTTTAGTTAAACAACAAAACGCAATCGAGGATACTATCGCGTTATTTTCCGATCAGGGTAAATTGAAAACCAGTGGTGTGTCGTTGGATGATATTTTAGTTAAACAACGAAACGCAATCGAGAACACCGTTGCGTTATTTTCCGATCAGGGTAAACTCAAACCAGGTGTACTTTTTTCGACGATTACAGATCGATTAAAAATTCTCAACGATGAGTTAAACAATTCTGTGGTTGTACTAGCAACACTTGAATCTAGAATTGAGGATAGCGGAAAACAGTTTTCAATTTTTCGTAGAAATATCGTGGATAAATTTCTTGGAACTACATTCGATAAACTCGACATAAAACTCCCTGATATTAAAAAATCCATCGATGAGACGAAAACCTTCATCGAAGACATCAAAGGTGATCTTTCGAGGATGATAACAGTTATTGAAAAAACAAAAATTCCTCATGAGAAAACCAACAATGTAGTATACACTATCCAACACGGATTATTTGCCTGGACACCTACAAATAACAAATTAGATATCACTGCAACCGTTAAAGGTATTTATCGATTAACACTAGTAACACCATTGTCTCAATTTAATATTTCATCGTCCAGTTCATCCGGGGTCAATAATACGATTTCAACGATCATCGACAAGAATACAACTGAAAAGTTCACGATAACAGCTACTGATAAAAATTTGGTTAGGGTCTCAACAACGTGGTATGTGGAATTCGTAGCGGATTTAAGTAAATCGTAATTGAAAACGCTAGCGTTGTTAAAATAAAAAATGATTTCATCATCGCAATATCGTTATGATCAGGTCAGAGAATTTCAAACTAGACTCAAAACCCTGTCTGAGGAGTATGCAATGAAAATTAAAAAATATCGCAGGAGAATTACCGCAATTGATGTTACCGTGTATTCAGTGAGTGGTGTAATCACCGGAGCTGGTATTATACTGTCTTCAGTGACAATGATGGCTCCGATAGCTGTTCCAATTTGCATTTCTGCGGCAACAACAATCGCTGGAATTATTTCAATAATCACAAAAAAAATATCATCATGCAGCCAACGGAAACTACAAGACTACATAATTCAATTTCATGTTGTGTCCACTGCATGCTCGCAATTATCCTCATTGATATCGTCATCTCTCGATGATACAATTATATCAGAGAGTGAGTTTTCAGCGATGGTAGATATATATGATTCTGCGATGTCAAAATTAGAAATACAAAAACATGAGTATAATAACAATGACAACACCGATGGAATCAGAAAAAACCAAAATGATCTCAATAACCTCAACGATATCAGATAGTGAATTCTCAGTGATGGTACGTGTCTATGATTCCGCAATATCAAAATTAGAAATACATCATGAGTATAGCAACGATGACAACACCGATGGAATTACTTCAACAAATAGTGGAGAACACGAACCCAGTACAAACCAGCATGATCTCAATAACCTCAACGAATCCAGAATTCAGTGTGAATTTCCCCTCTCCGGTCCCAGTGAAGGAGATAGCGCTAGCAAAATTACGAGTGTATCATAGCTGGCCTAATATCAGATCAAAATCATTTGGTGGTCAACAACCCAATAATTCACTGGTATTTGCAAATAAGAATAAACCAGACGGGACTCCAGACTGGAATGTCGTTTCGATGCCAACAGGGTCATACCAAATCGAACAAATCAATAATGAATTCGCGCGTAGAATAAAATCGATTACTGGAGTAGAGTCAAAAATAGCTATAACAGTTCATGAACCAACACTATCATCCGCAATTGAGATAAGCACAGAAGGATACGTCGTAGATATCTATCAAAGTTCTATTAGAACCGTACTAGGATGGCCTGAATTACCACCCGGGGGGAAAACCGTTGATTTACCAGAACCAAAAAAAACTGATTATGTCACAGACAAGATAAAATCTGATAATCCAATAAGGAGTTATAGAGATTATGACAAATTGAATTTTTTTCTTGAAACGATAGATACCGTCACTAATAAAAGATACCACACACTTCTACAGAGTAAAACCACTGAAAATTTCAGAGCGTTCAATAACGATATTTCGTTGTTGTTAATATCCCTTAAATCCGGTACTCTCACCCGAGACGAATTTATCAGCGTTGTAGAAACATGTAACAAAATCATCAATGATATGGAAACATTTCATTCACAAATTATTCAGGGTATATTAGATGACAATACCCCCCTATCGAGAACAACATTTGCAACGAAGTATAATATACGCGTAGAAGATATTCCAACAGTCAAACTACTAGGATATAATATCTTAAAACTACAAAAATCTCTCAGTGATGCCATCGATGTCGGTTTTAAAATAATTCATGATACGTGGAAAAAAACAACATCACCGGAAACAACTATCCTGACACACAATAATGACCCAGATGGTGGCGGCAGGCATATTGCTCCGTTCAATGTGAATATTTCATCGGTGATAGCGATCAATTTAGTGTGTGATGTTATCGAAGGAAGTTATCAAATAAATCTAGAACGATCAAATCAAGCTCAGCAGGGGTATATTTTGTATTCATTTGCACCAACAGCCCCTCCAGGATTTTTAATAATTGAGTCGCCGGTGAATCCAGTCTATATGCGATGTCATAATAATTCATTAACCAGAATTAATTTCAAACTCACTGACCAGTCTAATAATCTGATTGATTTACAAGAGGAGGTTTTACAAATAAGTCTGTTTGTAAAGTCCTGAAGGGGGACACGATATCGTATCGGACTGGATCAAATATTCGGTTGAATCCAGCAGCAGAGGGGGCGAGTGACATCGATGTTGTAATAGTTGAAAAGTTTTTGATTTCATTGATTTCACTGATTTTTTTTTTGGGCCTAATCCATGAAACGATATCAGATTCACACACACATTTGGCCTGATTTCATTGGTTTAAGCCGTTATTTACGAAGGATTACTTAAAAATATGTTGTCCGATTCGCCCTCTCTGCTGCTAAACAAATGGGATCAAAAAGAACAGTAGATGATTTACGCATGAGATTTAACGAAGAAGGGTTAGCAGCAATTGATGGGACTGATCCAACAGAAATTCCTACGCTTGTTGTTACGTCTTATGAAAACAGAAAAAAAATGTTGAAACCAGAACATCATAAGTTTGTTAAGAATTTAACCCATTGGGCTGATATATTCTACAAAATCAAAACTGAAAAAAGTCAAAAAAAGACAGATAGTGCATCATACATTGATTATATCAATAAGGTGGATCACGTGTATAATCAATACGAAGAGTTTAAACAACAACAAAAACCGCCAAGATTGCAAAGAAAGCGACAGCAACCTGCAAAGAAAGTACTCTACTCTCCTAAAAAACAACAAATACCACGTGATGATGATGATGATGATGATGATTATTTACAAACTACGGATTTAGAAAAACTAGATGAAGCAACTGGTTATAGCGGAAGTGGATTGCAAAATCCAAGGATTTCGTGTCCTGATAGTGTTATCAATGATATATCACGATTAGATGTTCTTGTAGGAGGGTTCCGAGCTGGAAATAATTCACCGGAAATAATTAATGAAGCAGCTGATATCTGTAGACGGTTATTTGCCGGCGGTATCATGGATATCAAAACATATCGAGATTTCATTGACGAGTTAGCAAATGGGTATCACAGCGATTAAATAACAATTGAAAACACTATTGTTTTTATAATAATGATCATACATTACAATCATGATAAACCAACCCCCGTCTATGTAGTTAATTCACGGTTTCCAGTTTATAGAGCATACTATGGAGATGGTTTAGGCAATACCATTTTAGGATTCTTTTCAAGAATGGCCCCAAAAGTGATGCCGTTAGCTAAACAGTTATCAATGAAAGCCATTGATGTTATTCGTGATAAGGGTATTGGTGCTGTTGGAGATCTTGCCGGGAAAGCGTTTTCAACTGCGAAGAATAAAATAACATCATTAGTGAGACGAAAAAAGAAACCGTTACCGTCTACAGCAGAAATGCCTGCAAGTGTTAGTAAAATTATAAATAACGCAGTAGATGAAAAATTAGCATCGATGGCTTTAACCCCCGACGCAAATATGATAGCAGGAAGTGGCCTTAGAAAACGCTAGCGTTGAAAATCGTTTACGATTTTACGATTTAGACTCTGATAAATAGAATAAAATGTTCAAAAAGTCACGTGATCCAGCATTTGATATAGACGCCCCAGTTGGCAAGGATGATTCTGAACGCGATTATCAATATTACGCCTATCATGCAATAGACTCAAATAGTCGATCAAGAATTGAACTTCAAGTTCATGATACTAGTAAATACTTTCTACCCGCTGAAGCGTTTATTGAAGTAGAAGGAGAAATTGTAACAGCTGCTGATACTCCTGCTGTACCAGCACCGTATCCAGTTGGTACTCAGGTCGGGTTTGTCAATAATGGTATCATGGCGTTATTTGAGAGTGCAAAATATCTCATTGATGGAAAAGAAATTGAGACGATAGATCGTGATGTTGATGTGGCTACAACAATCATAGGATTAGCGAGATATTCTGATGATTATACAAGATCAGCAGGACCTTCTATGATGTTTGCTAAGGATATTAAAAATACGGCTGGAGGAAATCAATTTATTATAAGACGACCAAAGAATAATGCTGGCACCGCTAATATTGATGCCGAGGATATGATTATAAACAGCGATCCTAATTTAAATCTAGGAGCTGCAACACGAAACGCAATGTTGGAAGGGCGGCGTAAATCATTTTCATGCGCGATTCCACTGCATCACATATTTGGATTCTGTAGAAATGTTAGAAAAGTTATTTATGGAGCTAAGCATACAGTATCGCTTGTACGAAAGAGTGATGATAATGACGCAATTTGGAGGATTCCAGCAGATGTTGCAAATCCAAATGCTGATGCCGGTAAAGTCAAATTAACAAAAATATCATTGTGGATGCCAGTGTTGACTCCAGCAATCACCGCAGAAGAACGATTACTATCATTTATGGACCAAGGAGGAAAGTCGTTGTTGAGTTGGTTATCAGTGAGTACAGATGTAAAACAATCAGATATTAACGGGTTATTCACGTGGAACCTAGCATCAAAACAAGGTGTTGCTGCGCCGCGTCATATATTTATTGCGTTACAGGATAACACACGAGTTGGCAATCAACTCTTCAGCCATATGATATTTGATCAGTTAGGTGTGAAAGACGTCTCACTGAGAATAAACGGCCAACAGGAACCATCCGAGGATATACAACTTAATTACACAGAAAATCATATTGCACGAGTTTATCATAGATTGTTGTCATTTATGGCACGTGATCAAAATGTCGATACCGGTCTACAAATATCACAGTATGATTTTAAAAATCTGTATCCGATCTATTACTTCTCACTGGAACATCTTGATTTGATGAGACAATCTGTTGTTGATATACATTTTAGAGCTAATGTGACTCGTGGTGCTATTGCTAATTATAGAGCGGTTGCTGTCATTCTCAGTGATAAATCAATGCTACTTGAAGGTGTTGGAGGAAGAATCAGAGTGGTAGATGCCCCAGTAGAAAATCTTTGATTGGAAATTGCTGTGCAATTTCACCATTGAAATTGTAAACGATTTAGAATCAATCTATTATGTATAATGTCATATAGTGTTATTAGTGTTGCGTTAACTCCTGGTCAAATCAAAAAATTGCAATCAGAATCGGCTAAAAAATGTGGAACCACAATCACGTTGAATCCTAATCAAATGACTGGTGGTGCAAATAAATTATCACTGACAACTCGTCAAATAAAACATTTCAATGATGCACTTGTAGCCAAAAAAGGTGTTCAGATTACTCTTTCTGCGGCTGCTATCAAAAATATGATGAAAACGGGTGGTATATTTCCATTGTTAGCTGCAATACCAGCATTGATTGCAGCAGCAGCCCCAGCGGTGGCTAAAGCAGCGGCGTTAGGAGCCGTTGGTACTGCAGCAGGAATGGCACTAAAGAAGGCAACTGGACAAGGATATAAAAAAAGGGGAAAGGGTCTGAGACTACCAGGAACCCCGTATTCATGGTACAGCGGGAGATCCGTGAACGGATCAGGCCTGAGACTACCAGGAACGGTTTATTAACTCAAAAATCTTTGATGGTTCCTATGTCCAATTTTGATTTAATGGATGCTGCTAAAAAACTAGCGATTAAAAATTTCAGAGGTGTTTTTATGAAAGATCAATTACCACATCAACCAAACAAAACTGAAACAGGTATTATTAATCTCGATAACAGCACCGGACCTGGAACTCACTGGGTTGCATACGCTATTGATCCACGTGGGATTGTCTATTTTGATTCATATGGATTAGCCCCGCCAAAAGAGTTTATGCGTTATATAAAAAAATTTCCAATGAAGACTTGGTATTCTACGCTACCAACACAACAAATCAATGACCCACCAATATGTGGCAGCGAAGTATTAAATGTCCTTGACGCTATTTCAGCATCTAGAAAACCACCTCATATTGTCGTAAATGAATACACTAGTAATCGCTTTTTAGAGAGAGAAAGAGTTTTACAATAACATGATTGATATTTGGGGAAGACCTCTGAAACCCAAACCCGATGACACTGCAACCCCTGATTCTATCAAGGATATAACAAAAAAAATTAAAGATGAAATCGCTGAGACGTTGAATTTAGTAAATGTTGATCCTAATGAGATAGTTGTATTTCAAGACAAACAGGGTAAATTGAAATCTAGTAATATTTCTCTGGATGATATTTTAGTTAAACAACAAAACGCAATCGAGGATACTATCGCGTTATTTTCCGATCAGGGTAAATTGAAAACCAGTGGTGTGTCGTTGGATGATATTTTAGTTAAACAACGAAACGCAATCGAGAACACCGTTGCGTTATTTTCCGATCAGGGTAAATTGAAATCTAGTAATATTTCTCTGGATGATATTTTAGTTAAACAACAAAACGCAATCGAGGATACTATCGCGTTATTTTCCGATCAGGGTAAATTGAAAACCAGTGATGTGTCGTTGGATGATATTTTAGTTAAACAACGAAACGCAATCGAGAACACCGTTGCGTTATTTTCCGATCAGGGTAAATTGAAATCTAGTAATATTTCTCTGGATGATATTTTAGTTAAACAACAAAACGCAATCGAGAACACCGTTGCGTTATTTTCCGATCAGGGTAAATTGAAACCAGGTGTACTTTTTTCGACGATTACAGATCGATTTAAAACTCTCAACGATGAATTAAAAAGTTCTGTGTTGGAACTAGCAACACTTCAATCTAAAACCGAAGAACACATAAAACAGTTTACCGCATTTCGTAGAAATATCATTGATAAATTTATTGGAACTACATTCGATAAAATTGAACTAAAACTCCCTGATATTAAAAAATCCATCGATGAGACGAAAATCTTCACCGAGGCCATCAAAAATGATTTTTCGAGGATGATAACAATTATTGAAAAAACAAAAATTCCTCATGAGAAAACCAACAACTTAGTATACACGATCCAACACGGATCATTTGAGTGGACACCTACAAACAACAAATTAGATATCACTGCAACCGTTAAGGGTATTTATCGATTAACACTAGTAACACCATTGTCTCAATTTAATATTTCATCGTCCAGTTCATCCGGGGTCAATAATACGATTTCAACGATCATCGACAAGAATACAACTGAAAAGTTCACGATCACATCTACTGATAAAAATTTGGTTAGGGTCTCAACAACGTGGTATGTGGAATTCGTAGCGGTTTTAAGTTGAAAATTGAAAGGATTTCACAATTGAAAACGCTAGCGTTTTTAAAATAAAAATGATTTCATCATCGCAATATCGCTATGATCAGGTCAGAGAATATCAAAATAGACTCAAAACCCTCACTGAAGAGTATGCAATGAAAATTAAAAAATATCGCAGGAGAATTACAGCAATTGATGTTACAGTGTATTCAGTGAGTGGTGTAATCACCGGAGCTGGTATTATACTGTCTTCAGTGACAATGATGGCTCCGATAGCTGTTCCAATTTGCATTTCTGCGGCAACAACAATCGCTGGAATTATTTCAATAATCACAAAAAAAATATCATCATGCAGCCAACGGAAACTACAAGACTACATAATTCAATTTCATGTTGTGTCCACTGCATGCTCGCAATTATCCTCATTGATATCGTCATCTCTCGATGATACAATTATATCAGAGAGTGAGTTTTCAGCGATGGTAGATATATATGATTCTGCGATGTCAAAATTAGAAATACAAAAACATGAGTATAATAACAATGACAACACCGATGGAATCAGAAAACACAAACCCGAAAAACAGAATGATCTCAATAACCTCAACGATATCAGATAGTGAATTCTCAGTGATGGTACGTGTCTATGATTCCGCAGTATCAAAATTAGAAATACATCATGAGTATAGCAACGATGACAACACCGATGGAATTACTTCAACAAATAGTGGAGAACACGAACCCAGTACAAACCAGCATGATCTCAATAACCTCAACGAATCCAGAATTCAGTGTGAATTTCCCCTCTCCGGTCCCAGTGAAGGAGATAGCGCTAGCAAAATTACGAGTATACCATAGTTGGCCAAATATCAGATCAAAATCATTTGGTGGTCAACAACCCAATAATTCACTGGTATTTGCAAATAAGAATAAAGACGACGGTACCCCAGACTGGAACGTTGTTTCCATACCAACCGGATCATACCAAATTGAACAAATCAATAATGAATTCGCGCGTAGAATAAAATCGATTACTGGAAAAGAATCAAAAATAGCTATAACAGTTCATGAGCCAACACTATCATCTGCCATTGAAATAAGCACAGAAGGATATGTCGTAGATATATATCAGAGTTCTATTAGAACCGTACTAGGATGGCCTGAATTACCACCCCGGGGAGAAACCGTTGATTTACCAGAACCTCAAAAAACTGATTATATCACCGACAGGACAAAACTTGACAATCCAGTAAAAAGCTATAGCGATTATGACAAATTAAATTTTTTCACTGAAAAGATAGATAAGGGAGGGGAGAAATACTACATAACTCGACAGGATAAAATCACTGAAAACTTCACAGCAATGAATAACGATATTTCGTTGTTGTTAATATCCCTTAAATCCGGCTCTCTCACCCGAGATGAATTTATCAGCGTCATAGAAACATGTAACAGAATCCTCAGTGACATTTATATATTTCATTCACTAATTATACTAGAGGTATCCATTGCCAGACGTCCTAACACGAAAATAGAATTTACGACAAAATATCATATAAGCGTAGAAAATATTTCCGAATTCAATCTACCAGAATATAATCTCTTAGAATTACAAAAATCTCTCGATGATGCCATCGATGTTGGTTTTAAAATAATTCATGATACGTGGAAAAAATCAACATCACAGGAAATAAAAATCCTCAAACATAATAATGACCCAGATGGTGGCGGCAGGCATATTGCTCCGTTCAATGTGAATATTTCATCGGTGATAGCAATCAATTTAGTATGTGATGTTATCGAAGGAAACTATCAAATAAATCTCGAACGATCAAATCAAGCTCAGCAGGGGTATATTTTGTATTCATTTGCACCAACAGCCCCTCCAGGATTTTTAATAATCGAGTCCCCGGTGAATCCAATCTATATGCGATGTCATAATAATTCATTAACCAGAATTAATTTCAAACTCACTGACCAGTCCAATAATCTGATTGATTTACAAGAGGAGGTTTTACAAATTAGTCTGTTTGTAAAGTCCTAAGGACTTTCATCCTGAAAGGATTTTCGCCCTAGGACCGGACTTGATAAAATATTCGGTTGAAAATCAGTCATTTTTTTTATTTCATTGATTTCATTGATTTTTCATTGATTTCACTGATTTTTTTTTTGGACCTAATCCATGAAACGATATCAGATTCACACACACATTTGGCCTGATTTCATTGGTTTAAGCCGTTATTTATGAGGGATTACTTAAAAATATGTCGTCTGATTCGCCCCCTCTGCTGCTAGGGTCTTCTAGAACAACATTGAATCAAACAAGTGACGGGATCGAGAATAGCAGATTATCAAAATTGAACAAGTCATTGACTTCGATTGCACCACTCGATCCTTTGATGATTTAAAACTATCAGTAATAGAACGGCTAATTTGTTTAAATATTGTAATACGCACAGGGGTATTCACTTGACCGAGCGGTGTCAAAACCCTGGCGCGAGTCACGCTGGAAGTCATAAGTTTTCCCCAAATTTCCAAAGACTTCCATACAACTTGAGTTGTAAAATGGAAAGAGAGACGTGTCTGCTATAACTAATAATCTTTGCTCTAATCAATTGGCGACCCAGAGGAGACAACTTGCCCAAACGTCCATTAACTGCACCTTAGCATGGTTTTTCTCCATTATCATCCCATTTCCGTACCGCAAGCCCGTCATGCCATAGAAATTCCACTAGTATTCCATTACTAACTGGGAAATATTTAACTGCGCGCCTCTAGGCCAGTCAATCCACAGAATTTCCGGCGTATCACGCTCATATACATACGCCCATTTTCCACTATGGCCACATAAACGGTACCTACCAAGTTCCAACTTATTGATTCCATTCTATAATTTACTGATTTCCAACCATAAATGCCGCCTTTTCAATCACAATACTTGTATACACCACTGAATTTTAATATGGACTATGTTACAAAAAGGGACAGTCATTCGGCTTGTACCCAAATTCACTACTAACGACCCAAGCATGGTTCAAATTCACTAACACTTACTCCAAATTTATTACAATATATTTCAAATCTTATTGTAATTCGGTGAAAGTTGTATTTCTAAACCGCGTGTATTCCTAATGAAATGAAGTTTCATAATTGTGTATGTATTTGATTAAATTGTTTATTTATTTTTCCGGGGGCTCGGAGTTGTTTGTTCAATATATCTGCTCAGTTTATTTATCTATTTTCATACTCGAACCGAGCAATTATATCGAGGGCGGTCATCTCTTAGATAAGGAGTATCAAAAAGGAGCGGGTTATAGTTATTATTATTATTATTATTATTATTATTATTATTATTATTATTATTATTGTTACAGAATTAGAAAGAAAAAAAAACTTTTCTTTTGCCTGAGACATATTTTATTATTTGTGTTGTGCGTGCGTGCGGCACTGTCTGGGATTAAAAGGTGGCTTTTTCAGACGAGCGACGAAACAAACGTGTCTCGCGCCGCCGTAAACTACTGGCGTCTACAAACATCATTATCACGATATGCACGGGTATTTTACCGTGAATATTACTCACTGTCCTTTGAATTAAGCAAGATTAAGGTATAATCGAGGCAGTGATCAATTGGATCTATTGAAGAGAGCACGTATTTTCACGTGGTATTTCTAAAAGCCATAGTGGTGAGTGTTCAATTTATTTCATTTGATATGTGAAGTTAATTGAGTTTGTATTGCAATATCGTGTAAAGATTTATTTATTACAACGCATATTTGAAACGTTGTGAACTGTGAATTTCAAGTTGTTTTTATAGAGTTTAATGTATTAGCATTTTCCAGAAATCATTATTAGTACCAGTTTTGTTTTATTGTAGCTTACAAGGTTACGAGACTACAAGATTACAAGCTTATGAGATTACAAGATTACAGTTTACGAGGTGGTTACAAGGTTACGAGGTGGTTACAAGGTTACGAGGTGGTTACGACGTTACGTGGTTACGAGGTGATGTAACCAGCTATCTAGATGTCTACATGAATGTACTGTCTGTACATGTGGTGAAGCCACGACTGTAGACGTAGCTAATACAAGAGTGATGTATGCTGTCTGTACGTGTATACGTATGACTGACTGTACATGTAGTGGATCCGTGAAGGGTGTGAACAGCCGATACAAGAGTGTCAACCCGAGGAACGTGGTGAAACTGTGCGGTTTATCGGTGGATGAATCGTGCGACTGTACAAGGGTCAAGAAGCATATGTTTATTCCAATTGTTTAAATTGGTATATGTGTATTTACATAGATTATTTTGAATCTTAGATGAATTCCAGGAGATTTGTGAATCTTACTGACAGTGCAGAACATTTTTAACATATTTGAAAACTTGAGATTGTTTGAATCCCAAGCCTTGTCTATACGTGAAGCTATATGATTATTTTAGTGTGTACTATTATTTGAAATTGAGGTTTCCTTAAGCTGTATATCAGAGAGACATATATTATTGGTTTATTTTCAATGTGTGATAGTATAGAGTGATTGAATCAAGTGTATATTGAGCGTGTGTGAGAATCATTGTACTTTTACATCATACATTTTTCTTTACTTATTAAGTTAATACAATTTTATCTTTCACGCATTGTGTTTGAATTATTCATTTGATCCAATACCCACTCGGTTACTGAACACCTACCATTTGACAGGTGGGGCTTGTACAATGCTATACGAATAACGCTCATAACCCGCGAGTAACCTGACACTCCATTATTCATGAATACAGAGAGCCTTCATTAAAAGTGGATACAAAATTCCTCCATTAATCATGAATACTGAGATACTACATTAAAGGTCACCGGCCACCTATATTGTGCAAAAGTCCAATATCATTATAGGCATAATATAAATGCATTTATCATATATGTACACCATACAAATGTTTAAATAGACTAAACATTCCGTGTTTTAAATGAAAAATTTTACTCGGCAATCTCCGTCCACAATCGGTAATTTCCGCGTGCCAAAGACGGATATGACGTACATTTATCCCTTCGGTTCAACGAGCCATTCATGCACTGTATTGCTTATGGATGTAACCAAAAGGATAATATATAATAATTCTAAGATTTCGCCACATGGTTGTCAAGGCTGTATTTATTGATGTTTATCTTCAACTTAGTAACTTATTAAATCTATAAAATTTGCAATTTGTTTTCAACTTTTCCATTGATCAACTCCGATTCTGTACTTAACGAAAAATAAGTGTTATCTGTTCCTTTCGTTCTGCTCTTCAAATAATTAGTTGCGTTTTATTTGGAAAAAAAAGAGGAAGTAAGAATGATGGGATGTCTGGAGTTTTAGATTAAAAATGGTTCCAATATAATAAGCTATGTTATACTGAGATGACGTTATGACATTGACTTTTATAACCCGAAATCCACTGAATTGGCGCTGACCGTCAATAAGCCAAAGTGTTTTGTTATTATCTCTCTAACTGAACAGTTTAATCTGATTTTTCGTTGAAATTTGCTAACCATTAACAAATGATACTTAAACTCAACTTAAAAAAAAAAAACACATTATTGATGCCTACTCAAGAAATGCGGTCACTATCGAATTAATCATCATGGCTAATGCGCAGAATTCGGACGGTTTCTGAAAGATCAGTCGTACTACATCATTTAGTTTATTTCTTCTTTTTGTCAGTGTTCGTAATTTTATTATTTCTCAATAATAACACACTATTTCAATTTTAAAAAGAGAAATTTAAAATATACTTCATTACTAAATTACCGATGTAAAATAAACAAGATTAAGTTATTTATTAATATATAATAACACCATGATCACGCGTACTAGACCCAAATACACTAATGAGGCACAAATAATAATAATAATAATAATAATAATAATAATAATAATAATAATAATAATAATAATAATAATAATAATAATGAGGACTTTGTATATCGCCTAATCTTTCGAAGCTCTAAGCGCTTTACACCATCTATAATGATATGACTACACTACAGAAAAACAAAGGACAAAAACATTGAAATTGGAAAACATAAAAACATGCTGAAAACATATAAGATACAACACATGATTAGGTCTCTAAGATTGTTCCTGCAGTCGAAACAGGACAAATCAATGTCGCTGACACGTTAACTCATTATATACATTTCTTTCCTTAATGCATACATTTTTGTTGTATCAATATAATATTTATGCACGGCGTTTTTTTTTTTTTTTGTTGTTGTGTAAAACAAGGGGTTTTTTGAGTATAAAAGGCGCTCAAAATTGACTTTTACGTTTTATTATAAATAATACAACCAAATAAATGGTTATTGTTGATGCATATCATTTTTAATATGGGTAACACGTTACTTGGTCCTAATAATATGAAATCAAAATCATTTGATTTAATAAACCCGTCAGAAATGTAATCATTTTTCATATATCTCTGAAAATTATATCTTGATAAATCTATCAAGTAATATTTCGACTAATTTTAGCATAAATAATTCTTAAAAATACGTACGTTACCGATACATACGTGACAAAGAGATACCACACTACGGAACACTTGATGATAGCCGACCAAATTAGCATGATGAAAGGTGTCATGCCGCCATATTTCAATTCTCAGTATAAAACAAAAACATCAAGTACAATCAGGACAAGCCGCTAAGGTTATATTCTATGTACTAAAGACCACATATACGTAAGCGATTTAAATTAAAAATTTTGAATGACTTTTACGTTTTTATTGTATTATATTATACGCTAACGACTAATATTGACGTATATGTGAATAATAATAATAATAATAATAATAATAATAATAATAATAATAATAATAATAATAATAATAATAATAATGTCTAATCAACAAGAAGCGTATACTTTCTCTTCTGGGGATAAATGTGCGTCATTCCAGCTGGCGTCCTCTATAGGTGGGAAATCTTATCTAAGGGGAGGTAACAGCGTTCTATACTCAATTTTCGAGTAATTAAATTATTATATCATCTTTACGCTTCAAAATTTTTTTTTAAAAAATTGTGCGAGTATGACTACTTCTTTCACATAATGCAAATATGATATACACATATAAATGTCAGAGTATGGCCAGTGATAATAAATACGGAGATACTATAGTAATCATGGATAAAGAGATACTTCATTAAATCATGAATACAGATATACTCCATTATTCATGGATACAGAGATATTCCATTAATCATGGATACAGAGATACTCCATTAATCATGGATACAGAGATACTCCATTAATCATGGATACAGAGATACTCCATTAATCATGGATACAAAGATACTCCATTAATCATGGATACAGAGATACTTCATTAAATCATGAATACAGAGATACTGCATTAATCATGGATACAGAGATACTCCATTAATCATGGATACAGAGATACTCCATTAATCATGGATACAAAGATACTCCATTAATCATGGATACAGAGATACTTCATTAAATCATGAATACAGAGATACTGCATTAATCATGGATACAGAGATAATCCATTAATCATGGATACAGAGATACTCCATTAATCATGAATACAGAGATACTGCATTAATCATGGATACAGAGATAATCCATTAATCATGGATACAGAGATACTCCATTAATCATGGATACAGAGATACTCCATTAATTATGGATATAGAGATACTCCATTAATCATGGATACAGAGATACTCCATTAATCATGGATACAGAGATCCTCCATTAATCATGGATACAGAGATACTCCATTATTAAATACATACGGACATACTCCATTAATCATGGATACAGAGATCCTCCATTAATCATGGATACAGAGATACTCCATTAATCATGAATACGGCGATACTTCATTAATCATGGATACAGAGATACTTATTAATCATGGATACAGAGAAACTCCATTAATCATAAATACGGAGATACTCTATTAATCATAAATACAGAGATACTTCATTAATCATGGATACAGAGATACTCCATTATCATAGATACAGAGATCCTCCATTAATCATGGATACTGAGATACTCCATTAATCATGGATACAGAGATACTCCATTAATCATGGATACAGAGAAACTTCATTAAATCATGATACAGAGATACTGCATTAATCATGGATACAGAGATACTCCATTAATCATGGATACAGAGATATTCCATTAATCATAAATACGGAGATACTCTATTAATCATAAATACAGAGATACTTCATTAATCATGGATACAGAGATACTCCATTATCATAGATACAGATATCCTCCATTAATCATGGATACAGAGATACTCCATTAATCATGGATACAGAGATACTCCATTAATCATGGATACAGAGAAACTTCATTAAATCATGATACAGAGATACTGCATTAATCATGGATACAGAGATACTCCATTAATCATGGATACAGAGATACTCCATTAATCATGGATACAGAGATACTTCATTAAATCATGGATACAGAGATATTCCATTAATATTAAGCGTGTCTCATTTTGTAGCCTCCAACATTGTTTTGAATAAGCTACCGATGTTTTCCATGGCTTCCTTAAAACATGGAGAATGTAGAATTGTTAAAGTTAATTATTTCTGTTTCTTTCAGACAGTTCAGAAATTTACTGACAACACATATTCTTTCATCAAACTTAATTGTTACTCAACAGATAAAGAAACAGCTTTGAAAAAGGATGCGTATGAACTATCTCAAACACTAAACCTAGGGCTGTCGCACAAAGCATGATTACAACAGAGTTCCAGAAAAAAATCAAAGTGAAATGTTTGAATCGTATCAAAGACAAAGGGTGCCATGAAGTGAAATGTTTGAATCGTATCAAAGACAAAGGGTGCCATGTCCTTGGCAGCCATATAGTATGTTTAAAGACAAAATGATCCTCATTAAAGACTGCAAGATATGAAAGAAATTATAAATAAGTTAGGCTGTGATATCGAGATGTCAGCAAGAAATACAAGCAACGTACAACGTTTTGAATTGGATGGAAGTTAAGGTGGACACGGTTTGAGCCGATATATTTGTTGGAAGTTTCAGGTATGTATGTACGGGAATGGGGGCGGTTAGAGCAACACTGGTAGATGTTATTACACGCGTCAGTCAAGAAAATCTGTTATACAGCATAGTTCTAAAATACGATGACACATTAACAACATTGAAATTGCCCACCACATGCAAATTAATAAATTAAATTTAAATAGCTTTTTAAAGCACTAAATAAGAGCATGCAGCTGTTTTCATTACAGAGAAAATCTATCACTCATTCAGGATAGACGTTGATACACAGAAGACAAATTTTACTACATCTAGAATCGATGGAAAGAAAACTAATTCTTATGTGGGAGATATCTATTTTTTATATAATCTTTTTTTACTTACCGTAAAATTTGCAACCATTCCTCAGTCACAATCTTAGAATATTTTTTTAAAACTGTATTCAGGTTTCTTCCATTATAAAACGCTAGTTAGCATATATTAACGACGAGTAAGACAAAATGTAAGTGAAAACACGGTTCAGAGACAGTAAAAAAAATGGTTAATTTAAATAATAAATATAAATGTAATTGCATTAGTATCGCATAATGTTTGGGGAAGACATACATGTTTTGGAAGACATTCAATAGCCAAACTTTTAAATGGCAATTTAAATCGAGATACCGTATAAATGCAATCATGACAGAAAACCTAACTTTTAAACACAAGTTTCGAATGCGAAATTAAGTTATTTATATAACTGTAATATCTTCTGTACACCGCTGCTAAGGAATTTTAGCGTAATGGACGAAGTAAACACACCTCGCTTATTTTGGAGAATGCGTACATATTCAAGATTCTTTGGAATGATATAATTTTGTCAGACAGCAAAGTAATATAAAGTAAATATTAAATTTGTCGATATATGTTTTCGAGTGATAAGAAATTAAAGCGTATTAATAGGTGTAACAACGTGTTTTATCAATGAAAGTAAATATACTTGGCACGTCCTTCTATTGAAAATCATCGTTTTTCATCAAAATAAATAAGAATAAATTGAAGACGCTCGAAGTCCTTTCCAGTCCGTTAATAAAGTTACGTATGTTCTTTCTAAAATTTGCAGCTGGTTCTTTTTCTTTTTCTTTCTACTCTACCCACCTTCTTTTATTTTGTGTACAATGACACCAAAAGTGAAATTGCCAGTATACAAAATTAAGATTCTTCTGAAACTGCATAAATTGGTGTAAGTATTTTTTCTTATGCTAAATAAAAAGTGAAAACAACAACAAAAGAACAATATGTCATCACTAAGTTAAACGTCACTGACGACAAGACGACCAAAGCCACCAATGCCATTCAGATAAACCGTAAGAGGATGTGTATAATCATTAGACAAACATAAACAAAGAGATAAAAAAAAATGCAATCAGTCAAGGAAACGAACAAGATTGAAAATAAAGATACTGAAGAAAGAAAAAAAACAATAATAAACAATTAGGTGCAAGAGAAGTAATTGAAAGCGAAGAGATTTTTAAAAATCCTGCGATAAGAGTTGTACATGTATATAATGTTTAAATCGTACTAAATGTAATGAAAAAATACATTACAGTAGAAAGACTCCATGACCAAGACGTTTATCTTAGCCAATCAATAGACCATATTAATGGCAACATATCGATATTGTTTGGAGGAAACAAAACAGTTTTCGTTGCTGATGAGTACTGAACAGTCTAAATTTTGTAAGATGCAATTTATTAGACAGCGTAATAAATCACTAAAATGCAATTTTTAACAACACGTTGCCGTGATTGATTTTTAACTGGGATAACGATCAAACAGTTGGAGAGGCAACGTAAACTTTAGTTAAACGACTAAACGGCGACAATCCAGAGACAATGTGTGCCATATGAAATGTGTCCTAAGGTGAAATTTTCCACCAAGCGGTTTACGTAATAGGGACGGAATAGAAAATTATTCTAACCTCAATGTACCCGTGTAAATTTTCAATGGCTAGATGAATTTAACCCTTATTGACTGAGCTAAATAAACGTCATGTTCCCAGACAAAATTCAATGTTTTAAGCAGTTTACTTCGCGTAATTAGTCAATTCAAATATTTCTGCGGAAAGGAAAGTCTTGTCTCAAGTCCAGTTGACTAATCAAAAGTATTGTCTCGTTATAAATTGTCCAAGGGACGGATACCTGGAAGTTAGAGGGACACGGAAATAAAAGGAAACGATAGGTTATGGTGCGGAGAAACGAGCGTGTCTCGGAAAGCACAATTGGAAATAGCTCTATCTAAACACTATATTAGAGAAAGAGGGAACATTACGGTCGATAACCAAAAAGGAGGCTGGAGAGAAAGTGAGAAGATGAACACCTGACATCAACGCTGAATCTAGAAGGACCTGCAAGCAACTAGGTTATACAGACATTCTGGGCAGTTTGAGTTCGATCCTTCACTCATCAAAATTTGTCTGATCAGAATAAATAGAATGTCAACTTGCATTTGTTTACAAATAATGTTTGGTAATTCTATTTCTATGACAAAGTGTATCATTTAATTGTCAAGTTCACTTTCATTTATATACATAATTTGTTTATATGTTATATTCTTCATACAGGAGCTAGTGTTCTATATCTCTACTCAGATATTCATCCAATAGTTTATTGACACAATCCGGGCAATAGATTCAAGGCCGATAATCCTATAGATAACGATAACCCAACCCACCACAAATCAATGACATTTCCGACGAACTAAAAATACATCGTTCACTTTAAATAAAGGAAAAGAATGAAACAAATTATTGAACAAAGAATTAACTGTTAAATATAATAAAAACAGTCAGGGAGATAAATAAACAAAAACAAAAATAAATATGGTAATGTACAGTCTCATTGAGAGAAGGTTTAGAAAGCCGCCAACAGATTAGGAAGCTAATTATTGATTTTAGCACAAAATTAATGACTGCACTATTACCCTGTCAGACGAATAAAAGATGAGGGTTATATAACTGCTGTAAATATGAAATCGAATGTAATGAAAGATCAACACTAGCACCGGAATTGTAGGTTACTGCATTTGTATTCGAACATATGAACCACTTATTCGGATGAAAATACTGCCCGACCTTGGGATGTTCACCTTGTACCGCGCAAGTTGTATCCAGAAGGGAGGTCTATATATATATGAATTCATGATGCGTCGTTTTAATAGTCAGTGAGATGGTGATATGAGAGCAGTCCACTTCCAGTTCTAACGTCAATATATTTGACAGAAGTGTGATGGTTCTTGGAAAATTTTAAATCTGAAATTAAACCTAGAACAGACACCTGGATATATGCATTTTAGCGTGAATCAGTCAATGTTTGCTAAATGCACGATACACGCAAGAGATGAAACAAAACCTATGCCATTCATATAAAACATGTACGCAATGTTTTTGTTGTTTCATGCAATTTGTTTTTCTTAGTCCGTTTCTGGACATTATATTATTTTCAAGGTTTTCTTAGTCGTTTCTGGACATTGTATTATTTTTCAAGCGTGAAGTGTGTCTAGGAATGCAGTAAAACATTCCAATTTATGTCATAGAGATAAAAATGAATGAAAGCCAAGCTGACTTCTATAGTATAAAATATGTGTAATAAGCTAGTAAAAAGAGACATGTAGGCAGACATGCATACCCTTTACGATATGTGTAATAAGCTACTGAAAAGAGACATGTAGGCACACATGCATACCCTTTATGATATGTGTAATAAGCTAGTGAAATGAGACATGTAGGCACACATGCATACCCTTTATGATATGTGTAATAAGCTAGTAAAAAGAGACATGTAGGCAGACATGCATACCCTTTACGATATGTGTAATAAACTAGTGAAATGAGACATGTAGGCACACATGCATACCCTTTACGATATGTGTAATAAGCTACTGAAAAGAGACATGTAGGCACACATGCATACCCTCTATGATATGTGTAATAAGCTACTGAAAAGAGACATGTAGGCACACATGCATACCCTTTACGATATGTGTAATAAGCTGGTGAAATGAGACATGTAAGCACACATGCATACCCTTTACGATATGTGTAATAAGCCACTGAAAAGAGACATGTATAGTTTCAATCTCAGTCGTAAACCCGATGGAACAATCCCCTCATTAACACATTTGTTCAAAAAACTGATGTGAAGGCTGCTTTTCGTCTGTTTTTCCGATATTTTAATATTTGATATTTTAAAGACGTCATTATTCTCGGCGGATCATAATTTGATGCCATTATGCTGTAGAAAAAATTCAGATTGTAGTAGAAAAAACAACACATGCGCCAAGGTCCTTCATTTAATACACCTCTCCCTACTACCTACTCTCCATATATACTAACACAAATCAATGAAGCTGCTAAAACGAACGTCACAATGTTTTCAACCTTAAAATTAAAAGGCAAAAGCTGTGGGTCTTGGGAAACTAAAAGTTGCCTTATAACAGCGTTTGCAGAGTTTATTATTTGCACAAGACCTTGGCGTTTGTGTTTGTTTTTTCTGACACAACTTTGACTGCAGGAAACCCATACAAATCACAACTCCTAGATTCCATTAATGTTTTCAGCCTCAATCGGTCAGTTAATCAATTCTTCATAGACCTGATGATAATATTCTACGGTCCTCCCTGGTATCCCACGAACTTGAATTACATCATCTCTGCATTATATACCATATGTACGTAACAGTCCCAAATCCTCCACCTTTATTTGCTACTAAGAGAAACCTCCGATTGATACATAGAACCAAATTAATGCATGACATCCGAGCAAACCTAACAACATGCTTACCTCCTACAGCAGAACAACTCGATAACTGCCTGCGTTCATTCCTTGAAATACATGTCCCAGCCACCAAGCACATCAATTTAAAAGTGTTCTCCATGGTATAGCAATGTTAGGGACCTGCTAAAAAAAGACCGCTGTAAAGCTGAGAGGTTTTGGCATTCATCCAGACTAACTATTCATAAGCAAATCTATGAAGCTGCTAAAACGAACGTCACAAACATAGTTTATGAAGCGAGATCAGTCCCCTATAGTACTAAGATCACAGAATTTTGCAGCTGCAATGGGCTCTTCCATATTTACTTGCAATCTAATGTCAAGAAACAAATGTACACCACTTCCTACTTCCTACTCTCCAGTCGACATTCCGGACCTATTTTCAAATTTCGTCTGTCACAATAAACAAACCATTAGAGATACGCTTGACAACACAATTTTAATTGACTCATTATTGTCACCATGCAGTCGCCATACATAATTTTAGCGACAACCGTTAAACGTTGAACCTGTCTCTATAGTTTTAGTTTGGACATTCGTGATGAAGAGGTGCACCAAAGGCTTGTGAACTTGATCCATTTCCAATATCACTGATGCTCGATCCAATATTGCCTCCATTAACTGATGTTATTAATCCCTTTCTCTTTTCCGGGAAATTGCCATCAGTTTCAAAACTTCCATATAAAGCCTCTGCTGATGAAACCAACACTCGACCATAACGATTTAAAAACTACCGTTCAGTTTCTAATCTCCCATTCATATAAAAAAATCTTAGAAATTGTTGTTCTAACCTAAGTTGTATCTCATCTGAATTCAAACAGTATTTTTAGCAATGTACAGTCTGCATAATGCCCTTGTCACAGAACTGAAACTACTCTGATATCTTAAATCACAGTCTCCAGCATGTATTTGGAATTCATGATACAGCCTTACTGTGGTTCAAATCCTACTTGGTCAACCATACACAACTTTTGTCCACAAATGGAATACACTATAGCCCAGTTGATCTATTCTGTTGTGTTCCACATTGGTCTGTTCTTGAACCTGAATCCTTCATTCAATACACACTGACTTTGCCTCAAACAATACATATCAGCAACACCAACATTAAATTCACAAAGTCAGTACAAATCCTAGGTGTTACTCTGGACAATACTCTAACATTGTAAAACATGTCATGAGCATATGCATGGCTGCATATCTTGAACTGAGACGCATCAGCTCCATTCGCAAATATCTTTCAGTTGATGCAACTGAAACACTTGTGCGTTCATTAGTACTTTCAAGACTGGACTACTGTAACTTAATTCGGTCTTGTTCGTCTCAATATCTACTCCAGAAACTTAAAAAAGTTCAAAACACAACTGATCGGATCATCTTTAGAGTACCACGATCAGAGCACACCTCCCCGCTGATATGTACCCTACACTGTCTATCCATTCGATCAAGAATCAAACACACAATTTGTCCTCTGTGCTACGTTTCACTGACGGACTGCAGTCCAACATACCTATCTAGTCTCACCCATGTGTAAACACCAGCAAGATACTTACGTTCCTCTTCTGACAATCGTATACTCATTATTCCCACTATGAAAACGAAGTCATATGGACAACATTTTTTGCATACCAGGGCCCAGCAACATGGAATGAATTGTCCATTGAAATTAGACATAAAGACACAGTGGTCCCTTTTAAAAGTTCTCTTGAAATTCACTTTTGTCGACTGAAAGAACAAACTTAAAAGACAAAATAATGTTTCCTACCTTAAATATTGTCAGCATTTTTATGTTTTCTAATTTCATGATGTTTTTTTTTTTTTTTTTTTTTTTTGTAGTTATATTTTTATAGATGTTGTAAAGTGCTTATAACTTCTGAAGATTAGGCGCTATACAAAGTCTTTATTATTATTATTATTATTAGTAGTAGTAGTAGTAGTAGTAGTAGTAGTAGTAGTAGTAGTAGTAGTAGTAGTAGTAGTAGTAGTGTCTGAAATTAATCACAATATCATTGATTATGTCTCAAATTAATAGCCAATATCATGGATTATGTCCCAAATTAATCACAATATCATGGATTCTGTCTCACATTAATCACAATATCATGTATTATGTCTCAAATTAATCGCAATATCATAGATTCTGTCTCAAATTATTCGCAATATCATGGATTCTGTCTCAAATCAATTGAAATATTATGGATTCTTCTCAAATACGCAAATATGTTCTATATTACGTAATGGCATTTTAAAATATATCAGTGAGATACAAATAATATCGTCATGATGCCTTTTGCATTTAGCAAATATACCTACCACTGAATATGTTATTTAAATCTGTATTTGAATAGCTAGGTTTCTTTAATTCGTCAACAACATTATCATTCTCTCTCTCAGAACGAAAAGCAATTAAAACGTGCATAGACTCTTAATATAGATTTATTTACTCAGGTGAGATATATATAAAATGCCTGAAAAAAACTAAATGCTTTTAAAGTATTGACAATTTAATTATTTTTCCATCCTGTATATGAAAAAAGCTGTGTTGTACAGTACACCTTTTACATTGTACGACATACGGACACCTTGTTAGGAACAACGTTTGGTTAAATTTGGTAATACATTAGTTATGTACTAAGTTTAACTCTCTGTACCATCATAATAATGAAAACGATGGAGAAATCGACATGGAAGAATATAGTAGAATGCAATCTACGTTTTTTTGAGTAGATATAAAAAAAAATATTTCACTAGTGAAGTCGAAACAACATGCATTGCCACTCTTGTCTTTGCATTACATTGTTTCAGATTTCACACGTCAAATAATTCCCTATATCTACTCAAACGATGGAAATATCCTCTATATATCAAGCTACATATATAGAAGCCCTAGCAATATAAATGAGATTATTTGAAGGATGATCATGCTGTGTCATTATTCATTCTCTGCTGCAGCTCATTGATGTACATACCGATTAAAATCAATCGCTGTGATCGTAAACACATTGATGACGAGATCTTCACACCCTCTAGGGATGAATATTCAGAGAAATTATATTAACATCCAAGACTGGTTGATTTCAAGACTTTGAGGAACATGTCCTATGGGCATGATATCAGTTTGATTTAATGACCTTGATTGTAATAAATCCTTCGTAACATGTCTGTCCAGTTCTAGCAGGAAAGTTTCAGTCTGACATTGTATAAAGATTGATGTCAGTCTAATTTCACTGAAAATAAAAACAGACGTAGGTTATATATTTTGAACAAATTATAGCCATACTTTATTCTTTCAATGGAAAGAACTTGAAAAATTGTATTTAAAAATATTTGAAAAGCTTCCAACACTGCTTTAAATATTTTATTGAAAATTAGATTTTATTTTTAAATGTGCAAAATAGTGAAAATGTTGTAGACGATTGCCAGATACTGTATTTATTTAAAAATTAATCACCTAATGAAAACTTTTCCTCAGAAACTGCTTGTACGATTTTATTGAAACTATGTAGGCTGGACATGTGGTCAGCGTAGATGAAAATCATTTTTCCATCAAACTATTTTTGGGGAACAAAGTTACAAAAATATGAAACATTGAGAACTTTACTTTAAATTATTTATTTCAGCGTTCTTGAGCCTGATTCGTAACATAGTTTGTGCAGATTCACAACAAGGCTTAATTTTGCCTCTAATCTATCTTTGGTGAAGTTTACTGAAAACATTTATTAACATGGCTATTTTGAAGATGCATTTTGTCATTGCTTTTGAGGCCATACTGATTATAATAATTTTAAAACATTCTTGGCTACCGAAATGGTTCATGCAATTGTGAAACAATTCTCTTTTTTCCCATCCTGTTCATGATAGGAACAATTTAGAAACAAAAGTATTCTGCGAATTTGGTTCGTCATCTCTTATTCTCCAACACAGTTTAAGGGATTTCAATTAGGCCTAATGTACTACATTTGCGGTTGGTATAGAAGTGTCATAAGGTTGTATTTTTCCTCAGATGGATTCTTGTAAATGTTTCTCGAACATTTTTCATAAAAGGTATTTGGAAATTCATTTCGTCACCACTAATTCACCATCATTTTTTTTAGAAAATCCTGTTGCAATTTCGTAATTTATATATGTTATTCGTGCAGATGCGATGTAAGGTTTTAACATTCCCCTGGACCATTATAGGGACGAATTTTATAAAAGAAGGTATTTTGGGAACTGACTTTCTTATACCTTTGTCTCGCACACAGCTTCAATGATTTTTTATGCCCAATAAATATGTGTCTTAAAGATTTACACCTTTTGTATCTGAACCATTTTATTTGAACTGTTAAAAAAGAGATTTCATTGTGGCAATCGTTGATCGGGATTTAAGGCCATATCTTAGCGCATGATAGGCTATGCCTAACGGACAGGACAGACAGAAGCAAGTATGAAGGCCAGAAGCAAGCTTTCTGATATGAGAGTTGGGTTTGACATCTCTTCCAACATCGCATATAAATATTTAATCGAAACTCAAGCTGGATAGATATTAGAATGGCGTTGAAGAGCGAAATAATTTACTTTTCTTCTCTAACCATTGTGGGAAAAATGTCTTAATTCATTGTCAAAAGGGATATTTTAGATACTGGCTTGTCACAATAGTCTAGAGAAATCCAATGGATTTTTATATAACATTTCTTGCATCTTTGGATTGTTGCTGATATCGATTCTGTAGATCAATTATAAATTTCCACTCATTGATTATTAGTGACGTATGTAAATCACCATAAATGTATTAATAATCACTCTTTATAAATAAATTTAATAGGGTACACAATTTTATCGCAATCCTTTCTGCTTTTCATTCGCCCTACCCTCTCATGCATAAGAGGCAAAATTCGTAGAAATCTGGAGTGAGAAAAAAAGAATTTGAGCTGGGTGAAAACTTAGAAACTGAACTTACGCCAAGTAATCTACAAGAAATAAGTTCATCGTTGCAATATGTCTACAGTAAGACTTATATATATATATATATATATATATATATATATATATATATATATATATATATATATATATATATATATATATATATATAATATAGTGTTTATATAATCAGTGATACAAAATTGCCTGTAGACATACTACGATACATTTATTGGTTACAAGACACGCATACTGTAACATATTTGTAACAAGATAACCGAATTTTGGATTTATAACAGGACACTTTTAATGGTGATACAAATACAATGTTTATTGATGAACAACTCAAATGAAGAAGAAAATAAGAATTATGATTAATAAGTGCATGTATAAGATGCAGATATTGGACAAATTAACACAATCCGCAATAACAAACAATGTAACATAAATGTGAATACCATTAAACGATCTTACACAGTACACAGACAAATTAATACAATCCGCACGAACATAGTAATGTAACATAAATGTGAATACCATTAATGACCTTACACAGTACAAGAACAAAGATAACTGATTCACAGTAATTTCACGAGACGAATATAATGATGCGTTTTATTCAAATAGTAAATATGATTCACTAATCTCATGTAGTAAAATGATGTATTAACTCAAATAGTGGAAAATGAGTTACTTTACTCAGATAGTAAAATGAAACAAAATGGGACAGATATTATACAAAATACATGTACAGTCCCAAAACACTGGGTATAACGAACTCCAAAATTAGCATACTGCTAAAGGATTACATGTATAGAGTTATACAAAACACTCCTTCACTTGAATATTTGGCTAGCAGTCACACTGGTCAATCAAGTAGGCAGCATTACAAGGTAGTCATCGACCACCATTGAATTCCTTGGTCAATCAAGCAAGCAGCGCCCACCAATCCGTCAGCAGTGTCCGATCAGCTGCTACTCAACCAGCAACACAAGAAGTTGCACGGCCGGCGCTCAACGAGCTCCGTCGCCAGCTCTATCGGCAGCTCCTCAGCCGCGATGACCAGCTTGTATGGTCAGCTCTACAGGCAGTCCCGGATTACACATTAGGCACAGTAGGCAACTGCCTATGGGCCCCGCGACTTTTATGGGCCCCATCAGGGGCCCCCATGAGACCGTGCCCGTGGGTTTGGGGCCCCAATAGTTTGACTGCCTATGGGCCTCCACGGTGCTTAATCCGGCGCTGTCAACAGGTGGTACACCATCAACCCCCCTGACCACCATAGTCAGCTCCACATTTGCCACGGTCAGCTCTGATCAGCTGAAAACATCCAACACCGTGTACAAAGAATAACACGGACTTATACAGCAACACCTAATAACGTTACATACGGTAAGCTATACAAATTACGTTATCGGCACAACAATGCAAAGAAATAACATGTTCAGAAGTGAACCTAAACTGTGTCCAACAAGAATCCCATGGTTCAAAGCATTCTCAATAAAATGCAACTTTATTGCTACTACTAATCTCCTGTTAAGATACATACAAGAATAGAAAATAATTGCATTATACTACTCACGCCGAAACTACATTGAAAATATACACAAATAAACGTGGTAGTACATATGTATAATCTATATTATACATAAAAAATTAATGAATAACTCACATACCTCTACAGCTGTAGATTGCGAATCCTTAAGTAGACTGCGCACTGACAAGACGTTTCGTAATGTAAAGATTTCGTCCTACGGTAAGATATTTATACAGAGACGATGCAGCTCTACAGCCTTTCCTCCCTATCGTTCAGGAATGTTTAGCAAGGAAGATAAAAAGCCGATTTTTACGATAGAATTAATATCGAAATTACTTTAGATATCATATTTGAAATAACGCCGATTTTTATGATAGAATCAATTTCGAAATTACTTTAGATGTCATATTTGAAATAACGCCGATTTTTACGATAGAATCAATATCGAAATTGCTTTAGATGTCATATTTGAAATACTTGCGTTATCAATTGCTGTAAGGATTTATAAATATCCTTATTCATGCACTTGTAGGCAATATTTTATTTAAATAACGACGTTAAATATTTTTTTTAAATAACGACGTTAAATATTTTACTTAAATAACGACGTTAAATAATTTACTTAAATAACGACGTTAAATATTTTACTTAAATAACGACGTTAAATATTTTACTTAAATAACGACGTTAAATATTTTATTGTAACTTCAGTTCTGTTGTCGGTGCAAACACATCCTTGTCTTTTATACAGTGTTAATATGTCTATCATATCCTATTCACCAAATTGTTTTAAAATCCTCCATACCGGTTCATTGTATACTTCAAGTTTATTTATTTCCTGCCTTTTAACTGGAATAATCTTTCGTAATCAGATTCATTATTCTTGGTGATGTCATGGATGTAGCGTCATATTAATCTAACACAGCAGGGGTCTAAATGCAGTTAAATTCAAGAATATCTTGAGGTCGAAATAATAAATTAAAACACAATTTTGAACACACTAGTAGTATAGTGGGCCATTATACGAACAATGGGAATTACAATTAGAAAAAATAGCCACTATACGTACATGGAGAATTACCATTACAAATCCCTTGGCCACTAAACGTACATGGGGAATTACCATTACAAAACCCCTTGGCCACTATACGTACGTGGGGAATTACCATTACAAAACCCCTTGGCCACTATACGAAATGGGGAATTACCATTACAAAATCCCTTGGCCACTATACGAAATGGGGAATTACCATTACAAAATCCCTTGGCCACTATACGAAATGGGGAATTACCATTACAAAACCCCTTGGCCACTATACGTACATGGGGAATTACCATTACAAAACCCCTTGGCCACTATACGAAATGGGGAATTACCATTACAAAATCCCTTGGCCACTATACGTACATGGGAAATTACCATTACAAAATCCCTTGGCCACTATACGTACATGGGGAATTACCATTACAAAATCCCTTGGCACTATACGTACATGGGGAAATACCATTACAAAACCCCTTTACCACTATACGTACATGGGGAATTACCATTACAAAATCCCTTGGCCACTATACGTACATGGGGAATTACCATTACAAAATCCCTTGGCCACTATACGTACATGGGGAATTACCATTACAAAATCCCTTGGCCACTATACGTACATGGGGAAATACCATTACAAAACCCTTTGGCCACTATACGTATATGGGGAATTTTAACATGGGTGGGACTGTAGACTGACAAGGGGAGCTTAAACAGTAGTGGGAAACTTTACTGGCAATGACAATTACCCTATGAACAAATTTACGGACAATGGGAATTTAACATGAGGAATATTGGGCCTGTATACGGAAATGAGAAAGTTGGGTCTGGTCAACTTGGTCTGCCCGGCGAAGGCCAGGAGCTGGATTTTAGTTAACAGAGGCGACCAGAGACGCAAACCGTATGAGGCATTTCTGGAGGAGAGTGAGGCGCTTGTCTCCCACTCCCACCGCAGCAATGTCAAATTTGGACCACTGGCTTTGACTTCTAGAGAGATGACCACTATCGTTAAACCAGCTTGACGCAGCTTGTCCGTTTTACGCTTTTTTTAATAATATATGTGATTGTTGTCTATCTTCGTCTACAGTATTGTGTTTCATCATGCATTGGCTGTTCAGTTCGTATGTGTTTTTTTATCTCCTTGTTGTGGAAAAACAATTAGATTTTTTTCAGCTGTCTTGCTCCAGTTTTACGACGACCTTTGTTCTTGAATAAACCGTCATCACATGATCGTCAGTCAACCTGTTTATGCTATGATTGACCCTCAATAATTGCTTTAAATGAGCTCATGAATAAAAGACCTGGGACTATATTCATCATTACTTAAATGTAAACGGAAACAAAAAAGAAACGTTGTTTCAATGCTGGCCGACGTAGAACAGGATAAAGAATTAAAGTTATCTCCCTTTCCAGATAAAGAATTTAAAAATTCGGCAGTTAATTTAGATAACCTTGTGCAAATTTTTATTAAATCATCAACCGTTGTGTCAACTATCTCAGAGATACCACTGAGTATTGCATTATTCAACACCCAATCAGTAGGACCACCGGAAAAGCACATATAAATAGTTAATTTTATCAACTATCAGAATATCAACGTCTTCCTCCTGACATAAACATAACTAAAACCATCAGGCGATGAGCCCAAGTGCGCGGATCTAACACCCAACGGTTATTCCATCAAGTATGCTGCTTTATTGGCAAGAAATAACGCATATACATCAATAGTTTCAGCATCATATATGAACTTAATTTTGAGAAGTTATTACTTAGTCCCTGTTTTATAAAATTCTCTTTTACCTCTAAATTCGATCTTTCTTTGAACTATTGTTATCATGGCACATAGTGATAACTATTGTCATCATGGCACATAGTGATAACTATTGTTATCATGGCACATCGTGATAACTATTGTTATCATGGCACATAGTGATAAGTATTGTTATCATGGCACATAGTGATAACTATTGTTATCATGGCACATAGTGATAAGTAATGCCGCAATGTATGCTTGTCGGGTTTGCCTTTTGGCATTTTTCACGTTACATCATGACAAACTAGATCTTTAACGTCTTTATAAATTTCAGTTCGTTAAGTCTAGCTCTTTCATCAGTGTTAATCGGGTGACATTTGTTTTTTTACAAGAGACAATGCGGCAGCTGCCTGTAATATTTAATTTTATTTTGCAAAGATTTATATATGATCCAAAATGTTTACATATAACGTTTAATTCGTGAGTTTTTCATATAACATATAAGTCATGAGATATTGAAATGAACCTGTTTTTTATGTTGTTCTTTATTTAGGTTTCTTAAATTGCTCAATTATGATATTATGTTTCCAAATAGCACTCAATAAGGGATGGGGAAAAAAGAAGTGGATGGCATTTGTGATGTTTGGTTGTTTGCGATGTTTATTATGTTTCACGCATTACGAAAAGTTTATAATATCTTAATTATTTTTCATTTGAAAATTATGTTGGTGTGACAGATGATTCACATTCTATCCAATTCAGCTGACCTTAGGTAATGAAACAAACATTTATTTTATGACAGAAAAGACAAAATTATTTTCCCTTAGGCATTTATAATACCGTGTTGTCCACAGCACCTTGGGACAAATAGTTTAGAGTCTTGCCTACTTTGGCATAAACAAATATTCGAGTTAATGTTTGCCATGGCGCATGCAAACACACACGCACACACAAGTATATATATATATATATATATATATATATATATATATATATATATCAGGTATTGTTATGTGGAGTGATTACTAAATTAATCACCATGTGTTGTCTCTGCATTTTTATCGTTGACTCAAGAAAATTGTGCAAAAACTTTCAATAGAACTAAAGTGGTTAATCAAAACACATTCGGATTACTTGGCCAGTGGAATATTGGCAATTATATCGGATATGACGTCATAACCGGTATTATCTACCTGTCTCTGATTTAGTTCTACAAACATTAGCATGTCTACCCAATTGGTCATTAACTGTCAAGGATGTAAGACCATCTCATTTAGAAGAAAAGAATTGAAATGGAAATCTTCAATAAATCAGATCTTGACTTTCATTAGGCTTAGCATTTTATGACTGTGTCAGACGTGTCTGCAATAGATCTCCAGGTCTTGTCCAATAAATGTGGTATAAAAGTTATTAAAATCTGTAGGAATCTTTTGGATGTAAAAAAGGAACATCGATCACGACATCGCAGAAAAGAGGCTGAGCAGCAGAGCTGGTGAACAGACCTTTTTGCTAGAACGTCTTCTTTTTGAAAAAGAAAGCTTCCAAAGAAAATGAAAATATAAGGTCAATAACGCCAAACAGAAGCCTCAAACTAAAACGAGTTTTTCTAATTGGGTTAGTTTGTTTTGTCACGTTTTGTTGGGGATTATTTTATTCTTCAAATGTTGTACCCAAAGGGCCTTTCATTCAGGTCGCACCCTCTTACTGCTGTAATTAAATCAATTACCTAACCAAACATTTTATCAAGATCTATATATATACAATATTGCGACCTAGGATCATGTATATTTATTACTATAAATCAGTTTGGGGTTACTTGAATACATGGGAAGAAACTTTTAATCTTGATTATTTCTACATATCTCCTGTACACCATGTCTGATGAATATTTCTTAATGTACGTGTATCACCTCCATTACCTCCAGCTAAAATGTTATAGTTATCTCTGATCACCTTCGGAAAAAAGTGTATATTTCTGTGTTACATAAATTATATATGTATTTGTATGCTTGCTAGATTTGATCATTTGCATAGCATCACGTCATCATAAACAACAAAACTATTAATAAATTCGTCTAAATCATTTACAGATGGGGCTTCATCAATATCACTGATACAATCAATACTATAATCACCTTCATTCAATAATTTTGCATTTTTTCATCACAATGATTAAGAATATCGTAGCATCTCTAATCATCTACACACGGTACCAATAAATAAAAGTTTTTCCATTTGAGCCATCTCATTATCAAATTAAGTAATAATTGCGTCTTACCACTTCCAGACAGACCTATTATTATCATTCTGATAGAATTTGGTAGAGCTGGATGATATTTGACTACTCTTGTTTTCGTGTCGCTGAGAAATGAATCACATTCATGGCATAGAAATGTAATTAATAATATGGATTTATATTGTTTTAGCTACAGAATACCCAATTTCACGAGTGGAGTAACAACAATAATAACAATAAATAAAAAAGTTCACTTACAGACAGGTGTGGGAAATGTGGTACAAAAATATAAATTGGTCTCCCTGAGAAAACAATAGGTGGTGATATCGCTACGTCTGTAGTAAAATGGCCAGGACCTCCATGGGCTAAATACCCAGGAAAAAACAGCTTGCTGGATATAATTATTGTGGTCTTGGAACCCTACTTAATATATGACTTGACGAACGATATCAGCCAAGATCTGGAGAGTATCCAGTAAACGCTATTGATCAAGCATGTCACGTTCATGATGTAACATATAAAATAAAGATTTACAACAAATTACATATTGCAGATATGAAATTGATACACTCGTTAAATTCCATAAACAAAAAATCTTTTAGAGCATCAATAGTTAATTGGTTAGTAAGATGTGCGATGAAAGGTAACTAGTATTAGGAGCTAGTAATTAATCAACCGATCATACAATAATATAATCGATTTATTATAGCCCAAGAGAATATTGAAAAGGTAGATCAGCGATTAGAGAACTCGCCGATTCTGCAAATGTTACACGTAATCACATTTTGATTAGGCGGATATTTCGTTTTCACTACATGATAATATTAAACTATGTAGAGAGTCACAACACATATAAATACACTCTAACTGTCGTTGACGTTGCAAGTAGATATAAGAAGCAGAACCATTATCAACTAAAATGGCTCCTGAAATTGTATTAGCGTTTCAACGAATTTATCAACCATGACCCTTGCGATAGCCTCAACTACTACAAGTTGATCCTTGCAAGGAAGTTTCTTGGTGCAGTATCATATCGGATGAAAGAAACGTCAAATTCAGGCGAGGATATAGCGCAATTCATCGTGATCAGGCAATCGTTGAATGATTTAATTGAACACTAGCTGAGCGGTTATTTGGATATCAATATGCAATGGAAATATTTCAAAAATGCATGAGATCTCATGAATGGGTTACAAGACTACCAAGTGTGAGAGCTGTATTAAATATTGAAATTACTCGTGCAAGGCACGTATTCTAACAAACATAATCGTTGTTTTAGTGTATAACGAACTATCTTTCTACTTGCATCTATCAAATTATCTAGTCTCCACAAATACAAAATATTTTAAATATGTTTCTGAAATGATATCCCCCATCATTTCACACAACTTTATTCGGTTGTAGTCTGATTCATTTTTAGGCTATCTTAATTCTGGCTCCAGCACTCTATAATCATCAATTACTTCTTCATAATAATCTATAAAACCTTTCAGCCATTCATGCGGAGACAATCCAACAAAAATTGGTGGTTAACCGTGATCGCCTCACATTATCACAGCACTATTTTTGTGAACAAACAATCAAAAGATATTTTTAATATAACTTTAGATACTTTGCATATTTCATCCCAAATGATGATCTTTTGCATGTATTTTCATCCACTCGTTCACTTATCTCCTTTCCATCGAAATATTGTATGATATGTGCATGATTTAACATTTATTTTCTTCATTACTCTGGAGTGTCTGTTTGTAGGAGTTAAAACGATGATGTCAACAGTGTTTGTCAAACTGTCGAAATATTTCGATCGCACGAGTTATTTTACCAGAACCTTCAGGTCCATTAAGATAAACTGTCTTATGTCTAGCCACAGGATTATACACTGACGGATTAGTTGATAATTTTAATGTCTAATATTTTTTGCATTAAATATCCTTGATTTCAGCGTCGGCAGATTGAAAATAATTATGTGACATTTATTGCTTTATTCTCCATTTACCCTATGATACGTACTTATATAAAATTGATTCAGCCATTCTGAATATTTTCTTTCGATGTAAAAGGAATCTGTAGCGACTCTAATCTCGGTTTTAGGAAGTTTGCTTATCATCGATAATAAATTTATCGAAACATGCGCGATATTGAAGCTCTTAAATGGCTAAACAGCACTGACTCGTCACCAATGAAACTAACAATTGTACCTAATTTAGTTCTTTGTTACATTAGCAATTATAAAATCGAATTCAGCATCGTGTCGTTTATGATCATATCGTCCTCCTTTGGTAAATTCATTCTTCTGCCATGATCGTTAGCGGGTTGTTTTTTCTTCTTCAAAATCGGTTATTTCAATATTTTCATCATTGGAAAAACGAACGATATGCTATAATTGCTTTACTTATTTCAAGAAATATTATTAATTTTTCGTCGATCATATATCGAAATAATACAATCGATACCTACTTCTTTTCTGAAAAGTGTTTACCAAACCACACATAGAAAATCGGGATGCAAATCTTTAGCAAACTCAAATGACTCGATACAAGCGAATCAAGTAAAGTCAAAATCTGTAAAGGTCTGTTTATCGCAACTGTGGTCCTCTCGTGTATTGGATGCCCAAATCGTTTAAAATATCCAAGATATTCACCAATGCCGAGAGAAATTCCTAGACAACACTATATGCCATATCCACTAAAATAATTGTATTTAATATTCCAAATTCTGCCGTTTCCACATTCGCAGCAGCATAGCATAGCTGCACATTGCAGAAAGATGGACTGGGTATTGTAAATAACTCTACAACCAGCCGTCCACAAGAGACCCATAGGTGCTGACAGTTCCAAACTCCACAAATGATGATGATTTCCTGATTTTCAAAAAAGAGGGGGGGGGTCTGTAATAAGAGCACTAAAGAATGGGAAGGCAGCTGGAGTAGACAACATCCCAGCTGAACTTATCACGAATGGTGATAGAGCTACTAAAAAAAATCTGCAACAAGATCTGGCAGACAGGCAAATGGCCAACACAGTGGACCCAGTCACTGATTATAACACTCCTCCAAAAAAACGCAATCTCCAGCTGTGCTATAATTACAGAGATATCAGTTTGAAAAGCTATGTTAGTAAGGTGATGCTGAAGATCATCTTGAACAGACTGAACTCGCAAGCAGAAGAAATAATTAAAGTGGAAGAAGCACAACAGAACAAATATTCAATCTTAGGGATCTGTGTGAAAAGTACTCACAACATCAAGACATCTATCCCGTGTTCATAGAATTCAAAAAGGCTTTTGACAGAGTGTGGCATGAAGCAGTATGGTCCACAATGAAGACGTACAACATGGGTCAAAAGATGGCCAGCACCGTCAAGTAGCTGTACGCCAAGGCTACCAGTGCAGTAACTGCTCAAGGTTCTGTAAGGGACTGGTTCAAGATAACAGTTCGAGTGCGTCCGGTGGCCTAGTGGTTATAGAGTCCGTCACTGAAACGAGAGGTTGTGGGTTCAATCCCCGACTGAGTCATACTAAAGACTTACTAAAATGATACAAACTGCTGCCTCGCTTGTGGCTCAGCATTAAGAGGTTTTTGTTAGGACTGGTCGGTCTGGTGTCAGCATAATGTGACTGGATGGGACATCATGCTACATGTCTGAGGCATGATGCCCCAGTGCCAGACATCACTATAAACTGCTTCACTGTAGACATCGTAGCGATATGACTGACAAATTGTTAAAGCTACGTTAAAAATCATAATCAAACAAAACAATCAAGTGCGTCAGTGCTGTATCCTGTCACCCATGCTTTTCAATATCTACTTAGAGCGCATCATGAGCGAAGCCCTGGAAAACCACTGTTGGACAGTCAGCATTGGAGGGCTTAACATCGCCAACCTACGCTTTCTACGCTTTGCAGACGACATTGATGGGTTTTGCAATCAGTGAAGACGATCTTGCCACCTTAGTGAATAACCTGGATGAAACATCTTTCAGATGTGACATGGAGATAAGCTCCGAAAAGACAAAGCTGATGACAAATAGTGGCAAACAAATCTCAACAAACGTTAAAGTCAGAGGACAGGAAATGGAAACAGTTGGCCAGTTCAAATATCTTGGTTCCATAATCACCGAAGAGGGTTCAAGAGCAGAAATCTTTTCACGAGCAGCAAAAACAACTGAAGATATGTCAATGCTAAAGTCCATCAGGATCTTTTTGTATTCATGTCAGGCCTGGACCCTGACAGCAGATTTACAATGCAGAATCCAGGCACTTGAAATAAGATGTTATAGAACCATCCTTGGCATCTCTTACATGGACCGAATCACAAATGAAGATGTGTTTAACACCATCAGGATCAAAGTAGACCATTATGAAGACTGACAAAAGGAGAAAGCTGAAATGGTATGGCCATATCACTAGAGCCAATAGTCTGTCCACAACAGTAATGCAGGGCAACGTCCAGGGTGGCAGAAGGAGAGGTAGACAGAGTACAACGTGGACTGACAACATAACAGGATGGACCAGAAAATGTTTTGTGGAGACACATGCATTGGCACATGATCGAAACAAGTGGAGGAAACTGGTCAGATGTTCAGCCGCACAGTGCCTCAACGACTACACTAGGTCAAGAGACTGATGATGATGATGATGACGATGATGATGATGATGATGATGATGATGATGATGATGATGATGATACATCTTGAACCCAATCATTTTGGCTCTTCCAAGAATCAGTATATCTGGGTTTTTTTTGACGGTGTCCCTGTGCTGCAATTTTTACTGCTTCTTTGCGTCTCCAATTCCTGATAGTGTTAAAAACTTTAAAGGTACATTTATCACAAATATTGGGATAAATTTAGCAATTTCAGTTTGAGGCGGTTGTTGTTGAGGATGTTGCGATTTCTGTTATCGAGGTTGTGGTTTTTGTTGAGAAGTTTGTTGAAAAGTTCCCTGTTCTAAATTTTGCATCTGTTCATTTACTTCACGATTTGAATCTAGGACTATTAAATCACTATCGTTTCCTTACGACATGTCCAAATATACACGATACATCCATTTTTTGTATATGTATCACAATCTCCGTTAGCATAATCAGAATGTAAACTTTTATCTTTATCTAAATAATTAACCGCTACTGCATAAGGTAATTTACATATTTCAATATTTTTTCTATAAATAACTTCTGCATTAAATTTAATATTGAATTTAACTTTCTTTTCTTTCTTTCTTTTTGTATTTCATGTATTTCAGAAGGGGCTTGTTCAATCGCTTCTAGTATTTCTTCCTCTCATTAGTTTGAGCAGCAGCTATTGAAACGGAAGTCTTCGTAAAAGTCTTTTTGTTTCATTAGTTCTTTCTGCTATTTTGCCAGATGCTATGGCAGTTTGTTCTAACGTAGGACGAAGACTTTCAGTAACCTTTGAAACTATTTCGGTAGCCTTTATCACTGGTTTGAATAATTGTTCTGATCTGTCTGCAAATTCCACACAAGACTTCTGATGTTCTTGTAATTTTCGTCTGGCGGAATCACGGATTGAAAGATATTTATTAATTGCTTCTAATCTTTCTCAAAGTCATCATCAAAGTCATCATCAAAGTCATCTAGCTGTGAAAGATTATATAGCTGGTGCCATATTATTGATATATAATAATCATTTAATTACTCAAACCTACACCGAAGCAGAGAGGGTGCGACTTCAGTGAAACATTTTAAGGATAAACAAAACCAAATGTGAACAAAATCCGACTGGATAAAGTATAAAAATAAATTTAACCCAATTAGAGAGACTCTCAGATGCTTCCGTTTGCGTTAATGACTTTTTAGTTTTCATTTGCGTTGTCATCCAAGAAAAATCTCTGTTCACGCTCTCTGCTGCTTGGTTCCAAATACACAGACGCAGCTTTTCGTACAATCGAGAACTGGTTAATGAAGTGCAATTATCATATTCAATACTTTACTAGAAAGGAAGTTTAATCTTCAGCTTCAGTCTAAAAACCAGGGATCAGATTGGCTCAAATTTAAGACTGACTTAAAATTACCGAATCAAATTTTAAAACGTATACTTATCTATAAGAATTATTTAGGTGACGATTGACCATGGAATATTATTGTATATTTTATGCAAACGCATGACTTTAATTAAAACATGGTTAAAACAGCTTCAATAAATCAACGATCTCGCTTGCATTCTTGCAGCTTACAATTCAATTCCGTTTGGCTAATTATGTTATGTACCACAAAATTCGGCATTCAAGTCCACTTTGGCAATCAAAGACGACAATTATTAAGGTCAAGAAACACTCCTGGGAAAGGAAATTAAATACTGAGGATGTATCGTGAAAGACATGACAAAACCCCTGAAGAAGAATCGTCAATTGGAATAGCCTATAATATTTAAACAGAGGACATAAAAGTCGAACACCGCAAACGTTGACTTTTTGAAGAATACATATATTCATGACAATGTTAGGTGTTATTTTTAGATAAGAAATGACTCAGTTCTTAAAGAGTACGAGTTGGCTGCCATTGCTAGGTCTTGAATTGGCTTCTTAAACATTTCTTACACATACTGCGCCTGTATAGATGGGTCTTGTTGTTTTAGGGTTTAACGCCATTTTTCAGTACAAGATAGGCTATACATGGCGGCCAGTATTAATGGTGGAGGAAGAACCCGAAAAGAACCACCAACCCACGAGAAGCTATTGGCAAGCTTTCTCACATACCCACATTGGCCGAATCCGAGACTCGAACCCACGCAGACAGATGTGAGATGGTATTGGTCCGTAACGGAGAGTATAGAGGGATCTGTGCAGTTTGTTATGAGAAATCAATGACAGTCAGATTCAACCCTGATATGACTGCGCATTATACGAGTGCAGATCAGGGTATACGTTGTTTACAGTTGAACATTATAAGCACGTATATGTGATGTGGAGATTATTCTCGCCTCGACTGACTTCGAAACTCGGGTTTCAAAAACTATTTGTAAGAGAGGCTGAATAGTTGAAGAGAATTAACTCTTTCACGACAAAAGCAGTAAAGCATAGCAATAAAGGGGTTATGTTTCCTTGCATCGAATTGTAAAGAAAGCACAGTTGCTTGAACAGTCGTGAAACTTTCAATTTTCTAGTCTACGAACAGTTTTAATTTTAAAAATTAGTTTCTAATCTAACTGAAGTGATTAGTTCAAACGATTTTCTAATATAAAAGAAGTATGTTATTAAATAATGATTTTATAATCTAAAAGAGGCATTGTTTATATAATAAAAAGTTAAACAATCAGTTCGTATTCTTGCTCTCTAGTTTATTTTGTCAGACCCTTAGAGAACCTTCTTCACTTTAGACTATAGTTGTGTAGAACTAATATTTTGTACCGCGGTATACGGCGGTATTTCTGAACATACCGCGATCGAGACCAACCCATTAATGTTCATGGACAGGGACCTGTCATTTTTTATAAAATAGTTATGTCCGTCTGTCAATAATTGGAAACATATTTGAGATATGCATATCAAAATAAAATCAAACAATTCATTATCTTGATATAAAAGAAAACAATCTTAGCTCAGAATACAATCACAGCTCACCTCCACCAAATTACCTATTAGTAGATGAATTTAATATGTATATGTTAAAAGCGTTGGGTTGTAATACAAACAGTGTAACTAAAGTGGGATGATTACGTTTACAATATAGCGGACACCTTTAAAAACGAATGGAACTGATATTAGAGAGCACAAATACGAGGCGTCAACACTGAAGCCATCATCTATTTACATTTCTGATACAACAGAAAAGGAAACTGCGAGTCGCAAGCCAACGTCCGGCAATGAAATATTCCAGGGTGAGCTAATGAGCATACAGTTAAACATATAGCACACTAACTTAGCAAATGAGAAAATATTTAGTGGACTTAAAAATTGTGGAACATTCAAACAGAAAACAAATGCTCACCTGAGAATTTTAGAATGATTTACAGTCTTAGAAAGGAATGCATTTCTTGACGCATTTACATTACAAGAGTAACTAAATTAAAACTGACTTCTTTTTTCTTAATCTGAATTTGTTTCAAAACTTTCACTTGGCCCAATTATCTTTTTAGGCATTCTACTTTGACATCACGTTGCCAAAAGTGACACTTGTAAATTAGGTGATGAAAGTATCATAAAGTTTCTTATATATGTAATATTTTAAATTCAATTGCAAAAGATTTGTAAAGAAAGATAAACAATATTTACCATGAAAAATGAAAATATGAAGATCATTACATTCATAACAACATTGCTCAGATATTACATTACACTGTTGAAAACTACCGACGCACCGGTCCACTGGAAAAGTATGTATACCGCGTATCTTTAGAGCCTGCAACATGTAGTAATATCATCTTCTAGAGAACATGACTGGCATATGATGGAAGTTGATTAAAATCAATATTTCGTGTTTTTTCATTGTTATCTAGATGGAGATAACGCAAGTGATGAGCATTAATGAAAATACTGTAAAGAGTGAAAGACAAGAAGCATTGTCAAATTTAACAAGTACTTTATTTCCCAAGAATATAAAGTGAAAATAAGAAAAAAGTATTTATGGTATTGCGAATCAATCAACTGTAAAGTGTCTTGGATCATCGTGCATTGTAACGTCAATGACTTTGTCGACACCTTTGGCAATGTCAAAGTCATTGCGTATAATTTTGAATGTGGACTATACATCTTGCCCCATCATCACGAAATTCTCTTTTAGTACTCCGAATTAATGAGATTAGTATTCTTCATATCAGCCAGACCTCACCTCCGCAAGTCAGGAGTTATTCTGTCAAGATCAAATCTTGATTCGGAAATGGAGCTTTTAAAGGCTTGGTTGTAGATAATCTCTCCAACTCCTCCATATTATATTTTAAACAAATATTTTAATAAAAAAAAATATTATACATACAATGATTCAAATAAAGAGTAAGTGCAGGTAATTGATAATAGGGTCTTCAGTCCCTAGTAATAAATCCTGTGTAAATGAATTGTGCGAACAGCATTTACTAGGTCAAGAGACTGATGATGACGACGATGATGATGATGATGATGATTGGAATATGTATAATTTTACGAATCTATCTTTCATATAACGATATTGAAATGGGAATGCTCAGATAGCAATAGTGAAAATAACAACATTGGTCTCTCGCATTGAAAAGACCAGTACACTCTTACGCACCAACGTTACCAGACACAGCGTACACGTCACAAGAATCAAAACGAAGTTCTGTGACTCCACATCCCCAAACTATATACAAGGCACCTAAACTAACAGCAACTAAACCGTCTAGTACATATGACAAGGGTAAGTACTTCTGCATTGATATATGTTGCACATGTGTGCACATGAATTCGTTACCCATTACATTAATTGTTCAGTGCATGCAGAGTATAATTTAATTCAATTGTTCAGTTAAAACAAATAGCTAACTCCAACCTGACTATAGTATTTATAATATCATGGTGTTGTACAACCTAGGTATTGACTCTATAGAATTTAGAATATATTCTAAATCATCTAATATATGAAAAGATTATGTCATATAAAAGTTATAGTTATAACGAATAAAATATTAAATTTCAATACCTCTACAGCTGAAGATCCGCTCCGGTAAAGAGGTAAGCTTCCTGACAAGACTCGTCGTAGTGTAATTAGTTCATAGAGAATTCGCTCTATACGTATACTAGCTGTGATAGATATTCGCAGCTAGGTACTTTTTACTGCATGCAATGTGCACATGCAGCATGGGAAAATAACTAGAGCCGAACAAAAGAAACCATCATCGGGTAACGCTGTAGGCGGCAAAAAAAAGCCAGTACGTTTTTGATCACATATACATATTGATATAAATCATACACAATTCCGTGACACTATACTAATTACATTCTCGGCACAATAATAGCAAAACAATGCACAAGTGCAAAAATAAACTAAAGGATAAGAATCCCACAGCACTGAACGCTTCTTAAAAATGCAACTTTGTATTGCCAATATTAAAGCAGCAGAGAGTGTGAATCAGACAACTTTTAGCCAAAAATCGATTTTAACCGTCAAAACAACAAATAGAACCTTCCTACGAATTTTCATGTTTTAACCACACACAAAAATAAAGTCTCCATTTGCCAAACAGAGACTTAGTGATTTTGTCTGAAACACGATCTTGCAGGAGGCTTCGAAATGAGTAAAAAAAAAACACGATGGACACTCACCTCTATGATTTCAACCAAATATTTTATCAAGTCCGACACGATATCGCGTCCGAGGGTCTGATAAATTTATCGTCACAAATCCGTGTGGGATTGACTGAGCGTGACTAAAGAAATTTCTAAATCGATTATGATCCATATCACCGCAGCACCAAGTTTGCCAAATGTTTCGTAGTGTATGAGTATCAACTCCGTTAAACACGCACAGCAGATTGCAATTATCGCGAATCACTTTTGGAATTTGTGTGTATCGTTGAGTGACATATATCACATCAGTGCTTTTATGACTGCCTCTGGAAAATATCCTAGCAGGATTCTTTTGATTATCTAACATGATATCGTCATATACGACTAAATTGTTAATACTTCCGTCGATGGAATCAATACTCGGTGCATCGTTGATATCAGTAATAAATTCAATAAAATCATCATCGATTTGAAATTCTTTTGCTTTCTCGTTAAAATCCTTTAACACTTCATAGCATCGCTGATCGTCTACACTCGGGGCTATTAAATACAATTTGTTCCATTTCATCCATCTCGTTATCAAATTAAGTAGCAGTTGTGTCTTGCCGCTTCCAGATGGTCCGATTATAATCATTCTAATTGAATTCGGCAACATTTCATGGTGTTTAATAGGTTCCCGTCGTCGGGTAGCTGAATAATCAATTACATTCATGCTGTTATATATAAATTATGGATCTATATTGTGTGAAATGTAGGGCGCGTACTGGCACAGATGACTTGACGACGATTAAAACTAAAAATAACCGATCAGCGCTTTCTGGTAAATGCGTACAATGTAGTACAAAGAAATTTAGATTTGTTTCCCTTGGTAAACCCAAGGAACCTTTAAAAAAAAACGAGGAGGTGATATCGCAGCCAAGCTAACTAAACTCCCTGGAACCCCATGGGCAAAGTATCCAGGAGAAAAACACCTTCCAGGATATAGTTATTGTGGACCCGGAACAAGACTTGATATCAGACTCAATAATCATAAGCAACCCAAACCCGGTGAAGAACCAATACACGCCATTGATAAGGCGTGTCACGTTCATGATGTTGCTTATAAAAGCAGCAATTTGCAGCATAGACATCTAGCAGATGTGAAATTAATTCATGCGTTAAATGCTATTCCTGATAAATCTTTCAAAGAAAAATTGGCTTCATTTTTGATAAAATCGGCTATGAAAGGAAAATTGATGTTAGGTGCTGGTAATTAATAACAACATGGAATCTATTTATTATTCCCCAAGAGAATACTGGAGGGGTAAATCAGCAATCAATAAACTCGCTAGCGCTGCAAAAGTGAAAAAACCACTGCAGCTCATTGGTTATCCAAACAGGCTATATGCCAAATTTATCTACCACCGCCTAAACAAATTCACTACTCGCATTTTGATGTGACCGTTCCCAATGAAGTTCATCAAGCTGATATATTATTTCTGCCGCATGATGGTGGTTATAAATACGCTCTAACCGTAGTTGATGTTGCAAGTCGATACAAACAAGCAGAGCCGCTAAAAACAAAATCATCTCCTGAAGTTGCTTCTGCATTTGAAAGGATTTATCGAAGGGGTCCTCTGCACTGGCCAAATCTGTTACAAGTTGATCCTGGTAAGGAATTTCAGGGTGTGGTTGCATCTACAATGAAGAATCATAATGTCACCATCAGACGGGGGCATACTGCGTTACATCGCGATCAGGCAATTGTAGAACGATTTAATCGGACTCTTGCTGAGCGGTTATTTGGATATCAATACGCAAAAGAATTCATCCAAGAAAAGCGATCCCGTGAATGGGTTAAAAGATTACCTGCTGTGATTACCGCACTGAATAATGAGATTACTAGAACAATCAACATGAAACCTATCTAGCATTTCCCAACCAATTCTTGGTAGTAATATCACTGTTAGGTATTTATACGAACCAGGAGAGCTTGAAGGTGGCAGAAAAAGGGCTACTGATCCTATTTGGAGTGTTACTGCACACAAGATATCTAGTATAACACGATCTAGCGTTTCTAGACCAGCAATCTATATACTGTATTCAACTGCCCATCAACGAGGATTTACTCGACAACAATTACAAGTGATACCTGAGGATACTCAATTACCACCGCGGGGTCTTAACTAGCCAAAATCCGTAGGATTTTCAAGGACAATTCTTCGAAGCTGATTTATTCTTCGTACTCTGGATACTGCAAGATAGACTAAATTTGACCATTCGATGTGATTATCCACTATCCAAACAATTGTATTCGATATAGTCAATCCCTGTGAAGAATGTATCGTCGCTGCGTATCCTAGCGTCCACGGGGATTTATTAGCACGCAATGCATCTTCGACGACGCTGATATCAACCAGCACAATATCATTTAGCACTAAATTCTGTCTTTGAAATCCTCCTGGAATATCAACTTCAATATTCTGTTTTCGTGTATCGGAAGGCCTATAACATAACGGTACTGGAAGTGTTGTAAATTTTTCTTTATGCAGTTCAAATAACTTCATCTGAAGTGTGTCTCTGACTATTTTTCTACTTGCAATTATCAAATCATTTGGTCTCCACGCTTCCCAGAAATCATTCATTAGAGTTTCTGAAATTATTTCACTTGCAATTTCACACTGGATTCTATCCGGTTGTAATCTAATTAGCGCTTTGAATTCTCGTAACTGTTCATCAAGTGATATATAATCAGTGTTAATTTCTTCATAATAGTCTACAAAACCCTTTAGCCATTCATGTGGGGATGCACCGACAAATGGTGGTGGTTGGCCGTGATCACCGCACATGACGACTTTTGTATTTTTCAATAACAACCAATCGAGAAATGTTTGTAATACATCTAATGACACTGTGTCTATTTCATCCCAAATGATGATTTCAGGAATAAATTTCTCGCCCATACGCTCAGGAGTCCACTTATCTCCTTTCCATCGAAAGAAACTGTGATAAGTACAGGCATTTACCCCTCGCTGTATCATCTCTCTTGCAAGTCTGTGAGTTGGTGTTAGCACAATCATGTTTGGATTTTTCCCACGGAATAATTCAATTGCACGAGTTGTTTTCCTGACCCGCCACAGCCGTTTAAATAAACTGTTTTATATCTACAGATTGGATCAGAACACGGTGGTGCATTAGAAAATTCTGAACACTGATTGCTTTTTAAATAATTATTTTCAATTGTAACATCTGCTGATTAAATATAATCATGAAGCATTTCCCGCTTAATTCTCCATGACCCCCAATTCTCGTTGCTACCGCTTATGAATTCAGCCACATCGCTGTTTATGTAAAATGAGTCAGTGGCGACTCTAACTGCGGTGTTAGGAAATTTATTTATCATTGAAAATAAATTGATAGAAGCATAACCGAGCATAGAAGCTCTCAAATGTGTATACTGCGGATTGTATCCATCGTTGTAGGTAACAATTGTACCCAATTTGGTTCCATCGGACAGAAATGCGTCTTTACGATTGACATATATGCCTTTATTCGTTAGATCCGCGATTACAAAATCGTATTCAGCGTTGTCTATAAGTAACCGTGAAGAATATCTTGTATTGTCGTATTTGCCACCTTGAGTAAATTTACCGATTATTCTTCGTCTAAGATCCTTTGCTTCGTTGTTTCTGATTTCAAATAACTGTTTGGACCAATTTACAATTTCTTCTTCGTTGAAATTTGGAAACAGTTTTCGCTGTTCGCTAATTATTTTTTCTATATCAGGTTGTGGTAACCAGACTGATTTCTGTGCTCGATAGGATATAATCTCTTCACTGACAATTAACGATTTTAACATCTCACAATCAATCATATATCTCAATAGCGTAATTGGCATCCAGTGTTTTTCAGACATGTGTCTACCAATCCAAAGATAACTGCACGGATGAAGTCCTGTAGCCAATTCAAATGATACTACACGAGCAAAACCGGTTAAATCAAAATCAGGCAGTGGACCATTAATCGCAACACGAGCCATTTTGTGTGTGGGGTGTCCAAATCGTTTGAAGTACTCAGAACACTCTCCATACCCGAGAAAACTGCCTGGATAACACGCAATCATATCAACGGAAATAACGGTTTCAGTGTCATATTTTGTATTCCATAATCCACCATGACTGTATTCAAGACAGCTCAATCTGACATCTGATAGAAACTCACTTCGCGTTGGTTTCCACGCGTTTTTCTTCCTAGCAAAATGTGCTGCAACCGAGGGAAGTGTAAAACAATTTGTTAATAATTGATCTTCGATACTCTGGGGAGAAAACTCACAAGCTAGTTTTTTCATTTGATTATGCAGCTCTTCAGTACGGTACAATTCTCCGTTGGGTCTTACAAACTGATCGAATCCACATTCATCGTCTGCATCACTGTGAAATAGCCACATCGACACAGGATCTGTTTTACTCAAATTGTAAATAGCATCAAATAATTTCTGCTCGGAAAAACACTCTCCAGGTTCGGGTATATATTTTACAGTTCTATCCCGTGGGAATATTGTTACTGCAGATGACCACGCGTGTTCGTTATGATCAATAATTTGTATTGGAGTTCCTTGTGATTTATATTTCGATTCGTATAATACTTCTCCGGTTATTGTCGTTACTGATATTGGAAATCTTAATGATTTTTCTAACTTAGCTATATCCTGAATTGTTGCCCCACGCTGTTTCACCGTTAATTACCATTCGGTTATTTTTTTTTAGTCTTAGATTATTTAATTTATTTCCCCGGGATGCATTTGTGAAGTGTTATATTATTCGTTCTGCTACACAATTGAGTGGCAATGACGAATATTTCATGGGTGCTAGTTTTGCAATATCAGGTTTGTCATTTAACGGATATATCCCGTAAACAACTGCTGTTACAGGATAAGATCTCTCGTAGCATGGTTTGTCAATTCCAGTCAAAATTCCTGGTTTGGAATCTTGATTCACAGTGATAGTTTTTTATCCTTGAGAATTGGTTCAAATTTATCACGAATAATCCAATTTCCAGTGTCGTCACGGATAATGAATTTCAATCTAAAAAAATATCTTTTCCGCGTAAGATGTGAGATTATCACTGCTGCTTTTTCATCATTCATGGTAGCATCGATACTGGGTACAATTCGAAATGTTGACCAATAATGAGATGCTCCATCACGCTTGAATTCATTAAAACAATCTCTGATTTTACTAATCATGGTTCTATCAAGAATTTTATTCTTTGGTGTATCAGAAACTCTATCAAGATTGAATTTAGCATTTTTCCAAGGCGTAATTTTCGATAATCTCTCAAACTCCTTCATACTAAAATTAAAACAAGCATTTAAATGAAAAATTTATGTATAATGAATCATTGCAAATGGCTCATGATTGGATCAGTGACTCCTTGTAACAAATCATGTAGAAATGAATTCTGTGGGTATTATATGCAGAGTTTTCGACGTGGAAGTCTTGGTCCGTTACCTTGTATTCGATGTGGGGTTGGGGTTAGGGGAAAATCGCAGTTGTGTCTAAATTGTGGTGGCAAACGATATAGAGAATTGAAGCGTTATTATGACAAAATAATCAAAAATGGAAAATCCTATGGATTTTCAATCAAATATTCTGACACTGACTGTGACCTTGACAAAGTCCCTGACACTGTCAGTATCAAGGATAAAATCATAAGATCTCCTCAAGACTGCATCGAAAGATTTATTATTAGACCAAACAATGAATTAGACAACAATAGTATAGTATACAAATGAACCAAGAATTCAGACCACACCCTGTGATTACAAATTATGAAGCATCCCGTGATATGGTTGTCAGACACTGTAGGCTGAAGAAACCAGTTGGGTGGGATAATGGTGTGGGGTATTTGGTGTTTAGAGCCGGAGGGAAAATACGTCTCAATCATAGAATCATAAATGAATGTCACAATGGATCGATCAAAGATGGTTTTGTTATCGATCATAAGGATTCTAATCCAAAGAACAATTCTTTATCAAATCTACAAGCTGTTACACAGAGTGAGAATTCCAAACGAGGAAAGACTGGCACTTGCAAAACGGTTGGGAAGAGACCCGTAAAATCATTTAACACAATAACTAACGAAGAAAAAATATTTTCATCTATGAATGAAGCCAGTGGGCATTTCGATATTTGTCCATCTTCAGTACGAAAAGTAGCAGAGGGAATAACCAAGACGGCGATTTCAAAAAAGACCGGACAGAAAATTCAATTCATTTATGTATGATGCGTCATATTTTTCATTTAGAATTATATCATTGTTATAGAATATTAATTCTGAAAAAATCAGTAGCATTATAGCTGAAATTTTAAATTTGAAAAGTCAGGATATTAAACTATCAGATGGGTTAAATCCTGATCAAATTGTGTCAGATTTTCAGGATATAGAATACGGAGTTAACACTAACAAGTATATGCTGCCAAAGAAATATGCGCTGATCAAAAAAATTCAGAATTCTATTCGGGACTCTCTTGCATTTTCCAGTGACGTAAGTGTGTTTGTCCCGTTATTTACTATCGTAGAGGGAATACGAAAAGAATTGGGTAGGGAATATGAATTGAAAAAGGAGGTTAATTCGAAGATTAGAAATATACGAGCGTTAATTCAAGAAAATGAACGCTTATGACAAACAGTCGAATCGAAATTGTCTACGAGAATTTTCATGCAAAATCGACAACTTTACCCGACTGAAATTATTGATGATTTTGTCATTTTTTAGCATTTTTTGATTGAAATTATCGATTTTTTTGTCAAAAATCATCAAAAATGAATCCTAACAGCTTTTCTCTATGGAAAATCCAATGCAAAATCGACTACTTTACCCTTTGAAATCAGTGAAAAAACCACCAAAATGGCACAAAATCAGTGAAAAACAGACAAAAATGCATTAAAAACACTGAATAAAAAATATTTCACACTGAATAAAAAATAGTTCACAGCAATAAAAAATATTTCACACTGAATAAAAAATATTTCACAGCAATAAAAAACATTTCACACTGAATAAAAAATCGATGGACCGTTATGGATGGTTTAGTCGATACGATGGACCCATTATGGATGGTTTTCTCGATATGATATGTCAGATTGATCAATGGAAAAGTGGCAAAAGTGTGGAATTAATATTTTATATACAATTTCCACACTTTCGCCATCGATGAATGAAGCTGTCTCACGATGAAATAACACTTCCATGACCGTGTTAAAAATCATCCGACATGTCAAAAAATCAGTGAATAAAAAATATTTCACAGCAATAAAAAATATTTCACAGTGAATAAAAAATATTTCACACACAGCAATAAAAAATATTTCACATTTCACAGCAATAAAAAATATTTCACACTGAATAAAAAATCGATGGACCGTTAATGGATGGTTCCAATTAGTTCAATGGAAAAGTGGCGAAAGTGTGGAATTAATATTTTATATACAATTTCCACACTTTCGCCATCAATGATAACGCCCTTAAAATGTCAAAATAACACTTCCATGACCGTGTTAAAAATCATCCGACATGTCAAAAAATGGCGCAAGTGTGGAATTATATATTTTTATAGCAATTTCCACACTTTCGCCATCAATGATAACGCCGCTAAAAGATCAAAAAAAGACTTCCACGATGGTGTTAAAAATGTCTGTTAGGTCGGGTTCCGGAATTCAAATTGAAAAATTGTTTTACAATTGAAAAATTGTTTGCAATTTCAAATAATGGTCAATGAAGCATTAACGACCCGATTGGCTCGTGAACGACTAGATGCAATTAAGAGATTTATACCTATTCGCAACTCTGTAAGAAATAAACTGCAAGCTAGACAGAGTTTACAAACTGATTTTGCTGCGGGATCTGAAGAGTTGTTTAAATCAGTAACCACAGCAACGAAGGGGGTAGAGCGTGCTATACGGGGAGATACGGGAAAATCTATTATTGTTGAACTTGAAAAAATAGCAGCGGAAACTGAACAAACAAAACAAGCTGTACAAAAAATGGAATCTAAAACACCTGAATCAAAAAGAACAGTAGATGATTTAACGAGGAAGGGTTAGCAACAATTGATAAGACCGATCCACCAGAAATTCCTCCGCTTGTTGTTGCGACTTCTGAAAACAGAAAAAAAATGGTGAAACCAGAACATCATAAATATGTTAGAAATATAACTCACTGGGCTGATATATTCTACAAAATCAAAACTAAAACAAGTCAAATTGACACAACAAGTGCATCATACATTGAATATATCAAGATGGTGGGTACAGTGTATAATCAATATGAAGAGTTTAAACAACAACAAAAACCGCAAAAATTGCAAGGAAAGCGACAGCAACCTGCAAAGAAAATATCTTTTTCACCTAAAAAACAACAGCAACTACCACCTGATCGAGATGATGATTTTAGCTATTTAAAAGAAACGGATTTAGAAAAACTGGATGAAGCAACTGGTTATAGCGGGAAGGGATTGCCAGATTCCAGTGGAATTTCAATCGTTTCATGTCCTGGTAATGTTCTCAGTGATATATCACGATTAGAAGTTCTCATCGGAGGAAAACGGGCTGGAAATAACTCACCGGAAATAATTAATGAAGCAGCTGATATCTGTAGACGGTTATTTCAAGGTGGTATCATGGATATCAAAACATATCGAGGTTTCATTAGCGACTTAGTGGAAAATGGGTATCATAGTGACTGAAAACGCAACACTAGTATTTAGAAATTGCTAGCAATTGAAAACACTAGTATTTAGAAATTGCTAGCAATTTCACAATAAGAATGATCATACACTACAATCATGATAAACCAACCAGCGTCTATGTGGTAAACTCACGATTGCCTGTTTATAGAGCATATTATGGAGATGGTTTCGGTGATACAATTGCAGGGCTATTTACAAGAATGGCCCCAAAAGTGATGCCGTTAGCTAAACAATTAGGAATGAAAGCAATTGATGTTATTCGTGATAAGGGTATTAGTGCTGTTGGAGATCTTGCCGGGAAAGCGTTTTCAGCCGCGAAGAATAAATTAACATCATTAGTTAGACGGAGAAAGAAACCATTACCATCTACTGCAGTTATGCCTGCAAGTGTTAGTAAAATAATAAATAACGCAGTAGATGAAAAACTAGAGTCATTGATGACTCCCGACCAAAGCAACATCGCAAATATGATAGCAGGAAGTGGCTTACAACCACGACGGTGAAAATCGCAATTTAGATCAATGGATATATAATAAAATGTTCAAAAGGTCACTTGATCCAGCGTTTGATATAGACGCCCCAGTCCCCAAGGATGATTCTGTACGCGATTATCAATATTACGCCTATCATGCAATAGACTCAAATAGTCGATCAAGAATTGAACTTCAAGTTCATGATACCAGTAAATATTTTCTACCCGCTGAAGCGTTTATTGAAGTAGAAGGCGAACTTGTAACAGCTGCTGATACTCCTGCTGTACCAGCACCGTATCCAGTTGGTACTCAAGTCGGGTTTGTCAATAATGGTATCATGGCGCTATTTGAGAGTGCTAGATATCTCATTGATGGAAAAGAAATTGAGTCGATAGATCGAAATGTTGATGTGGCTACAACAATAATCTGGTTAGCAAGATATTCTGATGATTATACAAGATCAGCAGGACCTTCTATGATGTTTGCAAAAGATGTTAAAAATACATCTGGAGGAAATCAATTTGTTGTAAGACGACCAAAGAATAATGCTGGTGCCGCTGATGTTGATGTTGAAAATATGATTATAAACAACGATCCCAATTTCAATCTATGAGCTGCAACACGTATATCAATGTTGGAGGGGATGCGTAAATTATTTTCATACGCGATTCCACTGCATCATATATTTGGATTCTGCAGAAATGTCCGAAAAGTTATTTATGGAGCGAAGCATACAGTAGCACTCGTGCGAAAGAGTGATGATAATGACGCAATTTGGAGGATTCCCGCAGACAATGCAAATCCAAATGCTGATGCCGGTAAAGTCATTTTAACAAAAATATCATTGTGGATGCCAGTGTTGACTCCATCAATCACCGCAGAAGAACGATTACTATCATTTATGGACCAAGGAGGAAAATCATTACTAAGTTGGCTAACGGTAAGTACAGATGTTAAACAATCAAATATTAACGGGTTATTCACGTGGAACATACCATCAAAACAAGGTGTTGCTGCGCCACGTCATATATTTATTGCGTTACAGGATACCACACGAGTTGGCAATCAACTCTCCAGCCATATGATATTTGATCCATTAGGTGTTAAAGACGTCTCACTGAGAATAAACGGCCAGCAGGAACCATCCGAAGATGTACAACTTAATTACGGTCAAAATCATATTGCACGCGTGTATCACAGGTTGTTGTCGTTTATGGCACGCGATCAAAATGTCGATACCGGTCTGCGAATATCACAATATGATTTTAAGAATCTGTATCCGATCTATTACTTTTCACTGGAACATCTTGATTTGACAAGACAGTCCGTTGTTGATATACACTTTAGAGCTAATTTGCTTCGTGGTACTATTGATAATTATAGAGCAGTTGCTGTCATTCTCAGCGATAAATCAATGCTACTCGAAGGTGTTGGCGGACGAATGAGAGTGGTAGATGCGCCAGTAAAAAATATGTAATTGAAAATCCTTCAGATTTTTCCATTGAATCGCTTTACGATTTAGAATCAATCTATTATGTATAATGTCATACAGTGTTATTAGTGTTGCGTTAACCACCGGTCAAATCAAGAAATTGCAATCAGAATCAGCTAAAAAATGTGGAACCACTATCACGCTGAAACCCAATCAAATGACTGGCGGGGCGAATAAATTATCGCTGACAACTCGTCAAGTAAAACATTTCAATGATGCACTTGTAGCAACAAGAGGTGTTCAGATTACTATTTCTGCGGCTGCTATCAAAAATATGATTAAAACAGGCGGTATATTCCCGTTATTTGCTGCGTTACCAGGATTAATTTCAGCGGCCGCACCAGCAGTTGCAAAAGCGGTCGCATTGGGGGCAGCTGGAGGCTTTGGAGCAAAAGCGGTACAAGGCATAGCTGAATCATATGAACCGAAGAAGAAAGGACGAGGGTATAAAAAAAAGGGAAAGGGTCTAAGACTACCAGGAACCCCGTATTCATGGTACAGCGGGAGATCCGTTCACGGATCAGGTCTAAGACTAGGACCGGTTTACTAGTTGGAGAGTCTTTGACTCGGGAATCTTCGATTCTTATGTCCAATTTTGATTTAATTGATGCTGCTAAAAAACTAGCGATTAAAAATTTCAGAGGTGTTTTTATGAAAGATCAGTTACCAGCACAACCCAATGATGTTGAAACCGGTATTATTAATTTAGATAACAGCACCGGACCTGGAACTCACTGGGTTGCATACGCTATTGATCCACGTGCAATCGTCTATTTCGATTCATATGGATTAGCCCCGCCGAAGGAATTTATGCGTTATATAAATCGCTTAAAGACTTTTCCAATGAAGACTTGGTATTCTACGCTACCAACACAACAAATGAATGATCCACCAATATGTGGCAGCGAAGTATTAAATGTCCTTAACGCTATTTCTAACTCCTTGGGTAACCCAAGGTGAAAACCACCACATGTTGTCGTAAATGAATACACTAGCTGTCGCTGGAAATCGAAACGATTTTAGAGAGAGATGTATAAAATAACATGATTGATATTTGGGGAAGATCTTTATCAGCGATGAAGAAACCCGAACCCGATGGCACTGCAACCGGTAATATAAAAAATATAATCGAAGATGAAATAGCTGAGACGTTGAACTTAACAAGTGTTGATCCTAATGAAATAGTTGTATTTCAAGATCGTCAGGGTAAATTGAAAACCAGTAATGTATCTTTGGATGTTATTTTGGTTAAACAACGAAACGCAATCGAGGATACTATCGCGTTATTTTCCGATCAGGGTAAACTCAAACCGGGTGTACTTTTTTCGACTATTACAGACAGATTAAAAACTCTCAACGATGAGTTAAAAAAAATTCTGTGTTGGAACTAGCAACACTTCAATCTAAAACTGATGAACACGGAAAACAGTTTTCAAATTTTCGTAGAAACATCGTGGATAAATTTATTGGAACCACGTTGGATAAAATTGAAATAAAACTCCCTGATATTACAAAATCCATCGATGAGACGAAAAACTTCATCGAAGCAATCAATGGTGATGCAACGAGGATGATTACAATCATTGAAAAAACAAAAATTCCTCACGAGAAAACCAACAACGTAGTATACACGATCCAACACGGATCATTTGCGTGGACACCTACAAACAACAAATTAGATATCACCGCAACCGTTAAAGTTATTTATCGATTAACACTAGTGACAACGACTCAATTTAATATTTCATCGTCGAGTTCATCTGGGGTCAACAATACAATTTCAACGATCATCGACAAGGATACAACTGAAAAGTTCACGATAACATCTACTGATAAAAAATTTGGTTAGGGTTTCAACAACATGGTATTTGGAATTCGTAGCGGATTTAAGTAAATAACGGTTTCAATTGAAATCATAAACTGATTTGGAAAGTAAATGATTTCATCATCGCAATATCGCTATGATCAGGCTAGAGAGTTTTCAATGAAACTCAAAACTCTCACTGAAGAGTATGCAATGAAAATTAAAAAATACCAACAAAGAATCACATCAGTTGATGTTACCGTGTACGCTGTGAGTGGTGTAATCACCGGAGCTGGTATTATACTATCCTCGGTAACAATGATTGCCCCGATAGCTGTTCCAATTTGCATATCCGTGGCAACAACAATCGCGGGAATAATTTCAATAGTAACAAAAAAAAATATTATCATGCAGCCAGAGTAAACTGCAAGACTACGTGATTAAATTTCATGTTGTATCAACTGCATACTCGCAATTATCCTCGTTGATATCGTCATCGCTTGATGATACAATTATATCAGACAGTGAGTTCTCAGCGATGGTCAGTATTTATGATTCCGCGATGTCAAAATTAGAGTGACAACAACAGTATAATAACAATGACAACACCGCAGGAATTATTTCAACGAATAGTGGAGAACACAAACCCAGTACAAACAAGCATGATCTCAATAACCTCAACGAATCCAGAATTCAGTGTAAATTTCCCTTCCCCGGTTCCAGTGAAGGAAATCGCGCTAGCAAAATTACGAGTGTATCACAGTTGGCCTAATATCAGATCAAAATCATTTGGTGGTCAACAACCGAATAATTCACTGGTATTTGCGAATAAGAATAAAGACGACGGTACCCCAGACTGGAACGTTGTTTCCATATCAACCGGATCATACCAAATTGAACAAATCAATGCTGAATTGCAACGTAGAATAAAATCGATTACTGGAAAAGAATCAAAAATTGCTATAACGGTTCATGAGCCGACACTATCATCTGCCATTGAAATAAACTCACCAAATTATGTCGTAGATATCTATCAGAGTTCTATTAGAACCGTACTAGGATGGCCTGAATTACCACCTCAACGAAAACCCGTTAATTTACCACCTGAACCACAAAAAACTGATTATATCACCGACAGGATAAAATCTGACAATCCAGTAAAAAGCTATAGCGATTACAATAAATTGAATTTTTTTCATGAATTGGTAGATCCTCCCACTAAGAGAGAAATCTAATTAATTCGACAGGATAAAATCACTGAAAATTTCACAGCGTTCAATAACGATATTTCGTTGTTGTTAGTATCCCTTAAATCCGGCACTCTCACCCGAGATGAATTTATCAGCGTTGTAGAAACATGTAACAAAATCATCAATGACATGGAAACATTTCATTCACAAATCATTCAAGATGTATTAGGTGACAGTAGTCCTAAAACAAGAGATTTATTTGTCAATGAATATAAAATCTCCGTCAAAGATATTCCAACATTTAAACTACCAGGATATAATATATCAGAACTACAAAAATCTCTCAATGATGCCATCGATATTGGTTTTAAAAAAATCCATGACGAAAGGAAAAAAATTAACAAAACCACAACCACAAACAACTATCCTGACACATAATAATGACCCAGACGGTGGCGGCAGGCCTATTGCTCCTCAAAATGTGAATATTTCATCGGTGATTGTGCTCAATTTAATATGCGATGTTATTGAAGGAAGCTATCAAATAAATCTAGAACGATCAAATCAAGCTCAGCAGGGATATATTTTGTATTCATTTGCACCAACAGCTCCTCCAGGATTTCTAATTATTGAGTCTCCGGTGAATCCAGTCTATATGCGGTGTCATAATGATTCGTTAACCAAAATCAATTTTAAACTCACCGACCAGTCTAATAATCTGATTGATTTACAAGGTGAGGTTTTACAAATTAGTCTGTTTGTAAAGTCCTAAGCCCCGAGGACGCGATATCGTGTCGGACTTGAACCGAAAATATTCAGTTGAAATCATAGAGGTGAGTGTCCAACGTGTTTTTTTTACTCATTTCGAAGCCTCCTGCAAGATCGTGTTTCAGACAAAATCACTAAGTCTCTGTTTGGCAAATGGAGACTTTATTTATTTTTTTGGTTAAAACATGAAAATTCGTAGGAAGGTTCTATTTGTTGTTTTGACGGTTAAAATCGATTTTTGGCTAAAAGTTGTCTGATTCACACTCTCTGCTGCTATTAATCTTTTGCTAAGTCGCAAACAAGAATAGAAAATATTTACCTTATACAGCGAAGACCGAATCTACATAGAAAATATACAAAGATAAACTTTGTGGTACAATAGTTATAACTTATACACAAGAACTTAATAACTTACATTCCTCTACAGCTGGAGATGTGCAAGTCCTTAAAGAAAATCGCTCACTAACAAGACGCTCTGTATTGTTAAGATTTTGTACCTACGGTGAACCTTTATGCACAGATATTGTTTGTGCACTGGAAGCATTCTGTTCCTCCCATTGAAAGCACTTCGCACGCACGGCATGCGACGAACACCGAACACCGAACACATTATTTCGAAACATTGTACTATATATATATATATATATATATATATATATATATATATATATATATATATATATATATATATATATATATATATATATATATATATATATATATATATATATATATATGTATGTGTGTGTGTGTGTGTGTGTGTGTGTGTGTGTGTGTGTGTGTGTGTGTGTGTGTGTGTGTGTGTGTGTGTGTGTGTGTGTGTGTGTGTGTGTGTGTGTGTGTGTGTGTGTGTGTGTGTGTAACAACATTCATTTAGGCTTGTGGCCAATTTTAGTGAATAAAGTAGTATTGTTATTCTATACAGGAAATTAAAATACACTCTGCATACAAATATTAACACATAATTTGCTTTGACTCATGTACAGTAGATTAAGAATAGACAATCTACATAGAAAACTATTAACGCATATACAACAGCATACTTGACAATTTAAATTACACACTTTAAAACATAATAACAAATAAAATGTATGTATGTATGTATGTATGTATGTATGTATGTATGTATGTATGTATGTATGTATGTATGTATGTATGTGTGTGTGTGTGTGTGTGTGTGTGTGTGTGTGTGTGTGTATGTATATATGTGTATGTATGTATATCTGTATGTATGTATGTATGACTGACTGACTGACTTTATTTCCTCTTCAACAGAGATCACATCAGATTAATCAAATTCAGGATAATACAAAATCATGAAATACAACAGAAAAGAATATATATATTCTATATATATATAATGTGAAACGTATACCATTGTAATTATAAATGTAGTTCTTTCTACATAACATATGTGCTTATGCATACATACACATACACACACATATATAAATGTACACATATACACATGCATATATAGACACACACAAACACATATATACACATACACACACATACACACATCTATACATATATATGTGGAACAACATGAAACCATTCTCAAATGAAAGAAGATAGCAAAAGGTGACACTCTTATGTTATATGAGCCAGAGAGCATTATATCTCCGTGATGTATCATACAACAAAATTGCGGAATTTGACAACAACAGGATGGCATTTTGTTTATGTTTGGTTTTTTTAAATTAATTAATTTTTTTTTAGCTTAACTACTTATTATTGTTGTTATGACATGTTGGTTGAGAGTAGGGCATGCATTTTATTGTAAAATGAGGTTATGCTTCTTGCCGTCACCAACATGAGTTTATCCCATACATCATCGTCGATAGACGACAAGCAATCTACTCTGCTTCCAAGAAGTGTCTCCAGTAGTATATCGTCTTGATTTAATAAATTAGCCCCGTCTCTCACCTCTAAAGTGTCAATCACCCTCTCAAGGAAGACGTTTCGTTCTTCAAGTAGCATTTCACAACCTAAGATAAGATGTTTCGCTCTGTCGTCAGTCTCTTTTCCACAGAGTTTGCATATCATAACTTTTCCAACAGGCATGACATATAGCTTCACTATTTCAGAGAGAGGCCATAACATAGATGGAAATTTACGCCCAAGAAACCATATACTGCTGCTTGGTTGCAAGTCCAAATGAATGTTTCTGAAGTGAATTAAATCGCTCCTTAGTTCAATATCTGTATTCTAGGTAGATTCTTCGAGATTTTGAATATTATCAATAACATACCGATTCCAAACAAGTTTACATTCGGTTTGTACTCTTACTGCATAGTCTAAGAGAACACTTCCCATACCATATTTCTTTAATATTTTGCCAATATCTGCTATAAACCCAGTCTGTGTTAGTGGGTTGGTCAAGTACTGACATAATCGCAAAATGAAAATCTTTTTCCAGATAAGAGTCCAATCGTCCCTACACAGCCGGTTAAAAAAACACAATTTAAATTTATCTATGTATGCTTCCATTGACCAGAGTCCTAAGGTACAACGCGTTTCCTCTGTGGGCGCAGGGCCGGAGGTAAGTTTTTAAGGGGGGGGGGGGGGCAAACTTGTTTTTGGGTTAAACGAAGGCACGAAGCGTCGAGCCTTCTAGGGGGCATGCCCCCCCCCCCCCCTTCGGAAATTTTTTTTTTCAAGGATGCAAAATGGTGCAATCTGGTGATATCTGAACCTTGAAAAGGAATCTAACAAAAGTGACTAAAAACTGCAATGTTTTAAAAACACTAAAAAAAATATTATAAATAAATTTTTAAAAAATTAGAAAATTTGGAACTCTCTTTGCTTCTTTTATCAAAAGCAGTGAATAGTTTTTTTTTGTAGCAGAGGTGGGTGACACATTCAGATTGGTGCAAGTCCGATTGCCACCTGTAATGAACAAAACATGCGATTTTAACCACAGACAGCTTATGCACAGTCAAAGTATAGCGATGAAGATAAACAGAATCAGTTGTGCATGGGCGCTCGTGTTTGAGATAATCTTGTTCAAAATGTATTTTCTTTTCTTTCATTTCTTCAAGTTTAATGTTTTCACTCGTCATTTAGGCTATGTGATATCATTGATCCAGTACTGGATTTAGTCAGTGTACTTTCTCATTGTCAATACATGCTGAGCTCATTCTGTATACAAAACAAAAGTAGTCATTATTTATTTACCTGACTTTTGCCAAAACGATTGGAGACGTTTTGTACCTGCGGCGTCCACAGGTTTTAGCTTTCCTTTTTGGCATGTTGTCAAAATTTCGGCGCAAAAAACTTCCAAAGTCGGAAGTGAGATTACGTCATAGCGGGTCAGCCAGCGTCTTTCGACAGCTTTGCAAACGAAATCTCGGTAGGCCTAACATAGTATACGTACTATTACTATAAGCTAGTCGACTAAAGAGACCGCAAAATAGGATACGCATAAAATTAAACACTAGCTTCTAATATTATTCTTTGTTTGTTTGTTTGTTTCTGAATGTCTGTCTTTCGTTCTTTCTTCCTACACACACACCTTTTTTTAAAGTGGGGGGGGGGGGGCGGGCCTCCTGGTCCCCTATAGCAGGTCCCGCCCCGGGGCGAATATTTATCGAAAGCTTGCGTACGTTGCGCTGCTTATCTCTGATATAGCTCAAGTTCTTCTATATTGGTGTTTGTCATATTCGACCATAATTCACATCCATATAGGACTGAGGGTAGAATGATTCTTTTCCAGATTTTCATACTTGTTAGAGGGTTCATTCCCCCGTCCCAGATACCAATAAACTAAAAAGAGTTTAATAAGTGTTTACCTTTATCGCATGCTTCTTTTATCGCGTCGTTTGGTTTAAAGTTGTACTTTAGAGGTATGCCGGCATATTTCTTACTTTTGACTACTGGAATTGGCGACTTGCTGAATAGAAAAGAAGGGATATCAGTTCTTCTTTTTGTTTGTAAAGAGGATGCTGCAACTTTTATCTGCGTTATATTTCAATCTCCACCTTTTCGCATAATTAGAGATTGTATCGAGCAGATGGTGCATCGAATGATGCGAATTAGCCATTACAGTTGTGTCATCCGTTAATAAGACACACGGCAGGTGGAGATCGACAAGTTTTAGGCCTCGCAAAATGTGATCTAAATCAGTGATCAAAACGTCTATCATAACGAGAAAGAACCAAGCAGATGAGATACGACCCTGTCCTACACCCTGCTTAATATTGAAATATTTGGACAATTTGCCCACAAATAAAACAGAACTGGTTACTCCCTTAAACGAGTCTTTCATGATGCGCCACGTCTTCCCTTTTATGCCAAGTTTGTATAACTTGTAAAATAACCCATTGTGCCAGACTGTATTGAATGCCTTAACATTATCAAGAAATGTTGCATAGATCTGAGTATCTTTATCCATATAGAAGCATATAGATTCTTTGATACAAAACGCTGCAGTGATACTACCACAATTATTCCTAAAACCTTGTTGCAATGGATTTGGAAAATTAATGTGCTTAGAAAATATAAGTAATATATTATATATAATTTGCTCTATGATTTTCTGAAGCACTGGAACTATAGTTATATCAGGGTAATTATTCATATCTAATTTGCTTTTTTCCCCTCCTTTAAATATTGGTATTACTAAACCTTGTTTAAAATGACATGGGTACTCCTCGGCCTCGTACACTTTTTTGAAGACAGTTTCAAGTAACTGTACACTGCTTTGAGTGTCCGCAAACAGTACATGCTCGGCAACAATACCGTCGTGACCACATGCCTTATCTTTATTAAGACAACTAAATGCACTACTGATTTCTTCTCGAGTGGGAATTTGTCAACAACTTCATCAAAGTGGGAATGGGTTTCTATACTGTCTTCTAGCCTCTGCTAAGACCATCTGGTAATGATTCTCATCGTACAGATAGGTATTGTCAGGTAGTGACAAATTGGAAAAATGATTTGCCCATAAGTCTCCTATAGAGTCATGGTCGCGTACAATTTTTCCGTTAGATTCAATTTCGTATATGTAATCACGTTTGTCTTTTATTCCGTATAAACTTATAGAAAGTGGAAATATCGAGCTCTGCAGCCTTTTCAAGCTCACTGAACTGTTCTCTATCACACATTTCTTTTGCTCTCAGTAATTCTTTTCCAAACAGTTTCTTCGCTTTCTTATAGTTCGCGTATGACTGAAATTCCCATCCTCTTGGCCTACCATTAGAGATCCATACCCTACGTTTCAGCCTCATTTCTGTATGATTTTTCTTTACGTTTAGTAGTTTCCAATAGGGGTTAGCGTACGGGCAAAACCTTTTTATGGGCAGAAACCTAGAAGCTGCGTCATGTAAAATATTTAGTGCGTCTTGAATAATAAGTTCAATATCGACATTTGTCACTAGTTCTGTCTTATTCAGTTGCGCTAAAAATTCATTGCGTGTTGCTTCCTTGTGCCCATTTATTTGTTCTGCCGATGCTTTCTTCCAATTTATGGAGGGAATTATATGCTTGTCAGCCATGATTATATTATATGAAAAAGGAATGACCAACTCTTATTTTTACAGGATGATGATCTGAAATGTTCAAAGGATGGTCATCAATTATTTCGGCCTTAACCATTAAATCGAATTTGCTTTTTTGCAATAGTATATGGTCTATCAACGATCTGGATTTACCATCGATTGAGAAAAATGTAAAGTCGTATAGGAATGCCTTCTTTACAGAACATCAAACTGGTCCTTTAATTCCTCCATTGTTTCATAGTAACTTGCAATAGGAAAATTTGTTAATGGCAAAAGTGCTCCGAATACAAAATATTTCAATTTATCATTACATATTACCTCTATCTCTAAGATTCTATCGCTGCCGATGCTCAACAAAGGATTAACGCAGAGTGACTTCCTATATAGGATTGCTATTCTCCCAAACCCTGTATGCCTTATCCTTTCTTCTTAATTCACCTTTAATCTATTGTCAGAGCGTGAGAAAGATTTAAACTTTGGATGTAAATTGTCTAGGAAGTTGAGTTTATCCGGTTGTGTGTGTGTGTGTGTGTGTGTGTGTGTGTGTGTGTGTGTGTGTGTGTGTGTAACAACATTCATTTAGGCTTGTGGCCAATTTTAGTGAATAAAGTAGTATTGTTATTCTATACAGGAAATTAAAATACACTCTGCATACAAATATTAACACATAATTTGCTTTGACTCATGTACAGTAGATTAAGAATAGACAATCTACATAGAAAACTATTAACGCATATACAACAGCATACTTGACAATTTAAATTACACACTTTAAAACATAATAACAAATAAAATGTATGTATGTATGTATGTATGTATGTGTGTGTGTGTGTATGTATGTGTGTGTGTGTGTGTGTGTGTGTGTATGTATGTATGTTATGTATGTATGTATGTATGTATGTGTGTATGTGTGTGTTTGCTCTTTGGGACTATGTTGAAGATGTTAAAGAGAGAGGGTGAGCGGAGGCTTCTAACGCCAGTTGTTCTGAAACAACCAACGTTCCATTGACGACAACTACGTTATTCGCCTTGTCACAAGTTTTCTATAGTGTGACATTTTGTTATTCATCAAATTATCACATGTAAAATGGAGCTTTTATTTTGTGCAAGTCACCCTTCCTACCTCACCAACACACTGTACTGCACAATCTTGAATAAGTGCCGAACGTGCGTTATGCTGGACTCGTTATGTGTGGCAACTGTGTCAGTAGTGACTACCATGTAGATGAATGTTAATCGCTTTATATAATTATATTTTTACCAACAAAATTTCAAGTGAATTTGGAACATTTCCACAATATTGTATGAATGCATAGCATACCACTGTAAATAATACTCTTACAGAAGTACACTTGTCCATAATGCAAGTCGGATAAACCAAACTTGATTATCTGAATTGTCTGCAAATCAGCACATCATGGAATTATTTCAAATGTGAACAGTTTCAGTAATTTCCAAAGAATACATACCAGTGGTGGAAAGTATGATGAAAACGTTCGACTTTATTTTCCGAATCGCAGAACAATAACAGGGCTGATTTTTTAGCCAATGCTTACGCTAACTTCACAAGGGATCCAGTCGGGCCTTATCCCACTCACCAGTTAGTTGATAACGTGTCAACTTGGGAAAGCGAATTCACACAAATAACGACACTGTAGAGGGTAATAAAAGCTAAAAAATAGTCATCCATTTTGCTTACATCCTGGTCTAAAGGTATTAAAAAAAAAAACAATAAAGCACATCTTTAAAGAAAAGTATTTATTCAAAAGTACTTGGTACTCCTATCTGACTGAAATAATTGTCATGTCTCAACTTTACAATGAAAGAAAAAAGCCATAAATTACAAAACACATAAAAATACAGAAAATACATAAAAGTACTATATATATATATATATATATATATATATATATATATATATATATAAAGCAAAATAGTTTAGGTGGAAGAATAAAACTTGAGTTTAAGAATTGATGTTTCGTTTTGTATTTGGACAAAAAAAAGTCACTGTAATTCTCACTGGAATGTGTTGTCTTTGTTCTTACCATGTATCACGCAAAACAGTATTTAGAAATGATTGCATATAGTTTTGGATACCGCTTTTCAAATCTCACTCATATTTTGTTACATTGAGATGGAAAGAGTCTCCAATGACCTGCAAATTTGCACAAGCCCACATACTTAAACTCTTTGACTGGAAAGCTATTTACATATGTGTAATACTCTTGCATATCAGCCATGTTTAACTCTAACCTACATAACAGAAACCAGCTGCTAATATAATCAAACAATATGACACCCAAATCAGTCAGAAACTCAACACTCACACCCATCTTATTTTCCAATTCATAACACCAATCAAACAGAAAGCACACGTTTTCTAAAAGAAGAGTAAATTGAATAACAGTAAGCTAAACCTGAATTATAAGCATATAATCAAGTTGTTACTGGCTAAAATAAATCAAACCAGCTGGACCTTTCTAAAATTTAGATTGGTCACCTTGTGTTTAAAGTTACCTGTTGGACTGGTATCTAATCTTCTGATAGAAATACCTTGAGCATGCAATGGAAATGTGGCATAGTCATTGGTAAATTATTCAGCTCACTTTAGTCTCTTTACCTGGGGATTAACAAGCACAAAAGATAATCTTTTCAATCTAAATAAACAGATTATTAAACTGTATTGTAATCCATTTAATTCAAATGGTTGGTAGCTGCAGATTCTACTGGCCTATGGAGTGGATGTTTTGGGTAATTGTGATGAATTCTCAATGTACAATGAAATGACCTAAATTTCAAGCCATGTTACTGACAAATAAAAAGACCCCTATTTGCTTTCAATCTTGATAAAGCAATAAAAGATTTTGCAGATTTCATTAAACTTTCCCCCTGAATCCTTTTCTGTGTAGATCATGATAAAATAAAGACCGTAGACTAATCAATTACTGAAGACAAAATTGTTGGAGATACCAAAAGCATCGGTCCTATTAAGAATTTCATGCATGAACATCCGCAAATTGTAAAATTATTAAAATCAAGTGAATCGTAAACAATATCAAACCTATGAAGTCAAGAGAAATGCTAACAACAGGAGAAACATCAACTGCTTATGGACGTAAACTATTTTGGTAACCAGACCATGGTTATATCAGGGCCTGGAGAAAAATGTACTTTAAAAAAAAATGTATGTACTTTTTTTTAAAAATCAGATCATATCAAAACTATTAAACCAGATCACATTTTGTCCCTTATGAATTACATCATTCTGATGCAAACACAAAAATAATTCCATTTAAATCATTTTTATATTTCTTATTTATATTTATATATATCAAAGCAATTTCAAAACTCTCAAAATAATAGTAATAAATATGACACTAAGAGACAAATGGAGTTTGGTGAGAGCAAGCAAACTTAGGCCTAAACTCCTGCATTAAAAAATAACCTAGTGGATTACAAAATGCACATCAGATGTTGTGTTGATTCCTATCATCTTCAAATATAAAAAAAAGCACCTGTGAACCACACGTTTCATTCTAGATTGGAAAGCCAATCTCATATACATAAGAGATTCATATATCTGCTGATTATACAGTAATTAGAATAATATATCTGTAATGATGCGTAGTGATTGTTTAACTGCTGAAAAATACAAATATTATGCATAAAAAGGATCATTTTTCAATAGAGAGTTATTGTTAATTTAAAATTACAATCGGCGTACCATCCATCCCATGTCTGATAGGTCTCCATGAAGGTACAAGTTGGGCATCATTGGGCTCAGTGACCATGATCTTTGCAAACTTTAACTAAACTCACTCTACAGAAAAAACCGGTTTTGTTTAATACTTACCACAACTATGACCCTTTGACCTTTAAAACCCCAAATCTATAGGTGTTTTTATTACCCTAAAAATAAACTCATCCTCAAAGATTGGTCCAAGGATTTACTATAGAATAAAAGTTACTGCATAAAACTCATTTCTCTTTGAGTTACAATAACCCTGGCCTTTCAATTCTTGGCCTCAGTATCAATAGGCATTATTATACTTTATGTGTTAGAACTCTTCAAACTTTTGATCTACATTTCTGGACCAAAGTTTAAGCCATATTATAAAAGACTGTTTTTCTTCTTTCAGCTGCAGTTACCTTTATCTCTGACCTTTCCAACCTCTTGATCAATATTCTTCTTTTCTTACCCATAGTGTAGGCCATAATTTCATGAAGATATACAATCAAGAAATGTCTTTTTTTCTCTCTTCACAAATCATTTCTCACATTTCAGCCACCATGACATTAATCTTTGACCATTTTACCCTAGTACTGATAGAATTCCAAAGTGCAAAGTTCAGTCATGGCCTCAAATGCAGAATCAATGTTACTGTGTGAAATAATCTTTTATTCTCCTGTCCGTGACTTTGACCTTTAACTTTTAAATCCCAAAACCGACAGATTTCTTCCTTTCCTAAGTGTAAACCATAAACTTCGTTTAGCCTAGATATGTGATGCAGAAAATAATGATATTGTGAGGAAACAATCATCTTCATTACATCAGTTATCAGTTTTTTTTACCTGAAATAGGTATCATTACCATGAATGCAAGCTTTTACAAAATCTGAAGGACACTGCTGGTGCAAAACTCAAGTTAACAAGGAGAACAAACCAGGGATCAGACAAACAGACACGTCGATGAATGGAGCATGACAACATAAAATCGTACTGGCTTTAAGTTATCATTCTGTTCAACAAGACCTGTACTCGATACACCTATGCTGAAAACAGCAAATCCTGTAATTTTGTAATTTACTTATTTTTTTCTTAGCAATCATTATAATTTGTACTAGTTTTAACATTGCCAAAAGATGGAAAAGAAAACTATACTAATTAAATGATTTTAAAAATAAAGAGGATGGAGCAAACAAAACTTTGATAATGACAAAATCAGCAGAAGGAAGACATCTCCATGAACTGATGTCTAATCAACTATCTGTGCTGGAAGTTCTATACAAAAGATGTCATGGCTGTTTCCATCCTGCAGTTCCCATTTGACTATCAATCTTATCTGAAAAACAAACAAAACAATTATAACAGTACACCTGGCTTCCTTATCATGTGGCTTCTTCATATAACATTGTTTTACCAATGTGACAGAGATCCCAGAATCATTATCTATATTTCTTATCTCAGTGATATCATATCTCTCTGTAAATATTTGGTACCATCACTATAGACTATGATGAACTATGATGACACTCTAAAGATCAACAGTTAAACACTACTGCCATGTTTGCCAAAAAAATTAAGTTTGTTCTCACATGTTTATGATTTTGTTTTCTGCTGCAGACTTTTACCATACATCATGTGACTACTGTCTTTTATCACATGACATTCTACTGCCATCATTCTGCAAACTAACTTGCAAACATTTCCTGATTTCCATCAACACTGGAGAGTTTTTGCAAATTAATCAAAATAATTATTTGCAAAACACTTATCTTATAAAACAGGCAATAGTTTAAGTTTTGCACTGATTGACCTTTTAACAGACAGCATCCATAGACCACTTGCGTGTTGACAAAGCCATTACTGTACCATTATTTACCATTATGTAAGTCAATGCAGCGTAAAGTCAAATTAGCAAATTACTGCACCATTATTTACCAGCATGCAAGTCAACCGATCATGTGGTCCCATGATGCAATACTAGCCATTCCTCAAATACAAACAAAACATGGCAAGCGAGACAGATAGGACGAGACCAGATTTGGATTGCACATTCAAAAGTTGAATCTCGTACCGAGATATGCTCATAACTATATCTGTTGAAGTATGTTTTAACTATGTGTTTAAGATACGACAGCATACAGGTACAGCAGTAAGAAGGTGCTCATATTTCATATTTTTGAATTTAAAAAAACAAAAGTTAATTTTCTGATAAATACTGATGCATTGTGTGATATGCGAAAATGTGATAATGATTAAGTGATGGTGCCAAATACAAAAGTTAAATGTTTTGCCACAATGCAATAAATTCATTTAAGAAGGATGAGGTTCAATCGTATTATATATAACATATTCATTACCTACTCACAACACACACACCTAAGGAATGATATCTTGTAAAACATACATCCATGAGAGATAATACTGAATTATGAGACTTGATTGGGGACTGACGTGTGTGTGAAACAATATCTGTTACCGGGCAGGTGTAAAGGGCATTGAGAACGGTTTTCATCTGGGTGTAATTTAAGCATTAGTTTTTCCACACACAAAAAGGACTCCACAAAAAAAATCTGTAAAGCGGAAATCAGAAGTAATTAATTTAAACATTAAGAAGCTTCCTTCTTATGATTCAATTACAGTGTATTTTACATGGATGCTACAGTTAGCGTATTGACAAATCTGATAGTATATACATGTCTTGTTAAAATAGATTATGTACTGTACTGGTCAGTGCTGTAAGAAATGTTTTTTAGAGGCCCTGGGCTGATGACCTAACTAAACTCACTAGCCCTGACTGAAATTCCACAAACCCAAACAGTTAATATATGTTAACTCTCAAGCTGGGGGAAGAAAGAAGAAAAGATACCAATTTTTTGTAATATCTCCTGATTTTTCACAGAGAACTCCCGATTATTTCAATATGTCTCTCAATTTTCATTTCTCAGAAGAAGAAAAACCAGACATAAATAGATATCAAGTGTGCAATCCACAGATGCCATATTCTATCACTTGTGAATACTGTAGTAACGAAATAATTAATATCATACAAATTTTTGTCTGCAGTAAATAGATTAAGATTAAACATTATTCGCGTAAATTTCAGATTTTTCAACCACTACAAAAGTACTGTAGTAAACAAAATATCACCAACTAGTTTAAAACATATAAATGCTGTGTACTTTTCTCTGCAAACAAAATCTCCATTTCTCCAAAGAAACTCGGCCAGTTAACTCCTGACATTTCTCTACCATATATGTAAAGTTTCATTACCATGATTAAATTAAAAGAAGGAATACAACAAAATATATGACGCAGTATATGTTACCCCAAAGAACTAATTCAGAATAAATATTTTATTCAGTAAACAGTGTTGCACGTCTTAACACATAAACGAAAGTAAATAAGGCGGGATATAAAATGTGGGAAAACAGTTGCCACATACATGTACGACATTTGACTGCAGATTTGAACTTAAAATGAATTCTTTGGTATGGAAGTTACAACAAAATTGGGCATCGTTTATTTACCAATCAATTTCTGGTGTTTACATACAAACTATGTAGCACATGGTTTCTTCGAATTATGTCAGGTCAGAGGGCCAGTCCTTTTCACAAGTTAAGTGCAATGATAAGGATTAATTGTTAATTTGTTACACTGCCATTTTGCTTGTGTAATTAATTCTAACCTCTAGCTATTATGCAGACCAAAATATGAAAAAAAGGTCATATCCTGGGGGATACTAAGGCGTACCACAGGGAGAAATGGCGTGTCCCATGGGCGCCGCTTGCACATTGGGGCAAGTGGGCGAGGTCAATAGTCACCTCCCCCACTTTCTATTGTCAGTAAGTTTATGTGAAACTTTGAATTTATATCTGACCTCTTTTCTTTTAAGAGCTGCTATTTAAACTGCCCAAGTTATAGTTCAATTCCTTCAAATCATTACAAATTACCATTTATACATTCTACATGTAACAGTCATACTCTGAAAGTTTGGTTTTCTTTAATCTTTTATTTTTAAGATTACTGGAAATTGTGTTTTTTCGACCGTGTCAGGGGTTAAGAATCTTATTTTGTAGCAAAGCTTCTATTTTATTAAAGTCAGATCTCATTTTCACATAGGACAGTGGTGACTTGATTTAGATTGTGATCTTGAAAACATATTTACTCATTTCAGCAGCATGATCAGGTGTCAGGCTGTAATATTTGTATTAGCACTGATGGTGTATATAAAAGGTCTGTAAATTGATTGCTGAATTTTGTGGTCAATTACTCGGCCTTCTGCCCTTTTTTGTAACTCATATGTTTGACACTTGTCCCAGGATTTAAAATATACAATGGTATGTCTGGAACAGTTCAACTTTTTGTCTTGGCCTCGCATTTACGTATCTTAGAGCTGCTATTTTTCAGGATCCCTCTTGTAACATTCATTTGAGAAATGTAATGAACACAGAGTGCTGTATGGCGTTGCATTGAAATAGACTTGCTTGTAATAATGTATCCATACTTTCTTTGTCTTTATCGTTTGGAAAAGAGAAAAATATATTGTCCACAGCCTTTTCTTAAGGTGCTATTTACGTCTGTAAGCAATGCAGAACGGCCAGCCAGGATACTGGAGTCGCTACTATGATGTCACATCACGAGAGTAACCGAATAGGTGCGAAAATTTTGCAATACGAGGTCATGGAAATTCAGCTCCTAGCTTTTACCCATCAATCATCATGGTTATGCATTTTCTAAATTGCCTATTGCTATTCTAATGCAATGTAATCAAATGTAAACAACATGTATTACAATACAACCTATTATGAGCAGTCTCTGGCCTGCTGTCAGCAACCACCTATCATTTATGACTGCAATGATCAGTTTTATTATAGAAACACTGTCACTAAGTACACCAGGCTATTAATTGCCATTGTAGTTCGAATTTAAGGTGTTGGTTGCATATACTGTCCACTGCCTGGGAGTTAATAAGGTCTTTGTTTATTAAACCGTTAAATGAGAAACATTTCTAGGATTAGAATGATAGTGTTAAACATTGCGATGCTGGTTGCATCCCCCAATTTTACAGTGATTACATCCTGCCAAACTATCATCTAGTGCAACCAAGTGACACCATTTGTTTACAGAGTTAATTCCTGTATGTCTTCTGTGAATTAGGCCATTGAATTTTGTCTCTGAATTAATGATTATGTACTCTAATAATATAATTGTTTTTTATATATTACATTAATTGATCTGTATACATTGCATATGGATAGATTTTTCATATTACATTAATTGATCTATATACAATGCATATGGATAGAACTTTCATATTACATTAATGATTAATTGATCTATATACAATGCATATGGATAGAACTTTCATATTACATTAATTGATTATATACAATCCATATGGATAGATTTTTCATATTTTCCAAACTCCTACTCCAAAATATATTTGGAGTCATATTACAAGTGAGCATTGATAATGTTAACACCAAGTACCTTAACAACAATGGAAGACTACAAAGAGATAAAATTTAATGCTGGTGAAAAAAGTTATTGTAACGGAAAGAAGTGAGACTATTCACAAAATAGCTGTTTAAATGTTGGTGAAACAAATTTAGGGTCTCATAAAGGAAAAGCAAATCAGAAGCAATTTTATATGCAAATACATATACATGTGAACTTCAAATGTAAATGTGATTTTCATGTCATATGATCTAAGTATTTACTGCTGAATAATTTTATTTACATACAATATTTTAGCAAGAACAATTGATAAAGAATAGAAAATATGAACAGTGATTGTGTGTATTCTTCTTTAAATAGTTCTAAAGCATGGACCACTTAATTTAGCAATGATTATTATTGATAAAACACAAACATAAAAGGAATATTTATAAAAAAAAGAAAATATTGTTGCTACAATGAACTATGCTACAGAGTGTTAACCAAGCAAATACATATATGTCATGAATTGCCGTTGTAGTGCTAAAGTTGATATAGCATATAATGCTATTAAGTGATTACATCCCAATCACAAAGCTATCGACTATTCAAGTTGGTACAACTGCAGACTTCCTGAAAGCCGTCGGTCCGTCGGACATGACCGACAAATTTTTACCCGGACAAACAGTTTGTTAGTCGGCATCGGACCGACTGTCCGGCAGTTTTCTCACTCTGCACCGCTCGAGTAGTCCTTCTTAAATCTAGTTTGTTAAACAGATTTTCATTGGTTACAAGCTTTTGAGCGATCCAATCGCTACGCCTATTATAAACAGTTATGCGGCTCACCTATCAGCATGGCATCGTTCAAATATTACGACGGAGCGAAACCTGGGAAAAAAGAAAACTATCTTATGAAGAATTGAAAGAAAAGAAAAAGGATTATGAAAAACATAGGGTTGAAAGAACCTTTAATGATAAATGGAAAGAAAACAGACTGGTTAATATTTGATGAAATAAAGCAAGTTATGCAGTGTGCCATGTGTCTCAGTTTCTACGGCGAGAAAGCAAGGTCTGATGAAAATTTGCGAAACATAAACGCGTTTATCGTCGGATGTACAAATTTTAGAATGTCAACAATAAATGATCATGAACTTTCCAAGTCCAACAAAAAAGCATCAGAGTTTGTTTGAGGCAGACAGAAAACTGCTCTGGAAAAACTAGGGTCAGAAGCCGGCAAAGCACTTAGACAATTAAAGGCAGCTGAAAAAAAGTAGATTAGTGCATTTGTTCAGAAATGCACATGCAGTAGCCAAAAATAATCGTCCACTATCAGATTATACATGGCTGTGTGAAATTGACAAAGCTAAACAATTAGACATAGGCAGTACGTATATTAATGACAAAGCTGCTGCAGATTTCATACACAGTATAGAACAGACAGAGAAGCAAAAAACTGTCAGTCTTAATCTTAAAGAGTATAATCCATTTTTTGCCTTTATGATGGATGGAAGTACAGATATCTCAGGAGATGAACAGGAGACCTTGGACATTGAGGAAGACTGTTTAGCCTAGCGAAATGAACTTGACAATTTTGATAAACTGATCATGTTTACAACAGACTATCAGTGAATTTGACTTAACTTTACTTGATTAACATGTGTTATTTACACTTTGAAAATAGAAAACAAAACACGTTACAAAATACCTCAATTTTGTTATATTTTGTCAGTCTGACAGATATTTTCGGTCTGACAGATTTTCAGGTTTTGTCAGACCTTTGGTCTGACACTATTTTTTAGCTTTTGGGAAGTCTGCAACTGGGTTACACACTTTGCTTACAGAGCTAATCCCTGTATGTCATCTTTGAATGAAGCCATTAACTTTTGTCTGAGTATAAAGTTCCATTTCTGGATGAGCAATGGTTTCTTTTTATTTCATTAATTGTTAGATATGCAATGCACATGTATAGATTTTTCACATTTTCCCACAGACCAGTCAAAACTGTCTTTACGTTAGATATTACAACTGAGCACTAATAACTAAGTTAAACACCAAGAACCTTAATAATAATAATGGATGAAGCTCCTACTTAAAAGAGAATTTTAAGGCTGGAGAAAATATTTTTTGAAACTGAAAGTGAAAAAGAGCAGACCATTCACAAAAAGGTGGTTTAAATTTCGGTAACACAAATTTAGGTTCTTATAAAGGAAAAGGTGTAATTGAAAAACGATTTCATACGCTAAAATATGTGATCTTCATATGTAAATGTGATTTCATGTTTAATGATAAAAGTATATCTTTACTGCTGTATAATTTTGTTTTTAGATGAATGCATACAATAACTATTAATAAAGAATAGAAAATATATACAGTGATTCACTGATTGTGGTCATTTTTCTTGAAATTGTCTTAAACTGGACAGAAGAAACTGGTATTTTTGTACACAACTACTATGAGAGACTACCTGTCTTGGGAGACTACTTTATGTTGGCAGAAGGGACAGTCTCTCATAACAGGTATTACTGTATTATGATATTTTATCTCATTGTACTTGTAGGGAAAATGGTTAGCTTCTGGGGTTTTCCCATCTGTTCATATTGGTATTATTTTCTTCAGCATAGAATTTTGAATGCTGTGTACTGCTTCACCTTAGCTGTCTGCACTACTGTTCTCTGAATGCTGATATAGTGTTTACACATCATTTATTGTGTCTACACCTCATTTCTAGTGTAAAACATATATAGTGTTTACACACCATTTCTAGTGTTTACACATTGTTTATAATATCTACACATCATTTATAGCGACTACACATTGTTTAGTGTCTAAACATCATGTAGTGTTTACACATAATTTCTAGTGCTTACACACTGTTTATAGTGTCTACACATCGTTTATAGTGTCTACACATCGTTTATAGTGTCTACACATCATTTATAGTATCTACACATCATTTTTAGTGTATATGCATCGTTAAGGTGTTTACACATCATTTATAGCATCTACACATCATTTATAGTGTCAACACATCATTTAAATTGAAATTTCAGTATAAATCTAACTTTTAAGCTCCATCATTAAAGGTGTTGTTGTTTGAAATTTGCATCATAATTCTTAGTATAGCAATTTGATTCCACCCAGAATTTTCATTAGGTATTGGTGCTGCAAAGGAAAATTCCATTAGGATCAGACTTTTGCATTAGATACAAGGCCTTTCAGATGCAAAATTCTAACTATTTTGAATTTCCCAGCTTTACAACAGTTTATTGGCCTATTAATGAATTGCACAATTTTTAAAACTATTTTAGGACAACTCATACTATCATTTTTATAGAGATCTCCAACGGTTTGTAGCAACAACAAATTCCATAAACATTGGTATCCCAAAACATGTGTCAATTGACAGATAAATCTTTGATCCTATTAATATAATTCAGACATTCTTATATGTGTATGATCTCACTTTCCAGCGCTGAACCTTTCATCACATGATTACTGTCTTGCGTTACATTACCCTAGACTGAAAGTAGACTTCTTTTCCAATTTACACTTCATTCCATGTGGCTACTACACAGTTTTACACAAAAGGATGATGTTAATTTATTTGTCCTGAATTAAATGTTAACTAAAACCGCCAGCAATAAAATTACAATGGAAATATACAACTTACCTGCGGGTAACTTTTCAGAACTGCTAAACTTGTTATGAATTGATAATTTTTGCCATTGACCAGTGGACAGTCCAGATTACAGCCAGTACAAGCATCAGGATTGCTAAGGGGAAAGGGGACAGAAATTCCTCCAATTATACCATGAACCACAGATGTTGCTTTGTCGGAAACTTCCACTGAAACAAGAAATAGACAAGCGAATTCTGTAACTTGATTTTCTTAACCATGACAAATAGTACCTCTAATATAATCTTAATTTTTATGCATACCTTCCATTGACAAAAATCCAACATCTTATGTTAAACACATGTGCACAATGCAGAGAATACATTTTTCAAGTTTAAAAAAATCCAGTTCCTTAACTGAAACCAAACTTACAGACTTTGTGATGCATCAGCCACAATGGAAAGTTCCCATACACAGTAAGCTTGTGTATCAAAGTTCAATGACGAACACCGATTTAAAAAAAGAAACGCTTTATCATTTTTAAAAACTTCACACATTCAAACAAGAGGCACAAGGCAGCCCGAGATCACTCAACTCACTTGCACTTGTCAACAGCCAAAGAAAGAACAGTTGTCTAAAGAATCTGAAACAGCATGATGCTTTCTGTTGAAAATTCTTCACTGATATTCATTTCTTTCATCATGCAAACAAATGTGCCACGTTTTCTATAATTTTGTATCTTCATATCTTCACATGTTGGACATTTTGAAAATAAATGTTATTTAAACAGAATAACAAAGAACTTCATTAGAAAAAGTGCATTTTTACAAATTATTTTTAATGTGATTGTAAAATGAGGATTCAGTCATTTTACAGCCCCATTCCCTAATGCTGCCCCAACCCCCTGTTTTCTCTATGTCAAAGCAGTTTCTTTAAATTTTTGGATGTAACTCACGCCCTTGCTTATAGTTCAACCTATGTCTGTGGACCCTGTTGTACATGAGTTGAGATGTAGTAACAGGTAAGTATTACAAATAAAAATAGTTTACCCCCCCACACACACACACATACACAAAATACATTTCAAAAGCACTAATACATGATCTGCTACTGATGATGATGTTCAACCATCCATCAGTGTCAATGAGGACCATCCAATGTCAGCGTATCACTGGGGTGGGGATCAGTATGATCCGGGCCGGAAGAGCTTGTTGCAGTGGGGACATGGATGTACAGGTTGCTGACTGAGTTTCGGAATAGCTGTTCTTGGATTTGCACAGAGCACGTTTCTCAGCTGTGTCCACCAATCTTTACTGCTCAAAGGCTACCACACCAGCATTAAGTTGACTGCACCAGATAGATTCATCAGCAGCGACACTCTCCCAGCTCTCAGGGTCAATGCCTACGTTCTTCAACGAGGCCTTGAGAATGTCCATATACCTCTTTTTCTAACCACCGTGAGATCTCTTGCCTTGCTGTACCTCTCCATAAAAGACGTAATTAGCTACACGTTCTACTGGCATGCAGACATGGACAGCCCATCAGAGTTATGGCATGCACAGCATGGTGTGGATGCTTGGCATGCCAGAACAGGTGCGCACCTCTGTGATCTGTACCTTAACTGCCATCTGATTTTCATTCGTTTTCTCAGGGAGCTCATATGGAAATGGTCCAGGCCTTTTTTTAACATATCGGCTATATACAGTCCAGGTCTTGCAAGCATAGGGAGGGTATGGAGAACAACCGCTACACAGACGTCAAGTTTGGTGGGATTGAAGTGGGTCTGTTAAGGATGCCATCAAAGTGTTATGCCCAGCTTTTCAATATCTTCTCCTTCTTGGTTATGAGAATACTACCATCTGTACTCAAGAGTAGAGCTGTGCCTGTTGTTACTGGTGCATAAACACCATGAAGAGCACTGTAGTAATTCTACATGTCTGGTCTGTCGGCAAAGGACTTAATATCATCAGCCTATTGGCTCAGCCATGTGTTCTGCATCTCACGCAGTTTCTTCTGCACAGCTTGAAGGATTCTGCTGAAAGCATCTTTCTTTGTGGCAGACTTGGGGTCAATGTTGTACTCATGATGTAGACGATGCTAGGTACTGTATTTCTTCACATTTCTCATAGAACCAGTCTTGGTGCTTTCTTGCAGTGATGCCAAGAGTTGCAGATGCAGCGGAGTAATCGAATGTTTGAAGGCCGCCCAGCATTTCCATACATTGTTGGTATTTGAGTATGTTGTTTATAGCTGGCTTGTTAGATATTCAGACAGAGCTTGCTCAGTTTGCAGACTTTTAGCCTGGAGATATCGAATCGCTTTGGAACTTTAATTCGATGTGGACATCTGAGAGGTTGAACTCTAAGATTCATCTTGGAAATCTAAGTAGCCTGTGGTCTGTCCAACAGTCAGCACCACACATGGCTTTGGTCACTCAGACATCCAGCCTGTCTTTCCCATCGACTAACATGTAGTCAATCAGATGCCAATGCATAGACTGTAGGTGCATCCAAGTTGTTTATTAGGGTTATGCAGAAAGAAGGCAGTGTTTGTGATCAGAACATCATATGTTGCACACATCCTCAAGAGCAGATGTCCATTGCTGCTGCAGTTGCCAATACCATGTCTACCAATAAACACCTTCGAGTTTCCTTTGTGTTTTGACCACAAGATTGGGATTCCCTCCAACCACAGTAAGCTGGTTGGGGTAGTTGAAACAGGCAAATTTTAGGGCACCTATTCTAGTTTACCTCAGGCTAAGGATGCAAGCAGCGATCTCCTAAACTGGTCTGCTTAGATGCTCAGATGGCTCCAAGATCGATTTCCACTCTAAGTCAATGAAAGACGGTCCTATGGCCTGAGCTGCCTGTATGCAGGAGTAAAGGAAACTTGATTCTTCACCCTACTGAATGTCCAAACTTCCCTTCCTCAAATACCTGGCCTAACAGATGAGAAGCTGACAACTTAATGGAAGGAAGGGACCATCACCACAATTTCACCTGATAACACACTGGAAGCCAGCAAATATCAAACCCGGTGACCAATGAACAGTGTTTGAATGGCCAGATTTCCCACAAAATAACTCTCTCTTAAAACAGAAGTAAATGGCAGCTGCTCATGTAAATTTTATGAAAACAAATTAATCCTGACCTCAGCTATCACAAATGTGTTTCTGCAATAGAATCATGTCCTTCTGCAACAAACTGGAATCATGGACTCGACACCACAACAAATGATGAGGAAAGTACATATAGATGTGGGGGTCTCTACAATGAAAATTTTACCCCATAGCCAATCAGATAAAATTTCTTAGTGCTATGTAAATCTTCTGAGATGCCCCACAAACGAACTGACATTCCATGCATCATGTATTTTTTTTTCTTCTGGATTCAGCAGCTAAACCAATGGAAAATGTAATGCGAATAAGTAAACATTATTTTGAAAAAGCTATCTTACAACAGTTATTAATTAAAAATTGTGATAAGTACATGATGTGAAATCCACTTCAATTGAGACATTGGTTCCTCTCTGTAGTTTGCAGACATCACTGCTTTCACATCCTTTGACAATGACAGCATTAACTTTTCCACCTGGAATAGATTAAATATGTCCTTCATATAAAATGATTGATAAAAACATTTAAACTGACTTCAACCGAGCTTAGTATGCTTCTACTTATATATTGTACTATACTACACTATACTATTTTTAGTAAGCTTCTATGTACATATTTATACTATACAATGCTATACTACACTATACTATACCATACTATTTATTACTATGCTTCTATGTATTTAGACTAGGCTAGCCTAAAGTAGACTATATACTATACTATACCATACTATTTATTAGTATGCTTCTATATATTTAGACTAGGCTAGCCTAAAGTATACTATATACTATACTATACTATACCATACTATTTATTAGTATGCTTCTATGTATGTATTTAGATTGGTCTTTAAAGGTACATGTTATTATTGGTATACTTGTTTACTGTAGCATTTACCAGTACTTTCTATTGGTAAGAAATATATGGAAATTCCTGTCATCTTTTCACAACTTTAGTTTTGGCATAGTCTCATTGTATATGATGTATAATTTAAATGTAATTATTTTTATGATTTTTTTTAATAAATGTTTGACACATGTCACATATGCCAATGTGATGGTTAACGAGTTTGTTGTGAAAGAAATTTGATATCAATCCAAATTTCTGAAATGTTTTTGGGGATAAATACAAGTTTTTAGTTTTTTACAAGTGTATGTGTTAACATGTTAAGCACATGAATTCCTTGAAAAGACTGCAAATCATATAAAACTGTTCAGGACTGCAATTACATGTATATCTGTTGGAAGTTTACATCTTTTCTCAAGTCCACTAAATATTTTATCATTTGTTAAGTGCATTTTATGTACTGGTATCCCACTCAAAGTTTCCTGGCCATTACATGTACATGCATATCAATAATGTATCGAGTCAATTGTAGGCTTCGATGTGACTATTTCCTATTCCTATCAACAAAGCAACATGTATAGGATGCCAGCATTAGTGTGCTCTTCATCATCTCATTTTGATTAGTTTATAGTAAAACAATTAACACAGACACGTTGCATTAATCGAACATAAGGTCCTAACATTTAATGGAAGGGGGAGGGGTCTGTGACTTTCTTTTCAGCTGAGATATTTTATTTCTTTCATCAACAAATAAATTATTTTATTAAAAAATATATAATGTATATATGAGTGATATTTCTTCCTGCTATTGACTGTAGGAACTTTTTGGTTTCAAAAGTGTCTGGTGCCTGTCTCAGAACATAAAATTATTGGTCCCTAATAATATTGTGGTACATGGTGGCACATATCACGATAAGTTTAAAAATACCATGGTACATCAGATGTTTGTGTTACTTGGCTCTAATGTACATACATCATACACTGATGAAGTATGTTATAACTTCACCACATAACACGTGTTGACCCCATAAATGTATATTTGTTATCTGAAATATGGAATTTTGCATTAAAAAAACTGGACTAATTACAAATGACAAGCATTTAATCTTTGCATTTGTAAAAGCTGATACTTATATTAACAAACTTTCTAAAGATAAGTTTTCAGTCATCTACTCTATCAACTTCATATTGACAAGTTAACATTATGTAAATGTATCTCATGTATTACTAAGTTACTGATATGAAAAAGTCGTGATATAGCGTGTAACGATCTTTTTAGCCCACTGACTAGTCCTACAAATAAGACCCGACGCTGATATTTATGTTTGGGGCGTCACTTAAACAAAATCAGCATGTGCTATGTCTTACAAGTAGGACCACAGGGGCTCGTTACAAAGCAAATTAGGCGTATCCGTCCATGAATCAGGGTCTAACCTGTAATAATATATATCCTAATTTGCTTTGTAACGAGCCCCTGTTGGTAGGACTACCCACTGACAAGGAAATTATGAAACAAGAATAAATTGTACCTGTCGAACCACAATCTTTATATGGAACTGCAGCTATTTGTGTTAAACATAATATCAAGCCCAGAAAAATAGTTATACAATACTGTTTTGTCTCCATTTCTTCACTTTCTGAAACAACACGTGTTAAATTAAACGAGATAGTCCTGATCTTTCTCTAGTATGGTCGTGAAGAATGAATCATGTGACATGAGGTGATGTTATCACGTGACTGTGGTGCATGCGATTAGTCATTTAATGAAAGCACGAGCTATATGCAATATTTAAGAATTCCGTAGGATATATACTGGAGTGCTATGGTATTGCGGGTCTTAAAGTTTCGTTTAGCTAATAAGTAAATAAAAACACTGACATTCATAATATTGTCATTTATGTTTGTTGTTCTTTGCTCTATATTAAAATAATTTAATTTCCACTTTAAATCAAATGATTGCGAGAATAGGTCATTAGACAGAGGCCATGTACCACAGGAGTCTGACGTTTTATCAATAAAGTACGGCGAAATGTCTGACAAAATGAAATACCCTTAACAATAACATATATATAAATATTATTGTTAAGGGTATTTCATTTTGTCAGACATTTCGCCGTACTTTATTGATAAAACGTCAGACTCCTGTGCATGTACATTCCATGTTATGAAACAGAGTTATTCTGATCTCACTATCATGACGCACTTAAGCATTTACTTTCACCTTTTCAGAAATATGCCTATTGCATAGCGATATTTCTCATTACTTTAGAAATACTAGTTCTTTTAGAAACGTACGGAGAAGAAATGACTGAAATATTCCTTGATACACATCTTAAGGGGCTTTCTTTTAGACCATCCTTAATTGAAAAGATCGTGTAGTCCGTCACCCAATTTGACACACTTCATAGGTTTTTTTTAAATAAAATTTACCACACTTTTTTAATCCGAAACTGGACATTATAGCTCGAAAAGCATTGGTGTAGCACCACTCACATTTTTCTTAAGATCTTGTAAAATCTTTTCTGATGGTGCATGAGAACCTCTACGGTTTTCTTGAGGTCATGTTTATTCCAGAGTTGAACTATCGGGCTGCTGCACTGTCTAAAATTGAGTCTCCGAAGTTGTCTGTGGCGTTAATAATAATAATAATAATAATAATAATAATAATAAGGACTTAGTATAGCACCTAATCTTTAGAAGCTCAAAGCGTTTTACAACATATATAATGATATGACTACAGAAAAACAAAAACAAAAACCATGAAATTAGAAAACATACAAAATACTGTAAATATTTAAGGTATGAAACATTATTAGGTCTTTAAGTTTGTTCTTGCAGTCGAAAGATATGAGTTTTAAGAGCACGCTTGAAAGGGACCAGTGTTTTGTGTCGACTTTCAATGGGCAATTCATTCCACATGCTGGGCCCTGGTATGCAAAAGAAAGTTGTCCATATGACTTCGTTTTCATAGCGGGAACAATGAGTATACTATTGTCAGAAGAGGAGCGTAAGTACCTTGCTGGTCTGTGCACAATGGTGAGGCCGGATACCTATGTTGGACTGGAGCCTGTCAGTGAAACGTAGCACAGAGAATAAAATTTGTATTTGATTCTGAATCAAATGGATAGCATGGTACTCTAAAGTGATCCGAGCAGCTGTGTTTTGAACTTTTTGAAGTTTCTGGAGTAGATATTGAGACGAACCAGCCAGAATTGAGTTACAATAGTCCAGTCTTGAAAGTACTAATGAACATAGAATAAAGTCTTTTAGCGGCATCAACTGAAAGATATTTGCGAATGGAGCTGATGCGTCTCAGTTCAAGATATGCAGCCGTGACATGACATGTTGGTGTAATGTAAAAGTACTGTATAGAGTAACATCTAGGTTTCGTACAAACTGCGTGAATTTAATGTTGGTGATGCTGATATTTATTGTTTTTGGGAAAGGATGTGAGTGAGAAAGTCTTTGTGTTGTGAATAGAATAGCTTCAGTTTTATCATCAGAAGAGTGGTTTCAGTTCTGTCACAAGGGCGATATGCAGACTGTACATTGCTACAAAGACTGTTTGAATTCAAATGAGATACAAGTTTGGTTAGAACGATTTTTGTATATGAACTGGAGATTAGAAACTGGGTGGTAGTTCTGTAAATCGTTATGGTTAAGTGTTGGTTTCTTCAGCAGAGACATTACGATGGCAGTTTTGAAAAAAGGATGGGAATTTCCCGGATGAGAGAGAGGAATATTAATAACATAAGTTAGTAAAGGCAATACTGGGTCTAAGCACTCAAACTGCAGTGCTGTTGGAATTGGATCAAGTTTACATGATTTTGGAGCACTGTCTATTACGATTTTCCGTACTAAATCTATAGAGACAGGTTAAAATGCACCTAATGGTTGTTGATGAAATTCTGTATCGTAACTGTATGGTGAAAACATGTGAATTGAAATTGTGTTGTCAGGCGTATCTCTAATGGCTTGTACTTTGTCACAGAAGAAATTCGCAAACATGTCCGGAATGTCTACTGAAGAGAAGGTAGTTGGAAGCGGTGTACATTTGTTCTTTAAGTGCTTAGACCCAGTATTGCCTTTACTCATGATGGTGCTGACGGGATAATGAAAATGAAACGCTTACAATAAAACAGGAAGCAGAATTTACTTCGGCAAAAATATGTCATATTTGCGAGGAGGAGTTTACGACTCAAGATCGAGTAAAAGATTGCATCATATTACAGGTAACTATCGCCGTCCAGTTCATGACAAATGCATTCTTAAATATAACGCACCAGATTTCATTCCTGTTGTCGCAAATAATTTCCATGGATACGATTCTCATATTGTCGTAGATTATTCGACAACAAAGATTTAATTAATCGCCTAAAATCAATAACAACGATAAAATAAAATGCACTCCAAACAATACTGAAAATCATTTGTATGTGACACTCGGCAAGTTGAGATTTATTGATTGTCTCCAGTTTATCGCATATTACTCTAGCGCATTTCACATCTCCATAGCAAGCACAGTTAACCAGTAATGTACTGAACGGGTGTAGTCAGTTGCCCAAATATTCCCCAAGAAAACTAGACTGCTCTGCAAAAAACGCATGCATTTAGACATCCAGTTTGTATCTTTAACGAAACGAAAATTGCTGCCTTCGTCTTCAGTTATTACAAGAACTTGATCACAGTGTTTTTAATATTTGTACACACAAGAAATTATTAATAAGTCTAATTTCCTAATTGTACCAATTTATAGACCTATTTAACGCCCGATGGGTTCTTCTGTGACTTTCAGCATGAATTGTTTACCTGACTAGAGCTTTGTATATTTTATACGTAAAGTTAACTCTGCTTGGTTACCGGTGTATGCACCTGTGACTTAAGATACTGGGGCTGCAAGTGACTAGCAACTACAAATATCCCACAAAATTACTTTCACGTTCTCCAAGGTCAGAGATACAGTGAGATACATACAGAAAGGTCAGACACCTCACTCAAATTCTTAAATTGGAAAATCTATTGAGTATATATAATCGACCGTTAATAAGCAGGAGATGACCTGATTTATAATCTCTGGAATCATTTTGATATCGTGCCAATCATTTGTGGTATACGCGACCTTCACAAGTGCAAATGTCAGGATTGGAACAATTACTTGAAAGATTCATACTTAACTACAACTGACCACCCATTCATATACTTTTTTAATCAAAAGGACATCGTCTGTATTACCAAACACGTTGAAGGAGATTGGATTACCGACGCCGTTAACGAACATTGTCGTTATTACCAATCAAAACGACGGATATTAACCTTATTAACGAAGACGTTAACGGGCATTACCTGTATTACCGAACACGTTGACAGTCAATGTATTACCAAAGATGTTCACAGACATTGCCTGTATTACCGAACACGTTGACAGTCATTGTTTGTATTACCCAACACATTAACGGACATTGTATTAACATGTTCACGGACATTGCCTGTATTACCCAACACATTGAGGGACATTACCGGTATTATCCAACACATTGATGGACATTGCCTGTATTACCCAACACATTGAAGGAGATTGGATTACCGACGCCATTAAGAAGCATTGTCGTTATTACCATACAAGACGACGGATATTAACTTATTATCGAACACGTTGACGGACATAACCTGTATTACCGAAGATGTTCACAGAAATTCCCGGTATTACCAAACACGTTGAAGGAGATTGGATTACCGACGCCACTAACGAACATTGTCGTTATTACCTAGCAAGACGCCAAAGTTTAACCTTATTACCAAACACGTTGACAGATATTCTATTACCGAAGATGTTCACGGACATTTCCTGTATTACCGAACTTGTTGACATTCATTGCCTGTATTACCGAACACGTTAACGGACATTGTATTACTCAACATGTTCACGGACCTTGCATGCATTACCCAACACAATGACAGACATTGTATTAATCATTTAATGAACATGTTAACGGACTGGTATTACCCAACATGTCGACGGACTTGGCCTGTATTACCGAACACAATAACAGATATTGTATTAACGAACATGTTTACGGACATTGCATTTATTACTGAACACGTTGAAGGACACTGTATTACCGAAGACAGACATTGCTTATATGATCGAACACGTTGATTAAACGGCAATGTAAATGGCATCCTTTAACACTGACATATCATCTCACTCAAATGACTAATTTCGTCCTCGAGTCACTGACAAGTCGTTAATCCATCACATTTAACTTCCCACAATGCACGAATAATTGAGACATTAGTCTCAGTTATTTAACCAACAGAAGAAATTGCTGCAGCTATAGCAGCATCACAGAAGGTTGTCGAAGCATTACCAAAACAAATTAGCGAAGCTGTGAAATCTGCCGTTAAAACACGTGCAGAAATCAAGGATTTTAAAAACAGTGTCAAATATATATCTAAACCAGAATTAAAAACTAAGTGTTTTACACTAGCAAGGTTATGTGTAAATTATAGGTGATCCTGTCACTATTGCTGCAAAATGGTATCCAATACGGTACAAGCTTATATAACCAGAGTTTTATAACACTCCAGAAAATCAGTGGACACCAAAAGCGTTTCGTAAGTATAAGGGTATTTCACAAATCAGTATTTAAAAAATATGATGATTTTGTTGTAAAGTTAATAAAATATAAAAGGGTGTTATATCGCGAGGAAAGCAACGATTTTGATCACGGAGTCAACTATCACTTGATTCTGCTCCGGTAGAGCTAGGCGTGACCGGAAGTGGGTTTATCAGTTGTCCTAACAATATCCTCGATGACGTGCAACGGTTAGAAGTTCTCGTGGGTGACATGCAAGCCGGTAATAACTCACCAAAAATAAAAAAAATTAAGCAGCTGATATATATCAGCGATTATTCACAGATAGCATTATGAATAACTCATTGATGAACTCGTTGATGACTATCACAGTGATTAGATAAAATATAGATAACAAATAAGATGATCATACATCAACGACATCGTGGTCCTGTAATGGTCAGAGCAGCGAATTCACGATTACCTATTTATCAAATAATTTACAATGTTACTTGAAGGTGGTAGTGGACGAATGTGAGTCATTGATGCGCCGGTGGAAAATCTATAATCTTTTAGAAACACGAGTATTTTTTTTTAAATATCATATCATCATGCATGAGTCAGTCTGACTTCTGGTCAGATCAAGAAATTACAATCCGCTTTGGTGAAAAAATCCTGAGCAACAATAACGTTAAAGCACAATCAAATCACAGGCGGAGAAAATAAACTATCATTGAAGGCGCGTCAATTTAAACATCTCAATGACGCTAAACAATCCATGACTGGAGTACGACTTCAACTCGCCGCCGGAGCTATCATCGAATCAGTTAAAACCAGAGGAATATTTTCATTTCTCGCACCAATACAAGCTCTGCTAGCTGCTGATGCACCATCTATTGCTAAAACAGTTACGTTAGGCGCTGCTGGATCCGCTGCTGCAGCCATTGCTGACACGGAAATAAAAAAAAGATATGGAAAAGGATACAAATAAGGGAAAGGGCCTAAAATTACCAGGTATTCTCTTCACACGCGGTTACGGCCTAAGACGTTCAGAAAGTCGGTTCTCGTAAATTCCAGAAATAGTTTAACGCAGTTGTCAAATTTTTCTTAAATCGATGCTACTAAGCATCTTAAAATACTTTTTTGTGAACACTTCAGAAGATGTTTTATGCATGGTCGTTTACCACAATATCCAAACAGCACCGAAACAGATATTATTATTCTCGATGACAGTGCTGCTCAAAGGAACTCACTGGGTATCAATACGCGATTGACCCTCGTGTAATGTTTTTTTTTTACTCGTACGGGTTAGCTGTACCGCGTGCGTTTGTCAGATATATCTCAAGGTTAACAACCTCGGTTTGGTATTCAACGCTACCAACACAAACATTAACGGATACGCCAATATGCGGCGGTGAAGCAATTACGGTGCTCGATGCGATATCAAAGTCATCAATGCCACCTCACAAAGCTGTGCATGATTACACAAGTCAGCATTGGAAATCTGTGAATTTAAAATGGTAAAAGGTATATGGTTGATATTTACGGAAGATCCCTCGATGTGAGCAGAAAACAACTGGCACAGATTATGAAATACACGACAAAAGACGATCTTAATAATCTCATGAATCTGACCGGGGTTCACACCGATGATGTTTTTTCAGGACCTATATAGCAGGCTAAAACCCAGCAATATTAAACGGAATGACATAGTTCTACGAGTACTCGGATAACATTCCTGTGTTTACTGAAGGCGGAAGAATCAGAGATTCAAATATATCGTTTACAACTATCTGAGATGAAATTGCAAAAAAAAAAAAAAACGCTGAATACAGGCTGCATAATGACAGGCGAACATAACACGAGCGGAAACAAGATAATAGCAGTTGGAGATCCAACATCCCAGGAAAATGCTTTGACGTAAAATATGTAGGTACCTATGTAGGTACCAGCTACAACGCCGTAGATGGTAAATTATTCACGTTGTGAACCGAGCATGATTCTCACGTAACCACGTTTACAATACTTTGTAGAAACTTTCAAAGAAATGAGGAAGTCGCAGGCGATTTCTTTGGTACTCCACTCACCACTAACATGAAACTCTCTGAAATTAAGACGAACTTTGATTCAACTAAGAAAACACTCGAAGACATCGTGAGTAGAATTCCCGATATCGTAAATTAAAAACGTTAATCTGATTAAAATCGCCTCCTACGTTACTCTGAATCAGATCATCAGTAACGTATACACGTTATCATCCCGGTTTGCAACATGATCACATGTCTCAGCAGCTACTGGTGTAAACTTTGGAGTTATATTACCTTGTGTTAACAAAAATACTATTGAAATATTAGCATCTTACGAGTCATCACAGGCACATAACCACTTTACCAGCATCATAGGCACATAAGCATCTTACGAGCCATCACTGGCACATAAGCACTTTACTACGAGCATCATAGAGACATAAAGCTCTTCAACATTTTACTTCATTTTGGATTTCTACTAAAGTTTCTTCAGAATGTTTATTATTGGGACTTGTATCTGTAATTCTAGGATTAAAGTTTGGATTTCTACTAAAGTTTCTTTAGAACTTTCATCATTAGGATTTGTATCTGTAATTCTAGGATTATTTAGGAATTAATTCACAAAAAGGTACGTTCTTCATTTTCACACTTATACGTTGTATTCTAAGCACACACATTATTTGTTGAATGTTACAAAGCGTGTTGCTTCTAACTCTTTTCAGTTTCTTTTTCCCAAGGCCATAGATTTGTTACAATGTATGTATGTATGCATACACATTCCAAACCTAAGTATAACTTGATCACGCACTTCACTGTGTATAATTAATTGATAAAAAAAAAAACAGTATCATATTGGCACTATCATTCGACCCAATGCTCCACCCTCGGGACTTGATCCATTTACAAGATAGAGCATATGTTCCGATAAATTCACTTGGGTAGTGTTCTAAATGAGTGCACCATGCATTGAAATTTTGGTACATGCCTTGTACTTCAGATGTACATTTACATCCTTGGAATCGGAAGTTCCCCTTATCTGAAGCAAATTTTCTTTCAATAGAAAAATTGATTGGTGATTGTCGCAACGATTCTTGACTCTTTGATGATTAAAGAAGCCGTGCTTTGATGTCTAACTGTATTGAATTATAGTTATAATTTAAAGCGGAAACTTCAAACTATCCTTTTCCTCAACACAAAAGGGAATCAACCTCAGTGCATCAGAGACTGCGATCAAACTAATTATTTCCGACTTCCATGTCGCATGCACAGCCACGTTATTATTTATGAATCCCATACACTAATTTCATCATTTTTAAAGCTCAAAGAAATATATTATATTGATGTAATCACTGATACAAACTATCGCGGTAATTATACTCCAGGTAGTCGCAATATGTACAAACTCACTACTAACTGAACACATGTTGTCTGTGCTGAGCTCTGCAAAATTTTTAGTAACTTCACGACATATCCCTGGCAACATAACACCGAGAGATTTTCCAGAGTTGTGGCTGTTGGGTTAAATAGCGGAAGCGAAGAAACGTTTATGCTGCACGCAGCTGATAACAAATTAAAAACAGCATCTTACTGGTGGTGTCCGGAATTTGTTGCTGAAACACCTCAGTTGGAAACTTGTAAAACTAGTCTTGGCGTTGACATAATCAAGAGTCCAAAAATATAGAATTGATCAGATATGTAAATGTCAGTCAGCTTTAAAACCCATCATTGACAAATATACTGTAAAAGTAAAAACATACGAGCGGCGTGAAGTTGCCATTGATGTTGTAGTTTATTTACTGTCCACATTAGTTGCGTCCACCAGTATAGTATTATCGGCGTTGACAGCGATAATATCAGCGGCAATTATATATGCAACGTCAATATGTATTTCATCACAGCAGCAATAACAGGTATTTTTAATATTATCGCAAAAAGATATCCACATGCAAGAATAGAAAATTCGTGACTATGTTACGCGGTTAGGTATAGCAATAGCAGCATTTTCTAAATTATCGTCGCTTATATCATCCAGTCTCGACGACACAATAATATCAGATTTCGAATTTACCAACATGATTAAGGTATATAATGAAGTAATTGATTTAAAAAAAAACGTCAATCGAAATAAAATGAAAACTATAATGATCGCATTACTTCAGGCGTTAAATCAAATTATGGACGATCTCGAATACATAAATCGAAATTGCATACAAGCGGTAATTAACTCAGAATATAAACTTAAGCAACAATTTCTTAACAAGATAACAGAAGCTGATCTACCGAGTTTTAAATTTCCCGGGTATAACCGGAAGGAGTTTTTAAAAAAATCTGTCAACGATATAATTGATGAGTTTTTCCCTAAAATACTCGCCGTGTAAAAAGGGATAAAACTACTACCTGCAACTACGGTGTCGCGTATACCTGATCGACATATAGTGTTAGCGGCGCAACCGCGACAATGAATGATGCGTGTGCGAGTGAAATTATCACCACGATGGATTTCACAACAAACAAACAGTATTTGATGCAGAAATTTAACAAATGGGCATGGCAAAGTCATGACAGACGTAATCCTGTGAAGACTCAGAAGGCGAGTATGTGATAATGAGCGATTGAACTCATTTACGGAGTTTATCTGATTAGTAAACACGAGATTAACAGACTAGCTTGAATGAGATTTTCAAAGTCAAGTCTGAATGGCGTAGCTGAGCAACTAATTGAGCATTTCACAAATGCGATGCGTGGTAACAAGTCAACGGATCGACGGCGTGAAATAATAGCCAAGTGGGCTGAATCTGTTAAAAACACCGGAACTACAATAAATGATGTGGTCGAGTGATCAAGTAAATTAAAATTTCCAATAACGGTGACAACGATAACCGGAGAGGTTTCATATGAGTTGAAGAATAAGTCTAAGAGAGCTCCAATAAACAGTTGATCATAATGCACACGCGTGAATTAACACGGTGACAATATTTCCACGAGATCGAACTGTAAGATTTTACTTTGACTCTGAGAGAAACATGTTTGATTTTTTTTACGAAAAAAGTAAAAACGATCCCGTGTCAATATGGTTATTAAAAAGTTCCGATGATAGAAAATATGATCAATTTGTACGACTTGACGGCAAATTATATCGTAAAGAATCTCTTCACGTAACGATGAAAAATCTTGCGCAGAAAATGTCAAACAATACTGAACAACTACTTATTAATTGTTTAACAGTTCCGTCAGTTGCTGCCCACACTGCCGGAGAGAAAATTTCGTGGAAGCCACACGATTTGAATTTGATGTGCAGTCAAGCTGATGTAAATATGGACACGGTGGATTGTAGAATACCAAGTATGACCGCGACGACATGATATCGGTGAGTTTAGCCGCGTGTTATCCACGACGTTTTCTTGGATTGGGTAAATGTGCCGGGTATTTTATGCGGTTTGGGCACCCCACACATGAGATGACCAGAGTGGCAATTAATGTACCATTATCTGAATTTGACCTGATCGGGTTTGCCCGTATAGTCTCGTTTGAAATGGCCAAAGATCTTCATCCGGTTTATTATGTCTGGTTTGGTAGACATTTTTCAGAAGCACGATGGGCACCAATAGTTTTATTACGATATATTATTGATAGTGCAATATTAATATCGTTGACGGTTAGTGAGGCAATTATATCATGTCGGAAGCAGACCTAAGTTTGGTTACCATCACTTAATGATCTCAAAAGATCTCGGTCAAAAAGCGACATTATACACGATTAATTCTGGAATATTCTGAATATAATTTTATTATCGCTGATGCATACGACATTTCACAACCCTATCAGCTCCCATGAATCTTTCTTCCTGAGCCATTCCTATGCAACACAAACAATTCGGAGCTGGGCTGGAGCAATGTGCTGTGACAGGACTTGCCCCCCATTGTGCCAAAGATTATTTTATATGTGCAATAAAGTGCCTATTGAACCTATGTATTGTGTATTATTTGAATTATGTTTAGTACCACCATCTGCAGATGATCAGAGATACTGCAATGTTCTTAAAGATTTTAACGAGACTGCAAAGTATTAAATGAAGAAATTATTGATATCATTGATTTTATAACCGATATTGATGAACCGTCGAGTGTTTACAAACTTGATGGATTTGTTAATAATTTGTTGTTTATGCTGATGTAATGCTGGACAAACAATCAAATCCAGCAAGTATATTTTCACGAGGCAGACATAAAAATGCTGATATAATTTATATTACTGTATGATATAAACAAATACTTAAAGTGATCAGAGATAACTGCAATATTTTAGCTGTATTTAATGGAGTCAATACACCTACTTTAAGAAATATTCATCAGACTTCATGTAAATGGGATATATGTTCGGTTATATAATGATTTAATTACAGCAGAAGAGAGGGAGCGACCTCAATCAAACGTACGGGAGGGTAAACAAAACGCACATATAAAATTTGAAGGGACAAAAGACAGGATAAGGTAACCAAAATAAGCTAACACATTCTGAGAAAACTTCGGTCAGTTAGTGGCTTCGGTTTGACGTTATTGACCTTATATTTTTATTTTTGCAGGCAGTTTTGTTTTTCAAAAATTACGTTCTAGCAAAAAGGTCTGTTCACCTTGTTTGTTTCTGTTCACGAAGGTAATTAATAATCCTTTAGTCAACATTGATACTACATTAAAAAAACATACATGAATTGCATTATTTAATCAACTTTATAGATCTCATCTCACGTTAACAAGTGCAGCATACACAATTAAAGTGTGATCAAAAAGTGAAATCATATGAAATTTGTAAGACACTAAACGATAAATTCACTGTGGATTTGTTTGTGTATCACTCAATGAGTCTTTCCATATATTTGTTTCTCTTGAGTTATTTGTACAACCATTGACTCCACAGGAAGTTCCACTACCTGTTTTATACTTTGCTTTGTATCCAGCATAAAAACATCTAGAATCTAGAACCACTAAACGTAAACACCAAGCACCTGAGACAGACGAACTCGCAGGAATCTAATGGCTGCTGTACCACGTGACACAGGCAATGGCAAATAAACCTGTCTATAATTTAATAAGATAATTAATTTCACTATAATATGGTATATTATAACTTTGTCTTTGGGAATTTAGACAAACAAGTATGCACTATGTTATCAGAAGCTGACAGTGTTGTGACAGACACTGTATTTATGTAAAGTCACTACGAGAGATTGAAAACATGTTCTGTCTCACTTTTATTACTTAATAAAAATCATTTTACGTCCTACACTATGGTCTTTACGGTATACCATATACGGGGTGTTACAATATATAAATAAATCTTTAATATTCTGCGTAATATTGTGCCTTATAAACTCAAAATATGATTAAATAAATGAATGCTATTATACTATGGGCTTATTTAACTATTTGTGCTGTTAAATTTAGTTATAAGGATTTTTTATGTATTTTTTTAATTCAACGAAGTATGAACCGAAAAAAAGTTCTGCAAACTTTGTATCTTTACGACCAATTGAACAAGATTTATTATGGCATGAATTGATCAAAATCAATCTTCTGATTTCAAAGAGAATGAAATAATGTTAACGCTTTCTTATTTAACAACATGAAAATCATAAATGAATAAATGCTCAGATTAACTTCTTGTATCTCCTCAGTTCCATATATTTTGACTTTCATTTCGGTAGATCTCATATGTCATCGAGGTCAATAATAAAAGCCCGAATAAATGATTTTTTTTAAATCACCAAAAGAAATGAAAATTGACCCTCCACACTGCCAAAAAATGTTTTCGTCCCTTTTATGTAATACATGAAAAAGAAATTGTTATTATTATAGTTTTATAAATATTATAAGTCTGAAAAGTCTTATAAATAATTAGTATTGGTGCACCTTTAACAATGGAGATTCGTGTCAACGACAGTGATTTTTGTCACGAGGAAAAGTAGTTTACTCAACAAAACAGGCGTGTTCACGAAAAATTGACTATGCAGTGGTACGGTTCTGTCAGGTAAAAAAAAAAATTGCACCATGTAAGAACATGGCAAATACTGTGCCTGGAGATGCCAGCCAATAATATTCTCGGCCCATTCCGGAGTCGACCCATAACAAAGACAGCTCATTACAGGTTCGTTCATACAATTTAAATTGTAGTTTTCATGTACTGTCGCTGTCGATCCATACAATCCAACAATGTCGTACCACCACTTATTCGTATTAACAATATATAGCAAACTGTATCGGTTGTAAAATGCCAGTGTTGTTTGTTGAAGGATTCCACAAAAAAAATTCTTCTAAAAATAAAAAAGAAGGAAAAAACGGACTCTGGTCTTTTCTGTCAAGCGATGCACACACACACGCACACACACGCGCACACGCACACACACACTGCAACCTAACGATCATATCAACACATCAGTTGGTACTGACCAGTGTGTGGACTGTTCCAGAGTTGTAACTTCAAAGCAGCATGCGCTTGTTTGTGGTTTCTGTAACTTATGGCAACAATGTGGTGTATATTTCCATAATTTTTTGGTACTCTAATTTCGTTCATTGACACTTATAATATATTTTTCTTAATGAGGATATTTGAACAATATATGTAGACAAAACTATATAAAACATATTTAAAATTCAGGTTTTGATCAAACTAAATTAAACCCTTTGTCTTTATATAATACATTTTAAATGATAACAAGTTTCAGTGGTATCAATTTTGTGCAAGAAAAATTTGTGTAGATTATATTCAATATTTCAAAAAAAATTATTACATTTTTTCCGGCAGGTTCTGGTTGTAAAATGATTATTACCATTTGAAAGATCAGTACAGGGGAATTAATGAATCCAGCAAAAAAATAATCCTTCCTTTCAACCTTGCTAGGCGCTGATCAAGAAATTGCAAAAATGTTTCATTCTCACAGTTATTCAGCAATTTGTAGTGCATATCAATATTTTCATAGAGGTGCATTTGATCAGATTAAATTAAATATTAATTGTTGTTCTAAAAGTTTCTAATAATCACAAAGGTCTATATGAACAAATCCTACACTCATAAATGAAATCGTCGGTAATGAATGTCACATGACCTGTAGACTAGTAAACATCATACACGAGTACAATCAATTTAAAAAAATAGCACAAACGTTTTAATGACCGTTGACAAGGTACATTATATCCACCGTATTAATATTATATAAATTGTTGACAGGTATGCCGAGAACGTTAGTAAGCCGACTCTAGTACGACCGGAATAGTCCCGGAATAAAAATAATGAATGGGTTTTCACGAGAAAAAAGAATTTAAAAAACCTGTTCTTCACATGAAAACAAAAAAAAAAATTCACATAAAATCTTTAATCTTTATGATTCATTCAACCTGTCTTTTTAAAGATTATCTTATAAAGAGAATAACAACAACAACCTGTAGAACAATAAAAATATGTTTGGTTGGAAAAGTGCGTAATCAAGCATTTTCCATAACCGTTACTGTAAAAGTAGTCTCCCTTACTATTGAGGTCGTCCTGTGAACATAAATGGTGTTGGATATTGTCAACCAGTATTGTTCTCAAAATACCACCGAGTAGAATGTTGGTCTAATCGATAAAAGTAAAGAAAGGTACAATACAATGCTGAACCAAAAACTTACTTTACTATATTTTTTAAAAGTCAGTACTACTTTTAATTAAAGTAAAGCAACCGTTTGAAATAGGTGGTTTTCCTCATAACATGTTTCCGAGATTAAATATGTCATATGCATTCATAATTGTTTCACTTTACCCTCATTCGTGGTTCAGAGACCAAGTGGTCTAAAGTGCTTTCTGTTATGGATCACTGCCATCTCACCTCTGTCTGTGTGGGTTCGAGTCTAAGATTCGGCTAATGTAGTTATGTGAGAAAGTTTGCCAATAGCTTCTCGTGGGTCGGTGGTTCTTTCTGAGGATTTTCCTGGGTTCTTCCTCCACCAGTAATACTGGCTGCCATCTATAGCCTATCGTGTGCTGAAAAATGGTGTTAAACCTTACAACAACAACAACAACCTCTGAACAGGTAGTAGCCAGTCATACTGAATAGCAGAATTCTTCAAAATGCCAATGGCATAAATTTCTTGAGCCGTTAAGTCGTGTATTAAATTAAGAAGAGATTTGTATTTTATAAAAGGGGATGTCTTCTATGCTCAGCCAATGTACACACTTCTATGCTCAGCCAATGTACACACTTCAGTACACTTTCACTGTTTTGTCTTGTTTGTAAAACTGCATTAAACTCTGTCTGGTATTTGTGGACCTTTAATTGCATGTCTTGCCAGTGTACTGTTCTGTTATTGTTGTTTTGCACATTTGGTCAATGAGATTTATTTTAGCCTCTGTACATATATGGCCAAACATAAGTGTTTGCACTGTACCATTTTTCACTGAACTTCTTTTTGAAAATGTAGCCAGCTGTATGTTTTCAACTATTGCTGCACAAAATTACGTTTTATGTTACGAGTAACCATTACCTCATGTTTAGATGATGAAGGCCCCATTGGTTCAATAACAATACAATTATCGACGATAAGTTGCAAAGAATGCAATCCAAGTGATAATTTCAATAGTTTCGGTTCTTTTATTAAAAATTGCCTTGGACTCCATTTTCAGTCAAACACTGACAGTATCTTGGAATGACACAAACCATACAATTGAGTGAATGGAAATTGTTGCTTCGTTGTGTGACAGGGATGCACATAAAGTAATAGTTTATAGTGAGAATAACTGTAAAATCATGTGTTTATTTTCCGTTTCTTTCTTGTTTGTGGTGATTATATGGTTCTAGCATCAGGTTGCTACAAATGATGTGACAGCTATAGGTCATATAAGGTCAGTTCCATGTTTGACACTCAGTTGTAACCGTATATGTTATGATAACATCAGCATAAGAAACTGATGTTCTCATGTTTTCCCTGTTTTGGAAGAGTTGTAATGTAGCCAATAAAGTAGTTAGGGAAAATCTTTATTTTGTGTTAATCAGCAAAACATAACATTGGGGTGCATCAATTTACGTACCACTGACTACTTTTGTGCGTCAAATCATAAAAGTCTGCATATTTGACACATGATAGATAAAACACTGCACAAGCCTATCAGCAGTGGTCTTGGAGACAGCGATGATGTTCCTGACTTTAGCCCAGATTTGACCTCTTTCCTTCAGAGCTTGGCATTTGGGACTGTAAGACTGGGTGCAGTGGACTGGAGCCATACTGGCTATGCAGCCAGCCCAACCTGGACTTATATGCGATGATCTTACCTGACTGTTTTGATCCATCCAACCAACGACACTTAGGCTAGTATAAAATTGCCAAACCAAGATGACTGAGAGTCAAAGGCCTGAATTGCTCAGATCACAAACACAGCACTTCACTAGACAATGGCTAATGCATTGACTGCCTCTGCAATCTTGACTTGATATGTTGTGATTATCTTTAAATGTCACTTTGTTAAAACTGCATCACACATGACTTTTTTTGGCTCACTGTTGCCTGTTTGTGGGCATAATTGAAGACATTCAAAAGGAGACAGTTCAGGAACTACCCTCTACCTGTACCTTTGTTTAGGAACCCACTGTCAATGCCACAACAGAGGGGCAACAGGCGAGACAGTCCAAAGGTATCTTTTATATCCCAAACATATATCAACTTCCTGCTTCCCACTACTGACTTAAAGCCCCCATTGCCTGTAGACAGTCTACCAGTGGATGACCAACTCTAGCAGTTCCAATCATGTTTGGATCATCCTGTTTCAATACAACAGATGGGTGACTCAAGACATCTTGGAGTGGCTTCAGATTTTTTTTAGCCAACACCACCACTTTATTCCACTTCTCTTCTAACATATGTGTGACCAGATCAAGAGAAAGAAATTATTCTTCAGCACTAGATGGTCACTCATTGTCAAACTGTCAATCTCTTTGGTTCTATTCATGGTTGTTCCTCATCAATAATGCCAATGGCAGCTTGACGCTGATTATAGAACTGAATCACCATAACTAATTGTACAACAATGGCAGCATGTCTGAATAACATATGGTAACTGCTATTCTTCTCAAGGGCAGAACAATGTCTTATCCCACAGAATCATCTTGGTTTCTAATGTCACTGGTCATGCAGTTTGTCAGGTAGGGTATATTTGCAAGTATTTCATTATTCTAGAATATTGATGGTGGATTTGAATCCTACTGGTGTAATTTTTGTCTTGAGCTTGCTGATGTTAAGGCCAATTTTTTATGTTTGTACACTTGCTGTGTAGCATACTGCAGTTCTTGTACATCTTTTTCAAGTAGCGTAAGTCATAATCAAAGCAAAGATCACATAGTAAATATTGCTTGATTATGTTTGTACCTCAGATTTGTTTCATGTAGTGAGAATATTTGGTCATTGCATTATCTAATGGACTCCTGCATTATTTTCTGTCTGTAATCATCACAAATCTGTTAAATGATCATGCAGAAAACTTTGCCTGTAATTGATAATAACATTGTGTCTGAGTTGTTCTTACAATGCCCATAGAATGGGATAGTATTTCATTCTAGTCATATAGTGATTGCATCCAGGTTAAAAATAGTCATTCTTTATTTCTGCTTTTTCCCCATTTTTTTTTATGGCATCATGCTGCTTATTCTGATAATGGTTTGTCAGTTTCAAGATGGACTTGATTATTCTTTATATGGTTCTTCCAGTGTGTCTTATTTCAGTAATTCATTGAAACAAATATCTTTTCCACCTGCCTTCATCTGTTGTCGTTTTGTTTTCTTTTGTCTTATCAAAATGGATTTGATATCTTCTTTCTGATTCTATATACATTTTTTGATAACCTTTTGTTGCTGTTTCTTTTAAAGTCATAGTCTCCTTTATCATTTAATCAGATTTGTCTTTGATAAAATGTATTTCATAGAGAAGAAGTAGGTTCAAAGAATCATAAGCACTGGACACAACGCCTTTTGTGTGAGAGCTCCACATTTGTACTGACATGATGACATCCCAAGTATTAGTCTTACAGCAGTCTTGACTAACTTACATCGTCTCCTGTATCCCAGCTATATAAATTCTACAATTCACAATAAAAGTAAAATGTTCTTCCATTTTTCTTGGCTATTTGCATTCTTGTTAAGGCTTTTTTTACATTCCATGTAGTAACTGTATGCTTGTTATTGATGTCATTTGAGTCTTCAACCAAGACGTTAATCCAGCCTTGGTGAAGTTATTTGCTATTCTAACTTTCACAGGGGTCTGGCTGGAGACTGACATTGTAGCTTCATAGAGCTGTAATCTGTGGTTGGTCTCACTGTTTTTTTTAGTTTTCTAAAAATGGTCTTTTCCCATTTAATCAATTACTTTTGGATTATATTTGTGTTTTTTTTTAACAGGCATTAGCCATCCCATCATCCCCCATGACTGCAATGCACATTGATTATCCCTGAATGTTCTTTTATTTTAATAAGCTTCAATATCATTAGGTTGAAACTTGAACATGAAAAAATGAAAACTTTCCATCCCACATGTATTTTGTGGGGTCTTTTTTGTCTATGCAAACATATGGAGTTTTTTTTGTTTGATTATCATGACAGTATGTCTTTTATAACTACAATATTGGATACAGCAAGGCAAATAAGGTTGCCTTTTGATAAAAATTTAGTCATACAATATTGGTGTAAAATGCAGAAACCTCCAAATTGAATTTAATATATATTACGTTGTCAGGTTGTAAGTGATATGTTCATGGAAAAATAATCATGTTGAAATTAAATTAATTACAAAGACTTGTAATTAAAAAATATCTGATGATAATTACTTAGAAAATTCGTACTCAGTAAAAATTGAACACAGCATGTATTTTTAAGCATATTTCTATTTAATTATCATATTTAACCCACGATAGGATATTTAGCAGATTATCAATAAAAAAGCTATGCATGTATGTTGGCATTTATTTCTCTCAAGGCAATATAAATGTATCTTTCATTATAGGCCTATTGAAATTTACTGGCTCAGAGTAGATAATGATGTTTTTCCTCCTTTACTAGATGTATGTCTCTAAATTCTTATTTGTACTTATGACTTTTATTACTATTTTTTCTTAATTATTAATTGTTGTACATTTCATTATTATGGAAAATGCTAATTTTAACCTAATACAGGATTGAACTAATTTTCATTTTCAGGATTTCATTGCAGTTTGACCTATTGAAGTATAAATACTTATGAATAAATATGGACACAAATAAGCATTGTATATATTAGAACTGGAACATCCAAGGACCCAAACCCCTCAAAATCATACTTTATAAAGACCCAAACCTCTCAGAATCATACTTAATAAAGACCCAAACCCATCAGAATCATACTTAATAAAGACCCAAACCTCTCAGAATCATACTTAATAAAGACCCAAACCTCTCAGAATCATACTTGATAAAGACCCAAACCTCTCAGAATCATACTTAATAAAGACCCAAACCCCTCAAAATCATACTTAATAAAGACCCAAACCCCTCAGAATCATACTTAATAAAGACCCAAACCTCTCAGAATCATACTTAATAAAGACCCAAACCTCTCAGAATCATACTTAATAAAGACCCAAACCTCTCAAAATCATACTTAATAAAGACCAAAACCCCTCAAAATCATACTTAATAAAGACCCAAACCTCTCAGAATCATACTTAATAAAGACCCAAACCTCTCAGAATCATACTTAATAACGACCTAAACCCCTCAAAATCATACTTAATAAAGACCAAAACCCCTCAGAATCATACTTAATAAAGACCCAAACCTCTCAGAATCATACTTAATAAAGACCCAAACCTCTCAGAATCATACTTAATAAAGACCCAAACCCCTCAGAATCATACTTAATAAGGACCCAAACCCCTCAGAATCATACTTAATAAAGACCCAAACCCCTCAGAATCATACTTAATAAAGACCCAAACCTCTCAGAATCATACTTAATAAAGACTTAACCTCTCAGAATCATACTTAATAAAGACCCAAACCTCTCAGAATCATACTTAATAAAGACCCAAACCTCTCAGAATCATACTTAATAAAGACCCAAACCTCTCAGAATCATACTTAATAAAGACCCAAGCCTCTCAGAATCATACTTAATAAAGACCCAAACCTCTGCTTGCTACAAATCTTTGAGTTTATCAGATTGGGATTTCTCCATGAACAGAGAATGTGTGATCATGACAGCTCTAATTTGAAGCTAAAAAAGACATCTGATGTTATACCCACAGACTTAAATACATTATAGGAAAGACGACCATGTTGTTGGCAGTCTTGAGTACACTGTACACATATACCGATGTACCTTCAGACTAAAATACATTATTGGATAGCTGATCATGTTGTTTGAAGTCTTGTGTATGCAATACACATATAAATATTGTATTTTCATTTTTCTGTCTGATACAGGCCACCCTCTGGTGTATACTTCTACTGACACAAAGCTGGATCTGTGTCCATACCTGTTTGAGAATGCAGCGATGGACCATATACCTTGAGGGAGGCCCAAGACGAGTGAACCATGCTGCTGTGACTGTAGGAGAAACAATATACAGCTTTGGAGGGTACTGTACTGGGGAGGACTATGAAACTACAAGGCCGATGGATGTACATGTCCTAGACACTGGTAAGATCTTTAGATCGATGTACATGTCCTAGACACTGGAAAGATCTTTAGATGGATGTACATGACCTAGACACTGGTTAGATCATTAGATGGATGTACATGTCCTAGACACTGGTAAGATCTTTACATCGATGTACATGTCCTAGATACTGGTAAGATCTTTAGATGGATGTACATGTCTTAGACACTGATAAGATCTTTAGATGGATGTACATGTCCTAGACACTGGTAAGATCTTTACATCGATGTACATGTCCTAGACACTGAAAAGATCTTTAGATGGATGTACATGTCCTAGACACTGGTAAGATCTTTACATCGATGTACATTTCCTAGACACTGGTAAGATCTTTACATCGATGTACATGTCCTAGACACTGGTAAGATCTTTACATCGATGTACATGTCCAAGTGTCACGGAATTGTATACAACTATGTTCAATATGTATATGTGGTCAAAAATCTAGTCTCGATTTCATTACTGCGTACAGCCTTACCAAGGGTAGTTTATTATTTTTGGGGCTTTTTAGTTATTTCGGCATAATGAGCGAACACTCAGCTCATGCTGCATGTGCGAAATTGCCTGCAGTTTAAAGTACCTAGCTGTGCATATCTGTCACAGCTAGGAGTATATAAGGACGAAATTATAAGACAGAAAACACATTACGATCCAGTCTTGTCGGAAAAGCTTCCATCCTTAAAGGAGCAGTCTATCAGCTAAAAGAGGTAACAATAGATTTAACTTTGTTCTCATTGCTATTTGTATTATGATATAATTCATTGTTTTACATATTAGATGTTTAGTATTTATTATAAAATCTATAGAATAAATACATAGGTTAGGCAGCGCCATTTTATCAGAAGTACTATATTTTGTTTCATTAGTTCTTTTGTATCTGAACATAATTGAGTTCAATTATACGCTGCATGCTTAACGTTAAATGTACATGGATAATTATTTCATTTGCGCGCATGCGCTACATATATGTGTGAAAATACTTGACCGTGTCATATGTATTACACGGTTCGGTTGTTTTAATTTTAGCTGACGTAGTGTGGTGACGTGTTGTGCTGAAGTGGTGCAGTGTTGTGGTAACTGCGTGTGTGGTGCCATGTTGTGGTGACTACGTGTGTGGGCTTGTCTATGCTGACCGTGTAATGCCCGTGTGTGGCGCCTGTGTATGGTGCTTACGTATGCTGCATATATCTCGTCATATGGACGACGTATTATTTAGTTAATATCTTCTTTGCAGTCTCGTTATATGAACGACACCTGCATAATTTCATTCTACACAAATCTCGTTCCATGAACGAGAACTTCAGAATTTAGGGTTCACAATTGCATATATATCGTCATATGGACGACGTATTATTTATTTAATATCTTCTTTGCAGTCTCGTTATATGAACGACACCTGCATAATTTCATTCTACACAAATCTCGTTCCATGAACGAGAACTTCAGAATTTAGGGTTCACAATTGCATATATCTCGTCATATGGACGACGTATTATTTATTTAATATCTTCTTTGCAGTCTCGTTATATGAACGACACCTGCATAATTTCATTCTACACAAATCTCGCCCCATGAACGAGAACTTCAGAATTTAGGGTTCACGATTGCATATGTCTCGTCATATGGACGACGTATTAATTATTTAATATCTTCATTCTAGTCTCGTCATATTGACGACGCATTATCTTTTCATATTTGCATCTATCTCGTTATACGAGCCTTTTATATATATTCATATTTGTAAATTCATTCATATACTTCTTTTTTGTCATTACGTTACTGAAATTCATAGTTCCATGTTAGGAACATTTATTGAAATAGATTTTTCTTATATTTTGTAAAATATTGGTGTCAGAGTTGATTTTTAAAATTGCGTTTATAAAATAAACATCTTATTAACGCAGTTGTATTCCGTGTCTTCACTAATCCAGTCCATATGACGAGATATATGCAGCATACGTAAGCACCATACACAGGCGCCACACACGGGCATTACACGGTCAGCATAGACAAGCCCACACACGTAGTCACCACAACATGGCACCACACACGCAGTTACCACAACACTGCACCACTTCAGCACAACACGTCACCACACACGCAGTTACCACAACACTGCACCACTTCAGCACAACACGTCACCACACTACGTCAGCTAAAATTAAAACAACCGAACCGTGTAATACATATGACACGGTCAAGTATTTTCACACATATATGTAGCGCATGCGCGCAAATGAAATAATTATCCATGTACATTTAACGTTAAGCATGCAGCATATAATTGAACTCAATTATGTTCAGATACAAAAGAACTAATGAAACAAAATATAGTACTTCTGATAAAATGGCGCTGCCTAACCTATGTATTTATTCTATAGATTTTATAATAAATACTAAACATCTAATATGTAAAACAATGAATTATATCATAATACAAATAGCAATGAGAACAAAGTTAAATCTATTGTTACCTCTTTTAGCTGATAGACTGCTCCTTTAAGGATGGAAGCTTTTCCGACAAGACTGGATCGTAATGTGTTTTCTGTCTTATAATTTCGTCCTTATATACTCCTAGCTGTGACAGATATGCGCAGCTAGGTACTTTAAACTGCAGGCAATTTCGCACATGCAGCATGAGCTGAGTGTTCGCTCATTATGCCGAAATAACTAAAAAGCCCCAAAAATAATAAACTACCCTTGGTAAGGCTGTACGCAGTAACGAAATCAAGACTAGATTTTTGACCACATATACATATTGAACATAGTTGTATACAATTCCGTGACACCTAGACACTGGTAAGATCTTTAGATGGATGTACATGTCCTAGACACTGGTAAGATCTTTACATGGATGTACATGTCCTAGACACTGGTAAGATCTTTAGATGGATGTACATGTCCTAGACACTGGTAAGATCTTTAGATGGATGTACATATCCTAGACACTGGTAAGATCTTTAGATGGATGTACATGTCCTAGACACTGGTAAGATCTTTAGATGGATGTACATGTCCTAGACACTGGTAAGATCTTTAGATAGATGTACATGTCGTAGACACTGGTAAGATCTTTAAATCGATGTACATGTCCTAGACACTGGTAAGATTTTTAGATGGATGTACATGTCCTAGACACTGGTAAGATCTTTAGATGGATGTACATGTCCTAGACACTGGTAAGATCTTTAGATGAATGTACATGTCCTAGACACTGGTAAGATCTTTAGATGGATGTACATGTCCTAGACACTGGTAAGATCTTTACATCGATGTACATGTCCTAGACACTGGTAAGATCTTTAAATCGATGTACATGTCCTAGACACTGGTAAGATTTTTAGATTTGAGCACTTCATGCATGATGTTGTTTGCAGTCAGAATCGATACATACATTACAGTTATCTACTACCCACCATTACCAAACTTTTTAACTAGATTGCATTTGAAGCAAGAAAGAAACTGATCTCTTTCGGGCTTTAAATAATAGACAACTTTCAAGATCACAAGGATTATAAGAAGGAAATGTGACCCACACAATAACTTGTAAACAAGATTCCATGTCTAGACTTTGTAAATAGTTTTCATATTTTGATGAAAGAATTGTATTGATTTTGTTGTCAAAAGGACAAATGTCTAGCTCAGTGACTGAAAAAAGACAAATTGATTCCGCATTGTGGATGGCTTGCACTTGGAATAAGGAAGAAGACTTGATTTGGGGATAAAAATGGTCAAAGATCAAAGATAAAATTGCACACCCCAACCAGATCTTAAACCTTACAAACTCAAACAAATCCTGTTGCAGCTGAGTCATGTGACCAGACATCACTGACCAGGTCCCACAATAATTAGCAAAAAATTCAGAAAAAAATCAGGAATATAATTTTGTATGCAAGCTTTAATCATTGTTTGTATTTTCTCACTGATGCAGTTGTTTTCATGAACACTGGATCTCAGCTGTACAGATAGATGTATCAAGATGTTGGCTATAAATTATCCTTTTTTCCCCACAGACTTTATCCATAAAAAAATTGTTTTTATTTAGTTACAAACTAAAGAAGACAATTCTGTTCTGTATTTGTCTCAGCTTTGAAGCTCTGGTTATGAACTGAAGGCTAAAGATCAAGGTCACTGTAACTGAGAGAATAAAACTTTCTGGGGTATCTTTGCTTATTACAAGTGTGATTTATTATCCATTTTTGGATATTTACCCTGTGCTAATCTAGCACAGATGATGGATCTGTGTCCTAAGAGTAAAAAAATTGTTCCAAACATTTGGCCCCATTATTCTTTTTTTTTCACTCGTGACTTTCCACTAGTAATTTAAACTTAGTATAATTAAAATAAATGTGTTAACACTGTTTGTAAAACATAAAATTACCTGTGCTTATTTTCAATATATCAGTTTCAGAGGTGCATTGTTTTGCATGTTGTCAGACTTTTATTTCAGAAGTAAGTAAATCTTCAGTGTAGTTTTCAATCCCAAAATGCCTAAATTGAAGTGAGAAATTTTAAAAAGCACTGGAACTTGTAAAGTTGTATTGAAAAATGTTGAGGGCTTACACTCAAGGTAAGAAAGAAGCCTTTTGATCTGGAAGTCAAAAGGTCAAATATGAAATTCATTGTGATTCAAGAAAACTTGATATTTGCTCAATATATATTTTGAATAAATTTTCTTGACCAGACTTTGTGGTTGGCTTTCTCTTATAGTAACACTGAAACCTATAGATTTTGCGATATAAGTTTGACATGGTTTCTACACTGTAAATTTAGTTAAAGAGAGCATACCTAATCCAAGGTCAAGGTCAGTGAAACTAACTGGACAAAAATCTCTTGAGTGAGTCAAGTGCTATTTGTACAGCAATCACTGGACACCTTGTGCACAGCAAGGTAAAAAATAAAGACTACAGTAAAAACAAGGGTGTGAGTGACCAAGGGACCTCAGAAACTTTAAGAAGAGGATGTCATCCTGACTGGACATCAACAACAAGATGGTGTTGTTAAATGGTTTAATACTGATAATATATTCATGTTGGGAATAATTGTTAATGAATGCTTTTCAAATAAAGTTATTCACTTTCCAGTAAAATTATCTTTATTTTTAAGATATCTAACCTTTTAAAAATCATTAGAAACATTTCTTTGTGATTTTCAAGATACATGTATATCACATGAATGTCTAAAAACACTGAATGTTATTGTTAATTTGTGACACATCAACAACAAAAAATTCTTCAAAAACTAGAGACATTTAATTCATGAAACAGCAACCATCAGTGTAAAAGTCAATTTTATTTTAACAATTTCTCTGTTATAAAATATGAATGTCCCGATTTCATTGTAAGTACTAGTGAAATTTCTGCTCATTCATAAGCAAACTTCAAGTTATGGAATTTTAAGTTCACTACAAACTTTGGAACTCACTTCTCCATATTGAACTGTATCTGAAACTAAGCTTTTCCAAGTATTCCTTTCCTTGCTGTCATAGATCACATTTCCTAAATAGTATGATAAGCCATTTAATAATGCAAGATACTTTACATATGTTATCTATGTACTAATATTTATAACGTTGTTTAACTAGTCCATTGAAATGAGTTGACCTGACACCTCATGACCACTAGCTCTTACTAGATTAGGATTTGCATGCATTAAAAAAAAAATCCTTTTATTCCACTATGTTTGTTTGATTTGATACAAAAGACATAATTACCTTGAGAATACAACTTGGTCTACTTTAAATGATTGTAAAAATACACTGACACAATGTACTTAGGTTCCTAAAAACACATGCAGACAGCTGTGGTGGTCTTGGATTGTGATGGTAGAAAACAGCTTCATAAAAAATAAACTTGCCACAAAAAATACATAGCTCTTCTGAAATGCACCTAATATTAACTTTCATGTTGCTGAAAGTTTCACTTTGCATTGTTAATGATTGTGTGAAGTAAAATCCGACTTCAGAAAACTTGGCATTGAAGTGTAATAGCTAGAACATACCAAACTTCCAATGAGTTAGGTTTTTCATTTTCATGTACTATGCTTATGCAATTAGCGGCTCTCCCATATCAATGCTCTAGCAGCACAAATCACCCTAGCTATTGTTACTTACGTAATACTTATTTTATGGATTGGTGTGACTGCTTATTTGTTACTTGCCTTACCATTTTAGTAACCTCTATGACAGTTTTTGTGTCAGCTGCCCAAGGGTAATAATATTCCATCAACAGTAAGCATGAAACTCAGCGAATCATAAATGCTTAACTGTTTACACATACTACAGGTGATCTGCATAGCTTGCAGTATTTTTACATTTATTGAAAATCGTTTTTTTTTTTAAACATGATCTTATCAGGGAATTTAGGTACTAGAAGATTGCATTTTTTATTGGCCATGTCATGAACTGAAAGAGATGCAGTTGATCTGTGGATACTTTGCTTTTAGACAAAATTATAAAGAAACAAAAGAATAAATAAATTTTATATTATAAATAGATTGTGTACCATTTAAAGTTTGATTCTGCTTGCCATGTGGACTTTAACAAACTGAGATGTACTTATGTAGAGTAAAATGGTGGATAACATGTATTTTACAGATAGTGTTGTGGGGCCCTGGGTGGTCAAGTGGTCTTAAGTGCTTGGTCTTAATTTTACTTACCACTGCTGTATCACCTCTGTCCACATGGGTTTATGTCTTGGGCCAATGTGGGCATATGAAAAATCTTGCCAGTAGCTTGCTTTGAATTGGTGTTTCTTACCAGGATTTTCCTGCGTTCAACCTATCATGTGCAGAAAAATGGTGTTAAACACACAACAACAGGCAATGTTGTACCTAGATAACCATATCCACCAAATATAACTATACTTAAAAATTGCTTATAATAGCAGAGAATGAGATAAATATACTTAAAAATTACTTGTAATTGCAGAAAATGAAGAACTATATTTACAATTACTTATAAAAGCAGAGAATGAAGAACTATACTTAAAAATTACTTGTAATAGCAGAGAATGATATATATATTTATATTAACACAAAGTGGAGCATTGCCCAGGCCAAGTGGCCCACAGTGGAATTGTGCTCAAAAACGCTTACAGTTAAGGATCATTGCCACATCACCTCTGTCTGCGTGGATTCGAGTCTGAGGTTTGGTCATTGTGGGTATGTGAGAAAGCTTGCCAGTGGCTTCTCATGGGTTGGTGGTTCTTTCTGGGGTTTTCCCAGATTCTTCCTCCATCATTTATACTGGCTGTAATGTATAGCCTATCTTGTATTCGAGAATTCACTTGCTACATTGATTCTTTTTTTGTGGATCCCTACCACATATTGAATATAATGATAAAGAAGATTTATTATACCTTTATCCACAGATGATGTTCTCAATATTGTAATTTCAGTCTCATTTAGATGGACTCTTCTACCAATGCCCCGCTCTGATCCTGAAAAGAGTTGTGTCCCCTACCAGCGTTATGGTCACTCAGCCGTGTCGTATCAAGATTGTGCCTACATATGGGGAGGCCGCAATGACAAGGATGGAGCCTGTAACATTCTCTACCAGTTTGATACAGGTCAGAGGAGATGAAAGTGTCAGCAACCTTTTAGTAGAATTTAATTCTTTGAAGCCATTTTTCCAGACAATTTACCATTCATCTGTTTGTTTTGATGTTATTATGTTCATCTTGTTAGGTGTTTGGGTATTTTTTAGTGAGAAGTGGGAGCAAAGCAAGACAGATTTTATATATATATATATATATATATATATATATATATATATATATATATATATATATATATATATATATATATATATATATATATATATATATATATGTATGCATTTTTGTTGTTTTCATTCTATTATTTGAATTATGCTCGCAATTTTCCATTGGTTATCAGGAGTACCTTATTGCTAGAGTTCAATATAAACACATTTGCAGTGTATTTTGGCAATATGACTTGAAAAGAGAAGCCAGACAATGAAATGAATTTTACACTGGGTAGCTAGATTACAGTATTGTAATTGCAAGTTAGTACAAATGCTTAATCAAATATCTTTAATCAAGAATTTTCTTTTTTCTTTCTGAAAACATTCTCTGTACTATGTACATAAGATCAAATGCACGTCTTTGACTCTTCCAATTCCTATTGTTCTAATTTTTTTGTTACCAATAAAACTTATAAAAACTGTTTATAGACAACACACTGAAGAATGAAAATCAGTATATGAATGAACTAAACCCTTTTTATTCAACTGAATTGACACAACAAAGTGCATCTATTTTAAGAAAGAGGGGTTTTCTTAGTGTAACTACCCACTTTATAGCTTCATTACAACAGTCCATTGATAAGATTACAGATAGAAGGTCTTATTATTTGTCTACATATTTGGTGTAATGTTAGACATTAGTTAAACAGTACATGTATGTGCATCACTGTTTTCTTTTTTTCTTCGTATTTTAACAAAAATGGGTGAATACAGAATACAACATTGACTGTACATAGTCTCTCAAATTTTACAACATAACATTGTTACATATGCTTCTGACCTTTATAATTGCATTTTAAACTAAAGCATCAATAATGTAATACTAAGACTCCTCCATTCTGTGAAATTGTATATTTTTCAGAATATAATTGCCGAATGGTTTACATGAAGAGACAATCTAATAAAGTGGTACTTCCCAGACACAGCAATGTCTGCCATTATTTTCCGATGACAAGTAAAAAATAATTTACACTCTGCATTTGAAATATGTTACCAGTTCTATTCTTAAAACACAATTTGCTGTTTTGATAAGTTTCAGTTATGGAAACACAAGTTTGTATGTTTTTATCATCAAAGGATAGGCCTCACTTGCAGTAATTGGGTAATGACAGTTACAGGAAAGGTTTAATGGTCAATCAACTATCAAAATGCATGCCTGTGAATGAGCAAGAGTTTGTCTGGGCAATTGATATCAGCACCAACTTTTTGATGGCTTGAAGCCTACATTTTGCCCTGAGCTGTAACATAACATTGGAATTAACCTGGCTAAGGTAAACGAACATCTAATAAAAGGATGGTCACTAGATGTTCTAACAAAATCACAGTGCAAAGTTGTTTCACTTTCCTAACAGATGAAGGCAAAGTTTACATTTCTTAGGCTTTTTAGTCACCCACTTAACCAGGTAGCATGACCCCTGTCCCATTTGATAGATTTGAAAACTCTTCAATTTAGTGGTGTATTATATCACTCTGCCAACAAGGTCATGCTGAATAAAACATGTTAAATCCATTTTTGAGATTTATTAAACTCTGAGATGCAAGGTGTCTCCTAACTTGCGTGGTAGTAAGTTCCAAGAAAGTTATGAAGTTCAATGTTATAGAACAAAAGAAAACCATTTAAAACTACTTGAAAAGCCAATTTGTTTTCTTTTCAATGTAACTTTCAAAAAGTGTCCCATGGTTCTTGACTTTTCAGGATCTCAGACCTGGTCACAACCTGATGTAATAGGAAGGATACCTGGAGCCCGAGATGGCCATTCTGCATGTGTTATTGACTGTAAAATGTACATCTTTGGGGGATACGAGGAAGAGGTATAGTTTTATACACACTTTAGGACTTGCTTCCTAAGAACCATATTGGTGATCCCTGACCTTGTGTTAAAGGAGAATAAACTCTTATTTTCATATTTGCCTTATATGAATATACTTAAGTGAATGGAAATATATACCAAAATCATATTGAAAACCATTCCCATAGACAGGGCTACAGTAGTTACTTAATGGGTATAGCTGTGACATCAATGAGTTTCATCCAGTCTGTTACTGATGCACTGTTCTCTGATTTGTTGGTAGCATAAAGTTGTTTTTGAACAGTTTAAAAAAAAACACATGGAACAATGATGTTAAACTATATAAAAGATTCAATATATCGACAAGCAGTTTATAAAGTTGTCTGATTTATACAACCTTCTTTGAGAACCTATCACTTGTCAGTATGGCAAGATAACTGTAAATTAATAATTATGTAACTCGAACTTCCACGAAGATACTAGCTTCTACCTAATGTATAGTTTTTCAAGAGAAATAAAATTGTATCAAAATTAAATTGAAAAATTGTATCAAAATTAAATTCAGTTTTTCTACTAACAAAACTTTTGAGTCCTCTTCAACTGACTGTCATCTTGTACCATAACTGGAATGGACTAAACACTCCTACAGACAAGTGTTTATATAGGCATGAAACTTTATGGCTGATTTTCACATGGTAAAAGAATCTCACAACGATCAATTTTTCACACTAATGATTATTTTATATTGGTGTGAGACTTTATGGCTGATTTTCACATGGTGAAAGAGTCTCACAATGATCAATTTTTTATAGGCATGAGACTTTATGGCTGATTTTCACATGGTAAAAGAGTCTCACAATGATCAATGTTTCACACTAATGATTATTTTATATAGGCATCAGACTTTATGGCTGATTTTCACATGGTAAAAGAGTCTCACAATGATCAATTTTTCACACTAATGATTATTTTAAGTGTTTGTACCTAGCTTACTTTCTCTGACACTGTTGTGTGAACATTGCAGTCACAAAATGTGATGTATACATTTATCTTGACAGATTGTTCTTAGCATACAAAAAGGAGATCACAGTGACCTATATTTCTTGCTCTAGTGCCTTTGTAGGGTTTGTGGACTATGTCATGGTAGAGAAGGCAAAACAGCGTTAAATGAAATTATTGTTTCCTTTAATTTGTGCCATATTTCCAGTGCTATGCAAGAATGCCATTTTGCCTACTGCATCCATGCATGCACTGTTTTGCTTCTTAAAAAATTATAACATGTTTACCTTCCATATATTGTCTTATTAATTGTATTTCATGATTATTTTTTGGGAGGGATAAGGGTTTATCTCTCAGTGTTTATTTGCATTTCTTTATCTTAGTTTTAATTAATAGAATTTAACTTTCAAATCGGTTCTGTGTATCCATATTGTGTTGACATGCTGGTAAACATACTTACATGGTATTATTGTCAGAGGCTATGAAGTCCACTGCCAGATTATTATGTTATTTTTCAAGGTTTTTTGCTTCAATACTTAAATTGCATCAGCAGACATTTCTGTAAGCATTCTATTGTCTTTTTTGGTTTGAATAGTTATACGTATTCTTGATTTCTTTATTAAAAGTTATTCAGAAGTGTAAGCATATATACTTAAATAATTGGAATACGACTGAATCATGGCGTAAAAGTTGCCATAAAGTTTCAGTTTCTATATCTCTGAGTCTTATGTAGCGATGGCCAGAGAAAAGTCAGCTATTTTTAATTTCAGTAATTTCTAGCATGAATAGGGCATTTTGTATTAAACACAGACATGCACACACGCACACATTGCGATTCTTATTGAATAGCTATATAAATATGAATTTATTTCTTTTTCAGATTGACCGATTTTCTGATGATATTTACATGTTAGATTTTAGAACATTTACTTGGTCCTTTGTAAAAACTAAGGTAAGCTAGTGAAAAGAAGCAGCAAAGAGGGTGGACAGACCGAAACTATTTCAGACAAACCGAAACTATTTCAAACAAAATTCTAAAGGATTTCAAACCGAAACCATTTCAAGCAGATAATAAAAAAGAGAAATGGTTTCGGTTTCTCAAGCGACAGACCCGACGCTGATTATGTTTTAGAGATGAATTGTTATGGTAAATGTCTTTACGATGAAAATCCTTTTAGGATCTCACAAACAGACTAATTTGTAAAACCTCACCTCGTAAATCAATTAGATTATTGGATTGGTCAGTGAGTTTAAATTAATTCTCGTTAACAAATCATTATGACATCGCATATACACTAGATTAGTTGGATCCTCAATGATTAAAAATCCGGGTGGAGCTGTTGATGCAAACGAGTATAAAATATATCCCTGCTGGGCTTGATTTGATCTTTCGAGATTTATACTATACATCACATTCTAAATTCACTGCAATCACCGAGGATATATTAACATTTTGAGGAGCGATATGCCTACCACCACCATCTTGGTCATTATTATGTTTGAGGATGGTTGAACCCTTGTGTTGTTGTCTCCATGCAAGTAAAAATAAAAAAATATCGACAAAGAATCACCGCAGTTGACGTTACCATGTACTCGGTATCAGGTGTAATCACCGGAGCTGGTATTATACTCTCCTCAGTGACAATGATTGCCCCGATAGCTGTTCCAGTTTGTATATCTGCGGCGACAACAATCGCTAGAATAATTTCAATAATAACAAAAAAAATATCATCATGTAGCCAGCATAAACTGCAGGATTATGTAGCCAAGTTCCATGTTGTGTCAACTGCATACTCGCAATTATCCTCGATCATATCGTCCTCCCTCGATGACACATTAATATCCGATAGTGAGTTTTCAGCAATGGTACGTGTTTATGATTCCGCGATGTCAAAATTAGAAAAACAACACGAATATAACAACAATGGCATCATCGCAAGAACTACTTCAACGAATAGCGGAAAATACCACACCAGTGAAAACCAGCATGATCTCAATAACCTCAACCAATCCTGAATTCAGTGTGAATTTCCCTACTGCAATTCCGGTGAACTGCGGTGATTCTTTGTCGATATTTTTTTATTTTTACTTGATACTCCTCAGTGAGTGTTTTGAGTTTAGTTTGAAATTCTCTGACCTGATCATAGCGATACTGCTGTGACATTGCCAATGATGACATTTTATTTATTATAATACATTTCAAATTGCTGGCGTTAAATTTGTCAGAGTTGAAAATCCTATGGATTTTTAATTCAGTTGTTTACTTAAATCCGCTACGAATTTCACATACAATGTTATTGAAACCCTAGCCAAATTATTATCAGTGGATGTTATTGTGAATCGTTCAGTTGTTCCTTTGTCGATGATCGTTGATATCATATTGTTGACCCCAGATGAACTCGTTGATGAAATATTAAATTGAGTTGCCAACACTAGTGTTAATTGATAAATACCTTTGACGGTCACGTTGATATTTAATATGTTAGTGGATGGTGTCCACGTAAATGATCCGTGTTGGATCGCATACACATTATTTACGATATTTTTTTTGTTCGTGAGGGATTTGTATTTTTTCAAGTTTTTCTATCATCCTTGGTAGATCGTCCCTGATGACATCGTTGGTTGTTTTAATATCTTCGCGAACAACTTCTATTAATAGTGGTTATTTCATCGAGTTTTGTGATAATACCAGCGAGATCTGATTTGATTTCTTCGGGTTTAGCATTTTTACCAAAAAATTTATTGTAAGCATCATCGTTTTTTTAAAGTTTTTACGTAACATAGTAAATTGTTCGATATGAGCGTCATAATCGGATCGTAGTTTTGTCAAAACATCGATAGTGGTTTTTATCTCCGTGAGTTTCGGTGTGGTCACCGGTGGATTTCTAAAGAAATCTAATAGAGGTTTGCCAATATTGTCAACTACACTTCTTTGTAATTCAGAAAACTGATCAAATTTAGTTATATGGTCGTCATATTCATTGCGTAATTTTTTTAATGGTTCTAAATTGTTAATTCTATCCACAATAGTTGAAATGAGAACATCTGGTTTGAGTTTACCCTGGTCGGAAAAAACTGCAATAGCATTTTCCGTTACACCGCGTTGTTTAACTAAAATATCATCAAGGGAAACATTACTAGTTTTCAAGTTACCCTGACGATCTTGAAATACGACTATTTCATTTGGATAATTATTTTTTTTACATCACTGGTTGCAGATATTTCCGCTGTGGTTTTTTCAGGCTTGATAGAGATCTCCCCCAAATATCAATCATTATACTCTAAGATCTCTCTAAAAAGCGATTACTCGTATATTCATGTACGGTTTTATGTGGTGGTTTTCCCAATGATGAAATAGCGTTGAGGACATTTAATACTTATGTGTCGCATATTGGTGGGTCATTCATTTTCTGTGTTGGTAGCGTAGAATACCAGATAAGAATTTTTTAAGCGATTTATATAACGCATAAATTATTTAGGCGGCACTAACCCATATGAATCGAAATAAACAATCACGTGGATCAATCACGTATGCAACCCAGTGAGTTCCAGGTCCGGTGCTGTTATCGAGATTAATGATACCTGTTTCAGTGTTGTTTGGTTGTTGTGGTAATTAATTTCGCATAAAAACACCTCAAGTTTTTTATCGCTATTTTTTTAGCAGCATCGAGTAAATCAAAATTTGACATCGGTGACAATGTCTGTAACATTGTTGTTAGTAAACTGTTCCTAGTCTCAGGTCCTTTCCGCTGTACCATGAATACGGAGTTCCTGGTAGTCTTAGACCCTTTCCTGATCATTTCTTTTTTTTATACCCTTTTCCAGTTGCTTTCTTTAGTGCCATCCCTACCGCTGTACCAACGGCTCCTAGCACGGTGGCTTTTGCTACCGCTGGGGCTGCGGCAGCAATCAACGCTGATAACGCAGTGAAAAGTGGAAATATACCACCAGATTTTTTCATGTTCTTAATTGCGGCCGCAGAGAGAGTGACCTGAACATCTTTTTTATCTTTGATGGCATCATTGAAGTGTTTTATCTGATGAACTGTCAGTGATTATTCTGACCACCAGACATCTGATTGTGCTTCAGCGATATTGTGGTTCCACATTTTTAGCTGATTCCGATTGCAATTTTTTAATTTGACCAGGAGTTAATGTAACACTAACATGACTATATGACATTTTATTTAATAACAGATTGATCTAATTGTCTACACACTTAGATATTTTCCACTGGTGCATCAACTACCCTCATTTGTCCACCAACACCTTTAAATAGCATTGATTTGTCACTGAGAATGACAACTGCTCTGTAACCACCAGCAGGAGCAGCGGTTACACGAGCTCGAAAGTGTATGTCAACAACGGATTGTCTGGTTAAGTCAATATGTTCCAACGAAAAGTAATAAATCGGATATAGGTTCCTAAAATCCAATTGTGATATTTGCAGACCGGTATCTACATTATATCTCGTCCCATAAAATGACAGCAAATGAAATTACGCGCGTGCTATTTGGTTTTGATCGTAATTAAGTAAAATATCCTCATATGGTTCTTGTTGGCCGTTCATCTTCATTAACACCCAATTTATCGAATATCATATGGCTCTGTGTTAGGTCATTTAATCGCGTTTTATCCTGTAATGCAACAAATATATGCCGTGGCGCAGAACGCCTTGTTTTGATGCCATGTGCCATGTAAATACACCATTAACAGTACTATCCAACTTAGTAATGATTTTCCTCCATGATCCATAAATGATAGTAATTTTTCCTCTGCCTTGATTGATGGAGTCATTACTGGCATCCACAGTGAGAGTTTTGTTATATTTACTTTACCATCAGCGACTAGAGCTCCAGCAGAGCCTGTTTCTCTCCAGATTGCATTATTATTGCTGCCACCTCGCACGAGTACTACTGTATGCTTCGCTCCATAGATAACTTTTCTAACATTTCTGCAGAATCCAAATATATGATGTAGTGGAATCGCGCATGAGAATAATCTACACTGTCCATGCAACATTGATACCCGTGTTGCAAACCCTAGGTTGTAACGAGTACTATCACCTTTTATTATATCAAAGACATCAGCTGGTCTAGCTTCATGTTCAACAGAATCAGCTACTGGTTGTGGATCGGATGCAGTAGCTCTTGGTGTCCTTACTTTAATATACTTATTATATTCAGCGTGATCAGTAATATCCTTAGAGAACATCATAGATAGGCCTCTGATCTTGTATAATCATCGGAGTATCTTGCTAAACCCACTATTGTTGTGGCAACATCAACATCATGCTCTATAGATTCAATCTCTCTTCCATCAGTCATATATCTAGCGCTGTTGAATAGCGCCATGATAAAATTATTGACAAAGCCAACTTTGACATTTAGGTCATATGGTGGATCATTAGCAACGGGATTATTTGTTACAATTTCAACTTCTACTTCGATAAACACTTCAGAGGGTAGAAAGTATTTGCTGGTATCCTGGACTTGAAGTTCGATTCTTGATCGACTATTTGGTTGTATTGCATGATAGGAATAGAATTGATAATCACGTATAGAATCATTCTTGGGCACTGGGGCATCCATATCAAACGCTATATTAGGAGCCGATTTGAACATATTATTATATATTTTTTGATCTAATCACAATCTCGCTCATGATTTCAAACCACTTCCCGCTATCATATTTGCATTAATATTTCCCGGAGTGTCATACCATGATGCTATATTCTTATCCACTGCGTTGTTTATTATTTTACTAATACTCGCGGGCAAACTTTCTGTAGATGGTAGTTTCTCTAGTGACTTTGTCATTGTTGGTTTCTTTCTTCGGCGAACTAACACTACTAGTTTTTCTTTAGCCGCGGAAAATGCTTTCCCGGCAACATTGCCAACAGCACTTATACCCTTATCACGAATAACATCAGTAGCTTTCATTGATAACTGTTTTGCAATTGGTGCTATTTTTGGAGCCATTCTTGCAAATAACACTGCAATGGTATTGCCGAGACCATCTCCATAATACGCTCTATAAACATTCAATCGTGAGTTTACTACGTAAGTCATGGTTGGTTCATTGTGGTTGTAGTGTATGATCATCTTATTTAAATGCTGTTTATCTAATTGCAAAATCGTACACGATTTTCATTGCTAGCAATTTCAGTGATTAATCACTGTGGTAACCGTCCGCTAGCTCATCAATAAACTCTCGATATACACTAATATCCATGATACCACCCTCAAATAGTCATCTGCAGATATCAGCTGCCTCATTAATTATTTCCGGTGAGTTATTTCCGGCTCGTTTCCCTCCTGCGAGAACTTCTAATTGTGATATATCCCCCGAGAATGTTACTAGGACAACGAACTAGACCACTACCTGAACCCCCCCCCCCCTGGATATCCATTACCGGTAGTACCAGTTGCACCTTGTGCATCATCATCATCTTTTCGATCAGATGGTGATTGACCACTCTTTTTTGTTTTCTATCATTTTTTTTTATACGCATTAAAATTATTATTATCTTTTGAGATTCTAATTCAACCGTGTTTTGCCAAATATATTTTTTATACCATGTGTCAACAGTTTTTATAGAGTCTTCAGCTCCATCTTTTATATATTTTTCTCTTGTTCCCATTTGAAATGAATTAGCAGCAAAATCAGCTAATTCATCATCCGTGGAACTTTTAAATTTATTCATCGCTTCTTTCATAAATATATTTTCAGGTAGATATATTCTCTCTCTCGAAATTTCTTCTTCTTCTTCAATTTGTTGTTGTTCATCATCTTCAATAATATCACCTAGTCGTTGTTCACGTTGTTCTTGTTCTCATTCTCGTTGTTCACGTTGTTCTTGTTCTTGTTGTTCCTGAAGTCGTGCAGCGGCTACTATATCACCAGGAAGTGTTTTTAAAGATTCCTTTGTTTGCTTGGATCTCTTTGCTATTTTTTCAAGTACAGGAAGAAGGGCTGGTCTTTTCCCTCGTTGTTCCTCAGGAATATCTCCCTATATGACTTTTTCAGTGGTTGATAGGACTTTGCCCGTTGTAGTGGTTATTGGTTTGAATAATTGTTCAGTTCCCATTGTGAAATCAGTTTGAAATTCTTGTCTCGTTTGGAGCTTATTTCGAACGGAATCATGAACCGGAATAAATCTCTTAATCGCAGCCAATCTCTCGCATGCTGATCTAGTTGTTAGGGCTTCACCTACTATTATAAATATAATATACGATCTAAATTGTAAGTGAAAACTCACCCACCCCCGACAGTGTGTTCATTACTTCCACGTTCCGAACACTATCATACCCGTCTTTAGAATTTCCATTTATACAAATTCGTTCTATGAGAGTAAGCGCATACCTGTCTATAGAATTATTTGTCAGTGGGGCTTTATTGTATGTGGATTACTCACCTGCAACGGGTTGGGCATTGTTTAGAGTGTCAGAGATTTTTTACTGTGTTGAGGCAACCAAAAGGGGATTTTCATTTTGTCTGATGATTTCTTCTCTTATTGTTTTGATTTTCTAGTTTATTGTGCGTTTGATTTCATATTGTTTGCCCAGTTCACCTCTGACCTTTTCGACAGCAATGAACAGTGGGATAAATTTGTTGATGTCATTACAAAATGTGAGTGAGTCATTTACCACGTGCTGAATTCGTTTGATCAACCCATACTGCCTGGAAGAACATACCTATTATCCTGGGCGCTATTATCAAAGTCAAGAAATTCAGAGAGAATCTGATTACAATCTAATTTATTTGATAATTGTATTCCTTGATTTTTCAAATTTAAAATCTCAATTATAATGACATTCATATTTTCAAAATTCATTATATGAAATATTACATATAAAATAAAAAAATTAGGGATCATTTTTGTATGATATGATTATATATGAACTCCATTCGCTCTAAGGTGTTATTCACATCTTATTGTGCCTAGAGATGTTATGCAAGTTATGATATGATGAACTCCATTCGCTCTAAGGTGTTATTCACATCTTTTTGCACCTAGAGATATTATGCAAGTTATGATATGATTATATATGATGAACTCCATTCGCTCTAAGGTGTTATTCACATCTTATTGCGCCATGAGATATTATGCAAGTTATGATATGATGAACCCCATTTGGAACCCCTCAGGTGTTATTCACATCTGAGAGGCCCAGAGGTTACATATATAAGACAACACATCCCCATTTGGAACCTCTCAGGTGTTATTCACATCTGAGAGACCCAGAGGTACCACGAAGCATAGTCTCCGAGAGGGGATCTAACTCGTCAAATAACGGGTTAGAACCCCAAGAAGGTATGCTTGGTGAATGGACGTTACATTTACATATAGATATATACATATTTACAAGTATTTACATATTTACAATGATGATATATTTACAATAATGATATATTTACAATGATGATATATGAAATAGGACGGCACACATACACACAAAGGGTTGTTCTACTTTCAACTGAAACCACCAACAAAATCACCCGGGTTGAATGCAAAAACACACTCACACCGTGTGACGGTGTGTGACATATGGCGGTTTCAAGGTTGAATTTCGAATGGCTTAAAGCCCCAATTATATATAGAAAAACCTTCCGATCGGTACCGTTGACAATAATGCCTGCCACGAGATTCGAACGATGGGCCCCAGGACGAGATCCCAACCGTGTATGGAATACACTAGTGTTCGTAATCGACAGGTATATAATTTTGAATATAAGTGTATCATGTGAAGGGTTTAACAGATGGTGTATAAACCATATAAAAAAAAAGCCATTTAGTTAGACCATGAGTCATCAAAAAATCCCATTGAGATACGTGACTACAGCAAAAGAGTTATCATTGTTTCAAAGCCGTATACTCAAACCCACACAAGTTATTTCCCTTGGTGTTACATATATACAATACAAAACAGAATTCAGACATGTTAATTGAATTCTATGTCCGGTTCTCTTGGAAATCGCTGATTGATATATTTGTTTTGCAACAAATCGTACTGAGGGTATACAAATATCGAAATACTTTCCAGCTTCATTCATTGATTGAAATACTCTTTCTTCGTTATTTTCTGTATTAAATGATTTTATAGGTTTCGCATTTTTCGAGTGTTTTTCAGTCCCTCCTCATTTGGTGTTTTCACTTTGTGTTATACCTCGTAGATTCGATAAAGAATTGTTCTTAGGATTGGAATCAATATGATCAATTACAAACCCATCTTATATCAATCCATGAAAACGCTCATATGCGATTCTGTGATTAAGATGACTTTTCCCTCCAGAATTAAATCTAAGATATCCAAGATTATTAACAACACCGACTGGTTTCTTCAGCCTGCGGTGTCTGACAATACCATTATGAGATGCTTCATAATTGGTAATCACGGGATGTGGTTGAAATTCTTGGTTCATTTATATACTATAATATTATTTGTCTAATTCATTATTTGGTTTAATTATTACTTGAGAATCTATCAATGTAGTCTTGAGGTGTTCTTATGATTTTGTTCTTGACAGAGTCAAGGACACTGACACAGTCGAAGTCATTGATGGCCTTTTTAACGGAATCTTTGATTCTATTATCATCATAGCGCTTTAGCTCTCTGTATTGCTTATCACCGCAACTGAGACACAACTGCGACTTACCACGCACACCTACCCCACATCGTATGCAAGGTAAGGGCCCTAAGCATCCATGATGTATGCTTTGTAAATGATATCCACAGAATTCATTTCTGCATGATTTGTTACAAGCAGTTACTGATGCTATCATAAGCCATTTGCAATGATTCATTATATAATAAATTCTTTATTTAAATACTTGTTTTAATTATAACATGGAGGAGTTCGAGAGATTATCAAAAATTACGCCTTGGAAAAATGTTAAATTCAATCTCGATAGAGTCTCCACTGATGTACCAAAGAGTCTAATAAGTGATAGAAGCATGATGGGTAGAATCTGTGATGGTTTTAATGAGTTCAAGCGCGATGGAGCATCTCACTATTGGTCAACATTCAGATTGATGGTAATGTTGATGCTACCATAAACAATGAAAGAGCAGCATTGGTAATCTCGCATCTTGACCAGAAAAAGTATTTTTTTAGAGTTAAATTCATTATCCGCTCAGAAACGGGAAATTGGATTATACACGGCAAATTTGAACCCATCCTGAAAGATAAAAGAACCGTCACTGTGAGTCAGAATTCCAAACCAGGAATTTTGACTGGGATTGACAAACCGTATTATGAGAGATCCTATCCTATAACCGTGGTTGTTTATGGGATCTATCTGATAAATGACAAACCGAGTATTGAAAAATTAAAACCCATGAAATATTCGTCGTTGAATTGTGTAGCAGAACGAATAATAGAGCATTTTACAAATGCGTTGCATGGAAACAAATTGATGGATTTAAGACGCAAAAAAAAAATGAATGGGGATTAACAGTAAAGGATTGCAGAGCAACAATTCAAAATGTGGCCGCATTAGATCGGATACTAAAATTTCCAATATCCGTAGAGACAGTAACAGGCAAGATATTATATGAACCGAAATATAAATCGAGAGGATCTCCAATCAAAATTATTGACCATAATGCACACTCTTGGACATCTGCTGTAACAATATTTCCGTGGGATAGAACAATAAAATATCTACCCATAGAGAACTCGGGGGGAAATTTATTTGATTTTATTTACGAGTCGAGTAAAAATGATCCTGTGTCAGTGTGGTTATTTCAGAGTTTTGAAGACGAAGAGGGTAAATTCAATCAATTTGTAAAACCCAATGACAAATTATATCGTACTGAAGCCCACCATGACGAGTTGAAAAAACTAGCTAGTGGTTTATCAAAGGAACACGACGAACAATTACTGACAAACTGTTTTACAATACCGTCAGTTGCAACTCATTTCACAAGAATGAGAAATCTATGGAAAACAACAAGAGCAGAATTTCTCTCGGATATCTAAGATAGTTGTGTTGATTATGGCCATGGTGGATTATGGAATATAAAATATGACCCCAAAAGTATTATTTCGGTTGATATGATTGCATGTTATCCAGGGAGTTTTCTCGGGTACGGAGAATGCTCTTGAGTATTTTAAACGATTTGGGCATCCCACACATGAGATGACCCTTGTTGCGATTAATGGACCACTGCCCGATTTTGATTTAACCGGATTCGCTCGTGTGGTGTCATTTGAATTGGCTAAAGGACTTCATCCGTGTTGTTATGTTTGGTTGGTAGACACATCTCTGAAAAACACTGGATGCCAATAGTGTTATTACGGTATATGATTGATTCTAAAATGATATCGCTGATTGTCAGTGAAGCAATTATATCATATCAAAAACAAACTGAAGTCTGGCTACCACAACCCGATAGTCTAGATAGTATAATCAGCGAAAACAAAAAACAATTTCCTAATTTAGACGAATAATATATCGTAAGGTGGTCCAAGGAATTCTTTGAAGTTAGAAATAAACACGCAAAAGATCTCGGTAGAAGAATAATTGGTAAGTTCACACGGGGTGGAAAATACGACCATAAACGTCATTCTTCGTGGTTGATTATAGATGATGCTGAATACGATTTTAGAATCGCAGATGTAACATCTAGGGGTATATATGTCAATCGTAAAGACCCTTTCTTGTCCGATGGAATCGAATTTGGTACAATTGTTACTTATAACGACGGAGAAAATCCTCAGTATATATACTTAAGGTCGTCTATGCTGGCTTATGCTTCTGTTAATTTACTTTCGATGATAAATAGATTTCCTGACACCGCAGTTAGAGTTGCCACTGATTCATTTTATATAGACGTAAACATAAAGAAGCAGTGGCTGAATTCATTAATTCAGACGAGAGTTGGGGATCATGGAGAATTAAAAAGGAAATGCTGCATGAGTACTCCAAATCAGCAGATGTTACAATTGAAAACAATTACTTGAAAAATATTCAGATACCAGAACTATCTACTGTACCGTCGTGTTCCGATCCAATATGTAGATATAAAACCAGTTACTTAAACAGCTGTGGTGGGTCAGGGAAGACAACTTGTGCAATTGAATTATTTCGAGGGAAATCAAACATGACTTTGCTAACACCAACACATAGACATGCAAGAGAGATGAAACAGTGTGGAATTAATGCTTGCACTTATCACAGGTTTTTTTCGATGGAAAGGTGACGAATGGGCGAGAAATATATTTTTGAAATCATTATTTGGGATGAGATATGCACAGTGTCGTTAGATGTATTACAAAGGTTTCTAGATTGGTTATTGCTAGCGAAAAGTGATAATGTGTGGCGATCATGGTCAACCACTACCATTTGTCGGTTTATCCCCACATAATTGGCTGAAGAATTTTGTAGATTATTATGAAGAAATTAGTACTGATCATAGATCACTTGATAAACAATTACACGAGTTCAAAAAACCTAATCAGATTACAATTGGATTGAATCCAGCAGCAGAGAGGGTGAATCCTACAACGTTTTGAGACAAAATTTGATTGAAATCCTAAAACGAGCCGTCCTATAATCTTATTTCAACCAAAAGATGGCGAATCCTACAACGTTTTCAGACAAAAAAAATTGATTGAATCCTTAAAACGATCCGTAGGATTTCGTTGAAATCTCCCTACGAAATCATTTTAACTAAAAAAATGAAAACGATTTTTTAATTAATTTTGGTCGCAACTTGTTGTCATCCACCCTCTCTGCTGCTTAGTGATTTCATCACTGGTTAACAAAAAATAATAAATGATTTGATCGAGTCTTTATGATGAAAGTCCTTAGGACGAAAATCCTTTAGGATCTCACAAACAAACTAATCACTAACACCTCTTCTTGTAAATCAATCAGATTATTGGACTGGTCGGTGAGTTTGAAATTAATTCTGGTTAATGAATTATTATGGCATCGCATATAGACTGGATTAACCGGAGACTCAATTATTAAAAATCCTGGAGGAGCTGTTGGTGCAAATGAATAAAGAATATACCCTTGCTGAGCTTGATTTGATCGTTCGAGATTAATTTGATAGCTTCCTTCAATAACATCACACACTAAATTGAGCGCAATCACCGATGAAATATTCACGTTGAACGGAGCGATATGCCTACCGCCACCGTCTGGGTCATTATTGTGTTTGAGGATTTTTATTTCCCCTGATGATGTTTTTTTCCATGCATCATGAATTATTTTAAAACCAACATCGATGGTGTCACTGAGAAGTTTTTTTAGTTCTGGTACGTTATATCCTGGTAGTTTGAATGTTGGAATATCTTCAACGCGGATTTTATAGTCTGATGCAAATTTTGTTCTCGATATGGGGTTTTTATCATCGAGTATTACTTGAATAAGTTGTGAATTAAATTTTTCCATATCGTCGATAATTTTATTGCATGTTTCTACGACGCTGATAAATTCATATCGGCTGAGAGAGCCGGATTTAAGAGATATTAACAACAGCGATAAATCATTATTCATTGCTGTGAAATTTTTAATGATTTCAGGTTCGTTAACAAAATTATATTGCAATGGTCCACCCTCCGCCCTATGTTCGTATGCTAACCCAAAAAACTCTATAAATAAGTTGTATTTTTTATAACTCTTTATTGGATTTTTAGGTTTTATTCTGTCGGTGATATAATCAGATTTTTGTGGTTCTGGTAAATTAACGGTTTCTCCCCGGGGTGGTAATTCAGGCCATCCTAGTACGGTTCTTATTGAGCTTTGATATATATCTACGACGTATCCTTCTGAGTTTATTTCAATTGCGGATGATAGCGTCGGCTCATGAACTGTTATAGCGATTTTCGATTCTGTTCCAGTGATCGATTTTATTCTACGCGCGAATTCATTATTGATTTGTTCTATTTGGTATGACCCTGTTGGTATCGAAACGACGTTCCAGTCTGGGGTTCCGTCGTCTTTATTCTTATTTGCAAATACCAGTGAATTATTGGGTTGTTGACCACCAAATGATTTTGATCTGATATTAGGCCAACTGTGATACACTCGTAGTTTTGCTAGAGCTATCTCCTTCACCGGAACCGGAGAGGGGAAATTCACACTGAATTCTGGATTCGTTGATGTTATTGATATCATACTTGTTTGTACTGGGTTCGTGTTCTCCACTACTCGTTGAAGTAATTCCTGCGGTGTTGTCATTGTTATTATACTCATGATTTATTTCTAATTTTGGTATCGAGGAATCATAAATACTGACCATCACTGAGAACTCACAATCTGGTATGGTTGATATTATTGAGATCATTTTGTTTTTTGGGTTCGTGTTTTCTAATTCCATCGATGTTGTCATTGTTATTATATTCATGTTGTCGCTCTAATTTCGATATCGCGGAATCAAAAATACTGACCATCGCTGAGAATTCACTATCTGATATAATTGTATTATCGAGTGACGATGATATCATCAATGATAATTGCGAGTATGCGGTTGATGCAATATGAAATTGAAGTAAGTAATTCTGCAGTTTACTCTGGCTGCATGATGATATCTTTTTTGCTATCCCGGTTGATATACCCCCGATTGTAGCCACCGCAGAAATGCAAATTGGAACTACGACCGGGGCAATCATTATAACCGATCCAAGTATTATTCCGGCGCCAGTGAGAACGCTTGACACCGAGTACATAATAATATCAATTGCGGTGATTCTTCGTCGGTATTTTTTTATTTTTATTTGATACTCCTCAGTGAGGGTTTTGAGTCTATTCTGAAATTCTCTGACCTGATCATAGCGACATTGCGTCGATGACAAAGTCATTGTTGTTATTTTAAAAAAGCTAGCGTTTTCAATTGTGAAATCCTTTCAATTTAGTTATTTACTTAAATCCGCTACGAATTCCACATACCAGGTTACTGAAACCCCAATCAAATTTTTATCAGTAGCTGTTATAGTGAACTTTTCAGTTGTATCCTTGTCGATGATCGTTGAAATCGTATTATTAAACCCGGATGAACTCGACGATGATATATTAAATTGAGTTAATGGTGTTACTAGTGTTAATCGATAAATACCCTTAACGGTTGCAGTGATATTTAATTTGTTGTTTGTAGGTGTCCACTCAAATGATCCGTGTTGGATTGTGTATACCACGTTGTTGGTTTTCTCATGAGGAATTTTTGTTTTTTCAATGATTGTTATCATCCTCGAAAAATCACCTTTGACGGCTTCGATGAAGTTTTTCGTCTCATCGATGGATTTTTTAATATCAGGGAGTTTTATTTCTATTTTATCCAACTGGGTTCCAATAAATTTATCAATGATATTTCTACGAAATGATATAAACTGTTTTCCGTTTTCTTCAATTTTAGATTGAAGTGTTGCTAGTTCTAACAGAGAATTATCCAACTCATTTTCATGGGTAGCAATCCTATTGTCGTGGGCGGCAATCCTGTTGTCGTGGGCGGCAATCTTGTTGTCGTGGGCGACAATCTTGGTGTCTTGGGCGACAAGAATATTGTAATGGTCGGTAAGACTATTGTAATGGATGGTAAGACTATTGTCATGGGTGATAATCATGTCGTCGTGGGCGGCAATCATGCGGTTGTTGGTGATAATCATCTTGTCATGGGTATCAATCTTATCAGTGATCGTAGACACAAGTGCACCTGGTTTAAGTCGTCCGTCGCTGGAATACAACGCAATAGAGTTTTCAGTGGCGTCTTGCTGCCGTTTTAAAATGTCATCCGCGGATATATTACTGGCTTTAAGTCGTCCGTCGTTGGAATACAGCGCAATAGAGTTTTCAGCGGCGTCGCGCTGCCGTATCAAAATATCATCCAATGACACATCACTGCTTTTCAATTTACCCTGCTTGTCTTGAAATACAACTATTTCGTTCGGGTCAACACTTGTTAAGTTCAACGTCTCAGCTATTTCATCTTTGATTAGTTTTTTTACATCCTTGACAGAATCAGGTGGTGCAGTGCCATCGGGTTTGGGTTTCAAAGATCTCCCCCAAATATCAATCATGTTATTGTAAAACTCTTTCTCTCTTTAAAATCGTTTTTGACGACTTCGTCGTTGCCAGCGATTACTAGTGTATTCATTCACGACAACATGTGGTGGTTTTCCGCTTGGGTTACTCAAGGAGTTAGAAATAGCATCAAGGACATTTAATACTTCGCTGCCACATATTGGTGGGTCATTCATTTGTTGTGTTGGTAGCGTAGAATACCAAGTCTTCATTGGAAGGGTTTTTATATAACGCAAAAACTCTTTTGGTGGGGCTAATCCATATGAATCGAAATAGACAATCCCACGTGGATCAATAGCGTATGCAACCCAGTGAGTTCCAGGTCCGGTGCTGTTATCGAGATTAATAATACCGGTTTCAACGCTGTTTGGTTGATGTGGTAATTGATCTTTCATAAAGACACCTCTGAAATTTTTAATCGCGAGTTTTTTAGCAGCATCCATTAAATCAAAATTGGACATAGGAATCTTCGATTCCCGAATTAATAAATCGTTCCTGGTAGTCTTAGACCCTTTCCGCTGTACCACGAATACGGGGTTCCTGGTAGTCTTAGACCCTTTCCCTTTTTTTTATACCCCTTCCCCGTTGCTTTCTGTAGTGCCATCCCTGCTGCAGTACCAACAGCCCCTAACGCCGCCGCCTTAGCCACCGCTGGGGCTGCTGCTGCAATCAATGCTGGTATCGCAGCTAACAACGGAAATATACCGCCTGTTTTAATCATATTTTTGATAGCAGCCGCAGAGAGAGTAATCTGAACACCTTTTTTGGCTGCAAGTGCATCATTGAAATGTTTCACCTGACGAGTTGTCAGCGATAGTTTATTTGCACCACCAGTCATTTGGTTGGGTTTCAACGTGATTGTGGTTCCACATCGCTTAGCCGATTCTGATTGCAATTTTTTTAATTGACCGGGAGTTAACGCAACACTAATAACACTATATGACATTATACATAATTGATTGATTCTAAATCGTTTACAATTTCAATTACATGTTTTCCACTGGTGCATCTACCACTCTCATTCTTCCACCAACACCTTCAAGTAGCATTGATTTATCACTGAGAATGACAGCAACCGCTCTATAATTAGCAATACCACCAGGACGGGTTACACGGGCTCTAAAGTGTATATCAACGACAGATTGTCTTGTTAAATCGAGATGTTCCAGTGAGAAGTAATAAATCGGATAGAGGCTTTTAAAATCCAATTGTGATATTTGCAAACCAGTATCCACATTTAGATCACGTGCCATAAACGACAATAGGTTATGATACACGCGTGCAATATGATTCTGACCGTAATCAAGTTGTATATCCTCGGATGGTTCCTGCTGTCCGTTTATTCTCAGCGAGACTTCACTAACACCTAACTGATCAAATATCATATGGCTTCGTTCTTGATTACCAACTCGCGCATTATTCTGTAACGCTACGAATATATGACGTGGAGCTGAAACACCTTGTTTTGATGCCAGGTGCCATGTGAATGTACCATCAACATTATCCTGTTTGATATCCGTAGTCACTGATAACCAACTTAACAACGACTTTCCTCCTTGGTCCATAAATGATAATAATTTTTCTTCTGCTGTGATTGATGGAGTTAATACTGGCATCCATAATGCTAGTTTTGATAAAATGACTTTACCCTCGGGAGCACCAACATCACGCCAGATTGCATCATTATCAGTACCCTTTCGTACAAGCGCTACTGTGTGTTTAGCTCCATAAATAACTTTTCGGACGTTTCTACAGAATCCAAATATATGATGCAGTGGAATTGCACATGAAAACTGTCGATGCTGTCCTTGCAACGTTGCTACACGTGTTGCAAACCCTAGGTTGTAGTTAATGATATTATTTATGACATCAAAAGTACCAGCTGGTCTTGTATATCCGGCTGGTGCTGGATCAACTGCGGTAGCTTGTGTTGCCTTGACTCTAGAATACTGGTTGTGTTCAGGGTGATCAGTGATATCCTTAGAAAACATCATAGATGGACCCGCTGATCTTGAATAATCATCAGAATATCTCGCTAACCCAATTATTGTTGTGGCCACATCAACTTCACGGTCAATGGATTCAATTTCTTTTCCATCAATGAGATATCTAGCGCTTTCAAATAACGCCATTATGCCGTTATTAACAAAACCAACTCGTGTAGTTGGGTTTATGTCATATGGGGTATCAGCTGCATCATTTGTTACAAGTTTTCCTTCGATTTCGATAAATGCCTCACACGGTAGGAAGTATTTACTGGTATCATGAACTTGAAGTTCAATTCGCGATCGGAGATCTGGTTGTACTGCGTGATAAGAATAAAATTGAAAATCGCGTACAGAATCATCCTTGCCAACTGGGGCGTCTATATCAAATGCTGGATCAGGTGACCTTTTGAACATTTTATTCTATTTATCAGAGTCTAAATCGCGATTTCCCATTTCATCGTCGTGTTTTTTTAAAGCCACTTCCTGCTATCATGTTTGCTATCATGTTATTTTGGTCCTCTTGATTTATCAAGGGAGTCACCATCGACGCTAATTTTTCATCTACTGCGTTATTTATAATTCTACTAACACTTGCAGGCATTTCTGCTGTAGACGGTAACGGTACCGGTTTCTTTTTTCGTCTCACTAATGATGTTATTTTATTCTTCGCAGTTGAAAACGCTTTTCCAGCAAGATCTCCAACAGCACCAATACCCTTATCACGAATAACATCAATTGCTTTCATTCCTAATTGTTTAGCTAACGGCATCACTTTTGGAGCCATTCTCGCAAATAACCCTGCAATGGTATTACCTAAACCATCTCCGTAGTATGCTCTATAAACCGGAAACCGTGAATTAACTACGTAGACGGGGGTTGGTTTATCATGATTGTAGTGTATGATCATTATTTTAAATCAGAAACAATTTTTCAATTGTTATTTATCTAATCGATTCAGTCACTATGATACCCACTTTCCACTAACTCTCCAATGAAATCTCGATATGTGCTGATATCCATGATACCACCCTGAAATAATCGTCTACAGATATCAGCTGCTTCATTAATTATTTCCGGTGAGTTATTTCCGGCTCGGAACCCTCCTACAAGAACCTCTAATCGTGATATATCACTGAGAACACTACCAGGACATGAAACGCTAGCGTTTCCAACTAGACCACTCCCCGAAAATTTCTTTTCATCGTATGGCCGTCTTATTTGGAGTTGAAATTTTCTTTTGAAGTTTCTGTAGTCCTTCATCCTTCTATCTAAACTCCCAGTATTTATTTCATACACTATATCAGCCCATTCATTATGTGACATTCTATAATCCGAATAATTGTCCGTGAAAAACTTCTCTTGTGAATCATAGCTGTTAGCAGCGAATTCACCTAAATTGTCTATATCCTCGTTGAGAATTTGTTGTTTAGCGCTCTCGGTAAATATAATTGATCTAGGTAGTCCACTAACTAGTTCTTCCTGAAATCCTTTAAATTTTCGTTCTGAAGCGGTTGATATATCCTGAGGAAGTGATTGCAAGGATTTTTTTGTTTGTTTAGTTCTTTTTGCTATTTTTTCTAACACAGGGAGAAAAGTCTCTTCTTGTTTTTTTCCTTGTTCAGAGATTGTTGACACTATCTCCTTCGTTGCTGTGGTTACTGGTTTAAACAATTCTTCAGATCCCGCAGCAAAATCAGTCTGAAGACTTTGTCGTTGTTGTAGTTTATTCCGTACAGAGTCGCGAATTGGTACAAATCTCTTAATTGCATCCAGTCGTTCACGAGCCAATCGGGTTGTTAATGCTTCATTGACCATTATTTGAAATCAGAAACAATTTTTCAATTGCAAAACAATTTTTTAATCCGACCTAACACCAGTGACAAAGTCACCACGGAAGTGTTTTAACAGCTCTATCAATGATGAGGAAAGTCACATAATTGTATATAAAAATAATAATAATGTGACTTTCCTCACTTTTTTGACATGTCGGATGATTTTTGATACCACCATGGAAGTGTTTTAACGGCTCTATCAATGATGGGGAAAGTATCATAATTGTATATATAAATAAATAATACTGATAGTTTCCCCACTTTTCCATTGATCATCCATCGATTTTTGACATCCCTTGAGGGTCGGCTAAAAAAAAATGATTAATGGTCGGGCAATCAAATAATGATAAATGGTCGGTCAATCAAATAATGATAAATGGTCAGTCAATCAAAATTGTTCATTTTCTTGAATTAACGCTCGTAGGTTTCTAACTTTAGAATTAACCTCCTTTTTCAATTCGTATTCGTACCCCAATTCTTTTCGTATTCGTTCTACGATGGTATACAACGGAGCGAACACACTTACGTCACTGGAGAATGCGAGAGAGTCCTTAATAGAATTCTGAATTCTTTTGATGAGTGCATATTTCTTTGGCAGCATGTATTTATTGTTGTTAACTCCGTATTCTATATCCTGAAAATCAGACATGATTTGATCAGGATTTAACCCATCTGATAGTTCAATATCCCAACCTTTCAATTTTGAAATCTCGGATATGATGCTATTCATGTTTTCAGAATTCATTATTCTATAGCAATGACATATTTCTAAATGAAAAATATGACGCATCAGACGTAACTAAATCGAATTTTTTGTCCAGTCCACTTTGAAATAGCCGTCTTGGTTATTCCCTCTGCAACGAATCGTACTGAGGATATACAAATATCGAAGTGCCTACTGGCTTCATTCATTGATTGAAATATTTTTTCTTCGTTAGTTATCGTATTCAAAGATTTCACAGGTCTCGCTTTTTTCGAGTATTTCCCAGTCCCCCCTCGTTCGGAATTTTCACTTTGTGTGATAGCCTGCAGATTTGATAAAGAATTGTTTTTCGGATTAGAATCGATATGATCAATAACAAAATCATCCTCGATCAATCCATTGAAACACTCGTACACGAAACGATGGCAGTAATATTTCTTCTTTCCAGCACCAAACATCAAATACCCCATACCATTATCCCACCCAACTGGTTTCTTCAGTCTGCGGTTTCTTACAACACCATCACTGGATGCTTCATAATTTGTGATCACAGGGTGTTGTCTGAATTCTTGGTTCATTTATATATTATACTATTGTTTGTCTAATTCATTGTTTGGTTTAATGATAAATCTTTCGATGTAGTCTTGAGGGGTTCTTATGATTTTATCCTTGATACTGACTTTGTCAGCGTCAAGAATACTGACTTTGTCAGCGTCAAGAATACTTACTTTGTCAGCGTCAGGGTCATAATTTCTGATTGATTGTCCATTTTTTATTCTTTTATCATAATATCGCTTCAACTCCCTGTATCGCTTTCCACCGCAATTCAAACACAACTGCGATTTCCCCCTGACCCCAACCCCACATAGAATACAAGGTTACGGACCAAGGCTTCCACGTCGAAAGCTTTGCATATGATACCCACAAAACTCACTTCTGCATGATTTGTTACACGGGATTACTGATCCAATCATAAGCCACTTGCAGTGATTCATTATATAAAAATCTTTCATTTAAATGCTTGTTTTAATTATAGCATGAAGGAATTAAGGAAAACGCCTTCGAAAAATGCTGAATTCAATGTTGATAAAGAGTTTAAGAGATTATTAAAAATCAATCCTAGATTTAATCTCGATAGACCCAAAAAACGTATCAAACGTCCAAGAGACGGAAACATGAAAGAGTTTAAGAGATTATTGAAAATCAGTCCTAGATTTAATCTCGATAGACCAAAAAAACGTATCAAACGTCCAAGAGACGGAAACATGAAAGAGTTTAAGAGATTATTGAAAATCAGTCCTAGATTTAATCTCGATAGACCAAAAAAACGTATCAAATTTAATCTCGAGAAACCAAAAAAAGCGTCCAAGAAATTATCTTGGAAGGATGCTCAATTCAATCTCGATATAGTTTCTAATACACCCAAGAATACAATTCTTGATAAAGCCATGATTAATAAAATCAGAGACTGTTTTAATGAATTCAAGCGTGATGGAGCATCCTATTGTTGGTCAACATTTCGAATTGATGGTGTTGTTGACGCTACCATGAATGATGAAAAAGCAGCAGTGATAATTTCACGTGTTGGGGAAAAACGGTATTTTTTCCGAATCAAATTCATTATTGAAGTCGATGGCAAATGGATTATTAGGGATAAATTTGAACCAATCCTCAAGAATAAAAAAGCTGTCATTGTGAGTAGAGATTCCAAACCAGGGATTCTAACCGGCATTGACAAACCATACTACGAAAGATCTTATCCCGTAACAGCAATGGTTTATGGGCTATATCCGTTAAATGATAAACCCGATATCGCAAAACTAGCTCCTATGAAATATTCGTCAGGGCTTAATTGTGTAGCAACACGGGTAATGGAGCACTTCACAAATGCATCCCGAGGAAATAAACTAACTGATCTAAGACGAAAAAAAATAACCGAGTGGGAACTGACAGTGAAACAGAACGGTGCAAAGATTTCTGATATAGCTAAGTTAGAAACATCATTAAGATTTCCAATAACAGTTATGACGATAACCGGAGAGGTTTTATACGAACCGAAATATAACAAAAATGGAGCACCAATACAGATTATTGATCATAACAAACACGCGTGGACACCTGCGGTAACAGTATTTCCACGAGAACGAACCGTGAAATATATCCCTAAGGAGTTCGTCGGGGATGTTTTCTATGAAGAGAGATTATTTGATGCTATTAATGCGTTGTGTAAGGATGATCCTGTGTCAGTGTGGTTACTTAGAAGTGATGAAGGATTCGATCAATTTGTAAAACCAAATGGTGAATTATATCGCGTTGAAGAATTAGATAACAGAATGAGAAAAATCGCTAATGATTTTTCACCGGAGAGTTTCCATGAAAAACTACTCACGGATAGTTTTACTATTCCATCAGTGGTAGCTCACTTCGCAAGAGAGAAAAACTCATGGCGTCCAACACGAAGTGATTTTCTTGAGGATGTTAAATCGAGTTGCGTCGAATTTGGTCATGGAGGATTGTGGAATACGAAATACTCACGTGATGGTATGATTTCAATTGATATAGCCGCGTGTTATCCCGGAAGTTTTCTCGGGTATGGGGAATGCGCTGAGTACTTCAAACGATTTGGACACCCAACACATGAAATGACTCGTGTTGCGATTAATGGACCATTACCTGATTTTGATTTAACCGGATTCGCTCGTGTGATATCATTTGAATTAGCTACAGGGTTACATCCGTGTAGTTATGTTTGGCTCGGTAGACACCTATCTGAAAAGGCCTGGATGCCAATAGTGTTACTACGATATATGATTGATTGTGGTATGCTAATATCGTTGATTGTTTCCGAGGCTATTATATGCTATCGAGCTCAGAAGGAAGTTTGGCTACCACAACCCGATCTAGATAGAATAATCAGCGAACTACGAAAACAATTCCCTGATTTCAATGAAGAAGAAATCATAAATTGGTCTAAGAAGTTATTTGAAATTAAAAAAGAACAAGCAAAAGATCTCGGACGAAGAATAATCGGTAAATTCACTCAAGGTGGACGGTACGACAACGCAAAATATTCTTCGCGGTTGATCATAGATGTCGCTGAATACGATTTTCTTGTAGCGGATTTAATGAAGCAGGGAAAACTTGTATCCCGTAAGGATGCTTTTCTATCCAATGGTGAGAAAATGGGTACGGTTGTTACCTACTGTGATGGATATAATTCCCAGTACACACATTTGAGAAGTTCAATGCTAGCCTATGCTTCTATTAATCTATTTTCGATGATAAATAGATTTCCTAATACCGCGGTTAGAGTGGCCACTGATTCGATGTATATACACAATAAATACAAATCAGCTGTAGCTAAATTCACAGATCCCGAGGAAGCGTGGGGGCGTTGGCGATTTAAAAGGGAGATGCTACATGAGTATTGTGAATCCGCAGACGTTGCCATGGATGATAAATATCTTTGTTGTAACCGCGCTGAAAATCAATCAGAATTTTCTAATGCACCACCGGTATCTGATCCAATATGTCGATACAAGACAGTTTATTTAAACGGTTGTGGTGGGTCAGGAAAGACAACTCGTGCAATTGAATTATTTCGTCGGTCAACCATGATTGTGCTAACACCGACTCACAGACTCGCCAGAGAGATGATACAACGAGGGGTAAATGCCTGCACCTACCATAGTTTCTTTCGATGGAAGGGTGACAAATGGACTCCTGATCGAATGGGTGATAAATTCATTCCTGAAATCATAATCTGGGATGAAATATGCACAGTGTCATTAGATGTATTACAAACATTTCTTGAGTGGTTGTTAAACAAAAACACAAAAGTCGTCATGTGCGGTGATCACGGTCAACCACCACCATTTGTCGGTGCATCTCCACATGAATGGCTAAAGGGTTTTGTAGACTACTATGAAGAAATCACCACTGATTATAGATCACTTGATGAACGATTACGAGAATTTAAGAAACTAATTAGATTACAACCGGATAGAATCCAGTGCGAAATAGCGCGTGAAGTGATTTCAGAAACTCAAATAAACGATTTCTGGGAAACATGGAGACCAAATGATTTGATAATTGCAAGTAGAAAAATAGTCAGGGATACACTTCAGATGAAGTTATTTGAATTGCATAAAGAAAAATTTGCAACGCTTCCAGTACCCCTTTGTTATAGGCCATCGGATACACGAAAACAGAACACTGAAGTTGATATTCCAGGACAGAGTGAAAAACAAATTCTGGTATTAAATGATATTGTGCTGGTTGATATCAATGTCGTTGAAGATGCATTGCGTGCTAATAAATCCCCGTGGACTCTAGGATACGCAGCAACAATACACTCTTCACAGGGATTGACTATATCGGATACAATTGTTTGGATGGTGGATAATCACATCGAATGGTCGAATTTAGTCTATCTCGCAGTATCCAGAGTACGAAAAATAAATCAACTTCGAAGAGTTGTTTTCGATGATAATGACACAACAATAAGTGATATTGATGTTAGCATCATTAATAAAAAACTCTCCGGTTACAAACAACAGGACAAAAAAAAACAACGAGAATTTGATATTGATGCTGAATTAATAATCACTTTGAAGAAACAACAGAATAATCACTGCGCGAGTTGCAATTGTATAATGCGTTGGCAGTATTCGGATAAGGATCCTCGCCAATTCACCGTAGACAGAAAAAATAACAGTCTCGGTCATGTCAGAAATAATGTGATGTTGACTTGTCTTGAGTGCAATAGACGCAACGGTGCTAGTTAAGACCATGCGGTGGCAATTGAGTATCCTCGGGAATTACCTGTAGTTGTTGTCGAGTAAATCCACGTTGAGGGGCAGTTGAATCCAGTTTATAGACTGGAGGTCTACCAGTTGATCGTGTTATAGTAGATATCTTATGCGTAGTGACACTCCAAATAGGATCAGTAGCCCTTTTTCTACCCCCTTCAAGCTCTCCTGGTTCGTATAAGTACCTCACAATGACATTACTATGAAGAATTGGTTCTTTGAAATCTTTTTGTGGTTGTACGGGTATTGACTTCTTTTTAATCGCGTTGATAGGTTTCATGTTGATTGTTCTAGTAATCTCGTTATTCAGTGCAGTAATCACAGATGGTAATCTTTTAACCCATTCACGGGATCTTTTTTCTTGGATGAATTCTTTTGCGTATTGATATCCAAATAACCGTTCAGCAAGAGTCCGATTAAATCGTTCTACAATGGCCTGATCGCGATGTAGCGCAGTATGCCCTCGTCGTATGGTGACATTATGATGTTTCATTGTAGATAATACTGCACCCTGAAATTCCTTGCCAGGATCAACCTGCAATAGATTTGGCCAGTGCAGAGGACCTCGTCGATAAATCCTTTCAAATGCAGAAGCGACTTCAGTGGCTGATTTTGTTTTTAACGGTTCTGCTTCTTTGTATCGACTTGCAATATCAACTACGGTTAATGCGTATTTGTAACCACGATCATGTGGCAGAAATAATATATCAGCCTGATGAACTTCATTAGGAGCGGTCACATCAAAATGCGAGAAATTAATCTGTTTAGGCGGTGGTAGATAAATTTGCCATAGTGCCTGTTTGGATAACCAATTAGCCGCAGTGGTTTTTTTCACTTTTGCAGCGCTAGCGAGTTTATGAACTGCTGATTTACCCCTCCAGTATCCTCTTGGGGAATAATAAATTGATTCCATATTATTAATTACCGGCACCTAACATCAATTTGCTTTTCATAGCCGATTTTATCAAAAATGAAGCCAATTTTTCTTTGAAGGATTTATCAGGAATAGCATTTAACGCATGAATTAATTTCACATCTGCTAGATGTCTGTGTTGCAGATTGCTGCTTTTATAAGCAACATCATGAAGGTGACAGGCCTTATCAATGGCGTTTATTGGTTCTTCACCGGGGTTGGGTTGATTTTGATTATTGAGTCTGATATCAAGTCTGGTTCCCGGTCCACAGTAGCTATATCCTGGGAGGTGCTTTTCTCCGGGGTACTTTGCCCATGGGGTTCCAGGGAGCTTTGCCAATTTGGCTGCGATATCACCTCCTCGTTTTTTTTTAAATCAGATTTCATTGACACAAATCTAAATTTCTTTGTACCACATTGCATGCATTTACCAGAAAGCGCTGATCGGTTATTTTTAGTTGTAACCGTCGTCACATCTTCTGTGCCAGTACGCGTTTTGCACTTCACACAATATAGATCCATAATTTATGTATAGAGATATGGATATAATTGATTTTTCAGCGACTAAAAGAAGAGAACCGGTTAAGCATCATGCAGCGCTACCAAACTCTATCCGGATGATTATAATCGGGCCATCTGGATCCGGTAAAACGCAATTGTTGCTCAATTTAATAATGAGATGGATGAAATGGGATAAGTTGTATTTAATTGCCCCTAGCGTAGATGATCAACGATGTTATGAAGTGCTAAAAGATTTTAACGACAGCGCGGTAGAAAAATCCGGAGAGGGTATTATTGAGTTTATAACCGATATCGATGAAGCACCGAGCATTGATGATATTGATGGAGATATTAACAATTTAGTCGTATACGACGATATAATGTTGGATAAACAAAAAAATCCTGCTAGGATCTTTTCCCGGGGGCGTCACAAAAACACTGACGTGATATATGTCACTCAACGCTACACTCAGGTTCCAAAAGTCATCAGAGATAACTGCAATATTCTTTCTGTATTCAACGGCGTTGATACACATACGCTACGAAATATTTGGCAGACATGGTGTTCTGATATGGACTTCAATCAATTTCGAGATTTCTTTAGTCATGCTCAGTCAAAACCACACGGATTCGCAACAATAAATTTGCATGATCCTCGGACACGATATCGTATCGGACTGGATCAAATATTCGGTTAAAATCATTTCTTATTTTTTGTTAACCAGTGATGAAATCACTAAGCAGCAGAGAGGGTGGATGACAACAAGTTGCGACCAAAATTGATTAAAAAATCGTTTTCATTTTTTTAGTTAAAATGATTTCGTAGGGAGATTTCAACGAAATCCTACGGATCGTTTTAAGGATTCAATCAATTTTTTTTGTCTGAAAACGTTGTAGGGTTCGCCATCTTTTGGTTAAAATAAGATTATAGGACGGCTCGTTTTAGGATTTCAATCAAATTTTGTCTAAAAACGTTGTAGGATTCACCCTCTCTGCTGCTAATCCAGTGTGAAATAGCGCGTGAAATAATTTCAGAAACCCCATTAAATGATTTTTGGGAAGCGTGGAGACCAAACGATTTGATAGTGGCAAGTAGAAAGATAGAGACACACTTCAGATGAAATTATTTAACACGCATAAAGAAAAATTGGCAACACTTCCAATGCCATTGTGTTATAGACCCAAGGATACACGAAGACAAAATATCGAAGTTGATATTCCAGGCTTGACAGAAAAGCAGATTTTAGTGTTAAATGATATTGTGTTGGTTGATATCAGTGTTGTCGAAGATGCATTGCCCCATGGAAGCTAGGATACGCAGCAACGATACATTCTTCGCAGGGGTTGACTATATCCGATACAATTGTTTGGATCATATATAATCTCATCGAGTGGTCGAATTTAGTTTATCTTGCAGTGTCCAGAGTACGAAGAATAAATCAACTTCGAAGAGTTGTTTTAGATGATAATGACACAACAATCAATGATATTGTCAGCGATGACATAATCAGAAAAAAACTCTCTGGTTATAAACAGCAGGATAAAAAAAATAACAGAAAATTTGATATTGATGCTGAATTTATAATCACACTGAAACAACAACAGAATAATCACTGCACGAGTTGCAATTGTATAATGCGTTAGTGTTGGTCGGATAAAGACCCCAGCCAATTTACCGTAGACAGAAATAATGTGATGCTGACTTGTCTTGAGTGCAACAGACGCAGAGGTGCTAGTTAAGACCACATAGGATCAGTAGCTCTTTTTTTACAACCTTCGAGCTCTCCTGGTTCATATAAATACCTAACAGTGACATTACCGAGTATTGGTTGTTTTGAAAAATCATTTTGTGGTTTTATGGGTATATACTTTTTTTAATCGCGTTGTTAGGTTTCATGTTGATTGTTCAAGTAATTTCATTATTTAGCGCGGTAATCATGCCTGGTAATCTCTTGACCCATTCACGAGATCGTTTATCCTGCATTAATTCCTTCGCATATTGATATCCAAATAACCGTTCAGCAAGTGTCTGATTAAATCGTTCAACAATTGCCTGATCGTGATGTAATGCAGTATGTCCGAGGGTCTGATGGTGACATTATGATGCTTCATTGTTGATAACACTGCACCCTGAAATTCCTTGCCAGGATCAACCTGCAATAGATTTGGCCAATGCAGAGGACCCCGCCGATAAATCCTTTCAAATGCAGAAGCCACATCAATTGATGATTTTGTCTTTAGAGGTTCTGCTTGTTTGTATTGATTCGCAACATTAACTACGGTTAGCGCGTATTTGTAAATACCATCATGCAGCAAAAATAATATATCAGCTTGATGAACCTCATTAACGACGCTGACATCAAAATGTGAGAAGTTAATTTGTTTAGGCGGTGGTAGATAAATTTGCCATATCGCCTGTTTGGATAACCAATCCGCTGCAGTGGTATTTTTCACCCTTGCAGCGCTAGTGAGTTTATTGATTGCTGCTTTACCCTTCCAGTATCCTCTTGGGGAATAGTAAATAGATTCCATGATGTTATTAATTACCAGCTCCCAACATTAATTTACTTTTCATCACCGATTTTATCAACCATGAAGCCAATTTTTCTTTGAAGGATGTATCAGTGGTAGAATTCAACGCATGAATCAATTTCACATCTGCGATATGTATGTGTTGCAGATTGCTGCTTTTATAAGCAACATCATGAGCATGACACACCGTATCAATAGCGTGTATTGGATATTCACCGGGTTTGGGTTGGTTTTGATCATCGAGTCTGATATCAAGTCTGGTCCCGGGTCCACAATAACTATACCCAGGAAGGTTTTTTTCTCCCCGATATTTTGCCCATGGTGTTCCTGGGAGTTTTACTAACTTGGCTGCAATATCACCTTGTTTTTTTTAAAAACATCTGCAGATTTCATACAAACAAATCTAAATTTTTTGGTACCACATTGTACACACTTACCAGCAAGTGCTGATCTGTTATTTTTAGTTGTAATTGTTATCAAGTCCTTTGTGCTAGTACGCTTCTTACATTTCACACAATATAGATCCATAATTTATTTATGATAATATGAATGTAATTGATTTTTCTGCGACAAAAACACGAGAACCAGTTAAGCATCATGCAGCGCTACCAAATTCTATTCGCATGATTATAATCGAACCATCTGGAAGCGGCAAGACACAGTTGTTACTTAATTTGATAACGAGATGGATGAAATGGGATAAGTTGTATTTAATAGCCCCAAGTGTAGACGATCAGCAATGTTACGAGGTGTTAAAGGATTTTAATGAGAAAGCAAAATCGGAAATCGATGAGGATATTATTGAGTTTATAACCGATATCGAAGAAACACCGAGTGTTGATTCTCTTGATAGAAGTATTAACAATTTAGTTGTATATGATGATGTGATGTTAGATAGACTAGAAAACCTTGCCAGGATATTTTCCAGAGGTAGGCATAAAAATACAGATGTGATATATGTCACTCAATGGTGCACTCAAATACCAAAAGTGATCAGAGATAACTGCAATATTCTTGCTGTATTCAATGGAGTAGACATACATACACTACGAAATATTCACCAGACCTGGTGCACAGGAGATATGGATTATAATCTCATTAGGAATTTCTTTAGTCACGCTCAGTCAATCCCACATGGATTTGTAACGATAAATTTGCATGACCCTAGATCAAGATATGGTATAGGACTTTATCAAATGTTCAATTAAAACAATTCGTCTCCAAAATACAATCAGCGTCAGGTCTGTAGCATGAGAAACCGAAACCATTTCTCTTTTTTTTTTTGTCTGCTTGAAATGGTTTCGGTTTGAAATCCTTTAGAATTTTGTTTAGAATTTTGTTTGAAATAGTTTCGGTTTGTCTGAAATAGTTTCGGTCTGTCCACTCTCTTTGCTGCTAAAGATGTACCTGCCTGATTTATTATTTGTTCACTGTCACTCAATTGATTCTTCATGCTTGTTAAATACGTTCAATTGAATAGTTCTTTATATATTAATGAATTGTCTAGGATTTGGATTAATTCTTCATTATGACAACTTATCATGACAACATAATGAATTGTCTAGGATTTGGATTAATTGTTCATTATGACAACAAAATATTCTATCCATTTAAAGTAGAAAATGTTCATACCAATTAAGTCAGTTTTTTAATTAAAAACAGCATATGCATTAGTCAACATTTAAATCAACTTTCTTCATTGATTTACTAATTTGAAGTTCTCTATGCACGTGTTCTACTGTTGTTTTGTATATATTGTCCAGATTGTTAATGATCAGAAAATGGAGTGGATAGGTCTTTTTTCTGACCATCTTTTCATCCTTTATAGTTTTGTTTCTGGAACGAAACCATTTAAGATATGTTGTTAGAATACTGTCTTCATATTAGATATGTTGTTAGAATACTGTCTTCATATTAGATGTGTTGTTAGAATACTGTCTTCATATTAGATGTGTTGTTAGAATACTGTCTTCATATTAGATATGTTGTTAGAATACTGTCTTCATATTAGATGTTGTTAGAATACTGTCTTCATATTAGATGTGTTGTTAGAATACTGTCTTCATATTAGATGTGTTATTAGAATACTGTCTTAATATTAGATGTGTTGTTAGAATACTGTCTTCATATTAGATGTGTGCATATGCACATTACTGTTGACAAGTTTTTCTTTTTCTGTATTTCAATATTTTCATCTTTTTCTATTCATCCTTTCTTCACACTTTTGTTTCAAGGATAACTCCAAACCTGTTTAAGATATAACATTGAAACTTGATAGACATATTAGACTAGTGGTCAGTACATTCCTTTTTTGTATTTATGATGCTTCATTTCAATTTTTACATTTTTGTATTTATGATGCTTCATTTCAATTTTTACATTTTTGTCTTTTTGTTGATTCATTCATCCGTTTTAAGAGTGTAGGTCTAACTGTACAAGGCATATCTATGAGACATGGTACACATCTTAGACTAGTGGTATTAATGTGCTTTTTTATTTTTGAATTTAAATATACTGAGTTTATGTATTTTTAATGTTTGTGTCCATTTGTCTGACATTCTTTATCCATTTTCTTGCTTCCAAGATAAAACTTCAAAACTATTCAAGAGATCACATTCAGACATGATAAAAAAATTTAGACTATTGGTATAAATTCTGTTTCAGTATTTGTAACATTTTCATCCTTTTATCTGTTTATTCATTAAACCACCATTGACACCTCCATTAAAAACAGCTAAGTTCCAAAATTTCTAAATATATCTCTCAAGAAAACATTTTACACATTTTTTAACAATGATTGAAATAACTAGTATTTTTCAGTAATATAAATTATATCTAAAATCTGGATCTACCGATTGCTATGGTAAAATCATCATAAACTTAAGTATCTTTAAGATGTTTTTCATCCGTCTGCTATATACATATACACATTAATTTCCAAAGCAGAAATCCCAAACTGTTCAAAGATATCCCAGGAAACATTTACATATCATATTTATGGTCAAGATGAACACTAATCTATGCAAAGAGAAATCACAGTAAAATTGAAATGATACTTCATTATTATAATTGTATGACAGTATAGAGGTCTCGGAAATGCTTAAATACACTTATTTGGATGCAAATATTTGAACTGGGACGCAAAAAAACACCCATGCAGGAGTCCTCCATACGCATGCAAAAAGCTGGGCGGCAAATTCAAATATTTGCCAGTCATACTTCAACAACCTACTGATTGAGAATATGTCGATTACTGTAATATTTTAGCTGTGCTGATATTTACAGTGACAGAATTAATGGCTAAAATACCCCCATATGTGCCTGCTGTATTTATTAGAGTACATCATGTTGCAATAGCTGGGTGGCAAGTTCAAAGAATTCGACTAGTAGCTTGGGTGGGAAAATGGGCTGAAATTTACAATGACTGAATTCAGAGACACAAAGAGAGATACATGTGGTTGTTATAAGAATACACCAGGACTTTATTGTGTTAATTTCTGATTGTAGCCAACTAAATTGTGCGTGCAACCTCGAAATCAAAACTTGGACAAGATGTCATTTGCAAATTTGGGGTTAAATTGATTTTAATGAGATTCTAAAGAGTGCTGAAGTTTCTAGAACTGACAGTTTGGATGGAATAGTAGCCAAGTGTAAGAAAGTATTTGATGCCTGGCTTAGTGTTTGGAATAAGACCATTCCTTGGATTGACAAAATTCAGTCTCACCCAGAAGGACTAACAAGAGTTACACTGCTCTCAGGCTATTCTGTGCATCTAAGGTCACCGATATTGGTGCAACCCCATAACAAATTCAATTGACGAAAATAAAATTCTGCAATGCTTACTAATTGAAAAGTGGAAATTGTCACCATAATATTATATTCAAAAATAATACTGAGTTTGGATAAATTGGATATCAGCCATATGTTAACATGACTCAAGATATGGCAGCTTATTCTGTGCATGGCTTTGAAATGGTGTTTAATGCATCAGGCTATGGAAATGAAATACATTACTTTGGACTCTTTCTGGCTTTTCAGTCAAACATTGAATTTTCAATCAAAGCAACTTGTGAACCAGTGTTTACAGAAATGACATCTCAATGTACAGAATTACCAGACGTGCCAAATAGGCTGACACGGTTGTACATGTCAGTGTTCTAAAGAATTTGGAACTTAAACTCAATGGCAACTAGCAGTTCTAATCTGCAAAGTTCAACATTGTCTGGTACGGGACTGCAACTTTTGTTGGTGGGACTCCTCTATTTTTACCAAAATGGGAATCATTGACTCCTAGTTTTAAATTCCTAGCAAGACCTCTCCAGTAAATAGATTCATACATTCTGGAATTGTGCTAATTCATGTTAAAAATTATATGACATACTTTTTTCTTGCTTACCTATATTTACCTTAATTTAATATACCAATATTGCATGGACATACACATGTTAAATTTCACTTCCCTGTATACTTCCTAAATACAAAACTTCCTTGATATGGAACCTACAACAAATCCTTTTCTCACAAAATTGTCTTGCTGGTAGGGCATCACATCTTGTTGAAATATTATTACAAATGACATCTTGGTCTCATCTAGGCATGGGAGACAAGAATACCACCCTACTTGCAAATGTTATTATGAATGACATCTAGTTCTCGTCTAGGGGTCGGAGACAAGAATACAACCCTACTTGCAAATGTTACTAAAAATAACAGCTTGGTCTCATCTAGGGATGGAAGACAAGAATACAACCCTTCTTGCAAATGTTACTAGTCTCACCTAGGCTTGGAAGACAAGAATACATCCCTACTTGCAAATATTACTATAAAAAACATCTTGGTCTTGTCTAGGGGTGGGAGACAAGAATACCACCCTACTTCAACATGTTTACCCAAATGCAAAATAACTAGAAAGATTATTAGGAGTAATGAGGACAAATTAAGGAACACATTGACAGATGAGATGTTGGGACAGAATTACTCAAACATCCACACAATGTTTGTATTTAACAAACAGATCAAGCCATATTTCAGTTGTTATGAGTCAGTTCACTTGGAAAATAAAATTGAATTATGGATATGATTTCTGACACATGGACAGATTGCTTTCCAAGTTTCTGATTGATTTGTTTTTATATATTTTATTTTCCAGGGTGGAGCAGCCAGATGGCGTGATTTTCATACAGCGACTGGTATAGATCACAAGATGTGTATATTTGGTGGGCGCAGTGATCAAGGAGGCAACATGTTTACAAATCATGAAATTTATTGCAATAAGATACAGATATTTGATACTCAAACTAGCACCTGGTGTGAACCACCAACTACTGGAATTCAGCCAATAGGAAGACGTAGCCATTCAGCTTGTAAGTTCTCAGTTGTCAGAGCTAGCCATTCAGCTTGTAAGTCTTCAGTTGTCATAGCTAGCCATTCAGCTTGTAAGTCCTCAGTTTTCAGAACAAGCCATGAAGCATGTCATTTTTCATCATTTTAAAAGTTTTCACCTGGTTACATCACTCATTGGACATAGGTGAGATTTGCAGCTACCAGCACAACAGTCCGTGGGAATAAATGGATCGTCCCTGCCCTATAGCAACAGATTCACCCAGTGGAAGAGAGCCTGCATAAAACATACTCAGCCTCTTTCTTTCCCATTTTATAATCCAGTTAGGTTGAAGTCATTTGTAACTTTATTAATAAGTTGTTAGTTGTGCAAGTGTCAGGTATTTTACTTACAGCTTTTGGTTTTTAAAAACAGATACCTTGAGATTGTTTAATAAAATGGCTTGTGCAGTTGCTCAGTGGAATAAATTCCATTGTCACATTAGTGTTAGGTAATAATCTCCACTACTTCTTGAATCCAGTACTGCTGATAGCCAATGAGTTTGTTGGTAAAAAGTTTAAGCTTTCACTGTGGTAATCAGCATTGTTTTCTATTGTCTCTGTGGATTTGACAAGATCTCAATTTCAATCCATCCATCAGTAAGTGTTCTGTGTTTCAAAGGTTGTGCAAAGGACTAATAACCTTATTTGTGATTTTGAATGTTTCAAGTGTAATAAATATAAGATTGCTGAGGAATGCACACCAACAGTAACTTGCTGTATTTGTAGCTCTTGGTCAGAGAGAACTTTGTCTTTGGTCCTGAGGAAAAGTTTGAAAGCGTGATATACAGACACTGATCCAAAATCATTGGAAAGCAGTGTATTGATCCTCCACCCAAACCATTTTCTGTTATAATTATAGTGTATGATGGGTGGATGTTCCTTTGGCCACCTCCCCGCCATTGATTCCAAGTAAAGGATTGTCAGCTGATGTCACATCCGAACAGCTAGATATGGACAAAATCGTTGTGCCAGATGTGTCCATACATCACCACTCTAGTATCTTTCTGTAGTCACGTATGAGGGGACTGATGTGTCCATACATCACCACTCTAGTATCTTTCTGTAGTCACGTATGAGGGGATTGATGTGTCCATACATCACCACTCTAGTATCTTTCTGTAGTCACGTATGAGGGGACTGATGTGTCCATACATCACCACTCTAGTATCTTTCTGTACTCACGTATGAGGGGATTGATGTGTCTATACATCACCACTCTAGTATCTTTCTGTAGTCACGTATGAGGGGACTGATGTGTCCATACATCACCACTCTAGTATCTTTCTGTTGTCACGTATGAGGGGATTGATGTGTCCATACATCACCACTCTAGTATCTTTCTGTAGTCACGTATGAGGGGATTGATGTGTCCATACATCACCACTCTAGTATCTTTCTGTAGTCACGTATGAGGGGACTGATGTGTCCATACATCACCACTCTAGTATCTTTCTGTAGTCACGTATGAGGGGACTGATTCAAGAGATAACTGTGCAACTACTTTTGTTTAGGGAGTTCTGATCCCCCACTCAATCCCTTCAACAGATCCATGGGCCCTTCTGGTACTGTCAGGGTGCATGCATGCAAAACTGATGTGGCCAATTTTTCTTATCAGTCTTCATAGTCTAATGTCATTAATATTATCAGTCTTCATAGTCTAATGCCATTATTATTATCAGTCTTCATAGTCTGATGCCATTATTATTATCAGTCTTCATAGTCTGATGCCATTATTATTATCAGTCTTCATAGTTTAATGCCATTATTATTATCAGTCTTCATAGTCTAATGTCATTATTATTATAAGTCTTCATAGTCTAATGCCATTATTATTATCAGTCTTCATAGTATGATGCCATTATTATTATCAGTCTTCATAGTCTAATGCCATTATTATTATCAGTCTTCATAGTCTAATGCCATTATTATTATCAGTCTTCATAGTCTAATGCCATTATTATTATCAGTCTTCATAGTCTAATGCCATTATTATTATCAGTCTTCATAGTCTAATGCCATTATTATTATCAGTCTTCATAGTCTAATGCCATTATTATTATCAGTCTTCATAGTCTAATGCCATTATTATTATCAGTCTTCATAGTCTAATGCCATTATTATTATCAGTCTTCATAATCTAATGCCATTATTATCATCAGTCTTCATAGTCTAATGCCATTATTATCATCAGTCTTCATAGTCTGATGCCATTATTATTATCAGTCTTCATAGTCTAATGTCATTAATATTATCAGTCTTCATAGTCTGATGTCATTATTATTATCAGTCTTCATAGTTTAATGCCATTATTATTATCAGTCTACATAGTCTAATGTCATTAATATTATCAGTCTTCATAGTCTGATGCCATTATTATTATCAGTCTTCATAGTCTGATGCCATTATTATTATCAGTCTTCATAGTCTAATGTCATTATTATTATCAGTCTTCATAATCTAATGTCATTATTATTATCAGTCTTCATAGTCTGATGCCATTATTATTATCAGTCTTCATAGTCTGATGCCATTATTATCAGTCTTCATAGTCTGATGCCATTATTATTATCAGTCTTCATAGTCTGATGCCATTATTATCAGTCTTCATAGTCTAATGCCATTATTATTATCAGTCTTCATAGTCTGATGCCATTATTATTATCAGTCTTCATAGTCTGATGCCATTATTATTATCAGTCTTCATAGTCTAATGTCATTATTATTATCAGTCTTCATAATCTAATGTCATTATTATTATCAGTCTTCATAGTCTGATGCCATTATTATTATCAGTCTTCATAGTCTAATGCCATTATTATTATCAGTCTTCATAGTCTAATGCCATTATTATTATCAGTCTTCATAGTCTAATGCCATTATTATTATCAGTCTTCATAGTCTGATGCCATTATTATTATCAGTCTTCATAATCTAATGTCATTATTATTATCAGTCTTCATAGTCTGATGCCATTATTATTATCAGTCTTCATAGTCTAATGCCATTATTATCAGTCTTCATAGTCTAAAGTCATTATTATTATCAGTCTTCATAGTCTAATGCCATTATTATTATCAGTCTTCATAGTCTAATGCCATTATTATTATCAGTCTTCATAATCTAATGTCATTATTATTATCAGTCTTCATAGTCTAATGCCATTATTATTATCAGTCTTCATAGTCTAATGCCATTACTATTATCAGTCTTCATAGTCTGATGCCATTATTATTATCAGTCTTCATAATCTAATGCCATTATTATTATCAGTCTTCATAGTCTAATGTCATTATTATTATCAGTCTTCATAGTCTAATGCCATTATTATTATCAGTCTTCATAGTCTAATGCCATTATTATTATCAGTCTTCATAGTCTAATGTCATTATTATCAGTCTTCATAGTCTGATGCCATTATTATTATCAGTCTTCATAGTCTAATGCCATTATTATTATCAGTCTTCATAGTCTAATGTCATTATTATTATCAGTCTTCATAGTCTAATGTCATTAATATTATCAGTCTTCATAGTCTAATGCCATTATTACCATTTCCAACCATCCAGTCCATCATACCAGCTGGTGACTCCATTATACACCGAACCATACCAGGACTGGTATAGCTAGTCCATCAGTTTTGTTGGATTTTGCATGCAATTGTTGAGCCAGCCTTCCATTCCATCAAAACATATATTGTTGGTCACAGCCAGCAGGTCAGACATTATTGGCATATCTGGTAGAGGCGTACTGGTTTACACCTAGGGATGTTGGTGCTACTGCTTTGATGTTTGTAAATGGAAATGGAAGCTTTGCTTGATGAGGATTCAGTTTTAAGACTGGTTAGGGAAATGTATTAGCTTTTAACACTGTCACGCTGATGACCATTTCTTTCTGTAATCAATAACAATAAATTTAGGGCCTTAGGATATATTGAGGATAAGGAAGAATGTCTTTTTGCCTCCACCTGCTGTCTGCAAAAGCGTTATTGAAACTTCCACTTCTTATGGACAAATTTGTGGACCCAGGTAATTGTAAACCTGGTACTCAGTGCAGCATCATTTTTCTAGGATATTTCTGTGTGTCATCATTTTTCTAGGACATTTCTGTGTGGCATCATTTTTCTAGGATTTCTGTGTGGCATCATTTTTCTAGGATTTCTGTGTGGCATCATTTTCTAGGATTAAGTCTAAAGTATTTCTAGAAACCTTTTATTGCATCACATCTCGTATATTTTAAAAACATCTACTTGAAATTCACCTCCTCAATCTTAAATATGTTTTGTGACATCAAAAACAAGTTACATCAGTAGTCTAATGCAGTTAAGTCCTTGTCTAAATCCGGAAATGTTTGTGGATATTCATAATTAATTAGTACCATTATACATATATTTGTAATCATTTGCATCCTAACATGTACCTCATATATATGTTTGTTTTTATTTTTAACTAAAGAATTTCAAACTTGAAAATTATAATAGATGATGAACTGGAAATATCCTAAACTTTGACATTCTGAAAACTTTTTGTACCCTGATAATGTATCTAAAATTTAATGTGCATTTAAAAATGTTTTGTACCCTGATAATGTATCTAAAATTTAATGTGCATTTAAAAATGATTTGTACCCTGATAATGTATCTAAAATTTAATGTGCATTTAAAAATGATTTGTACCCTGATAATGTATCTAAAATGTGATGTGTATTTAAAAACTATTTGTACCATGATAATGTATCTAAAATTTAATGTGCATTTAAAAACGATTTGTACCCTGATGATGTATCTAAAATTTAATGTGTATTTAAAAACGATTTGTACCCTGATTATGTATCTAAAATTTAATGTGCATTAAAAATGTTTTGTACCCTGATAATGTATCTAAAATGTAATGTGAATTTAAAAACGATTTGTACCCTGATTATGTATCTAAATTTAATGTGCATTTAAAAATGATTTGTACCCTGATTATGTATCTAAATTTAATGTGCATTTAAAAATGATTTGTACCCTGATAATGTATCTAAAATTCAATGTGCATTTACAAATGATTTGTACCCTGATTATGTATCTAAAATTTAATGTGCATTTAAAAATGATTTGTACCCTGATTATGTATCTAAATTTAATGTGCATTTAAAAATGTTGTGAACCCTGATTATGTATCTAAAATGTAATGTGTATTTAAAAATGATTTGTACCCTGATAATGTATCTAAAATTTAATGTGCATTTACAAATGATTTGTACCCTGATTATGTATCTAAATTTAATGTGCATTTAAAAATGATTTGTACCCTGATTATGTATCTAAATTTAATGTGCATTTAAAAATGATTTGTACCCTGATAATGTATCTAAAATTTAATGTGCATTTACAAATGATTTGTACCCTGATTATGTATCTAAAATTTAATGTGCATTTACAAATGATTTGTACCCTGATTATGTATCTAAATTTAATGTGCATTTAAAAATGATTTGTACCCTGATAATGTATCTAAAATTTAATGTGCATTTAAAAATGATTTGTACCCTGATCAAGTATCTAAAATGTAATGTGTATTTAAAAACTATTTGTACCCTGATAATGTATCTAAAATGTAATGTGCATTTAAAAACGATTTGTACCCTGATGATGTATCTAAAATTTAATGTGTATTTAAAAACGATTTGTACCCTGATTATGTATCTAAAATTTAATGTGCATTTAAAAATGATTTGTACCCTGATTATGTATCTAAATTTAATGTGCATTTAAAAATGTTTTGTACCCTGATTATGTATCTAAAATTTAATGTGCATTTAAAAATGATTTGTACCCTGATAATGTATCTAAAATTTAATGTGCATTTAAAAATGTTGTGAACCCTGATCATGTATCTAAAATGTAATGTGTATTTAAAAATGATTTGTACCCTGATTATGTATCTAAAATTTAATGTGCATTTACAAATGATTTGTACCCTGATTATGTATCTAAATTTAATGTGCATTTAAAAATGATTTGTACCCTGATTATGTATCTAAATTTAATGTGCATTTAAAAATGATTTGTACCCTGATAATGTATCTAAAATTCAATGTGCATTTACAAATGCTTTGTACCCTGATTATGTATCTAAAATTTAATGTGCATTTAAAAATGATTTGTACCCTGATTATGTATCTAAATTTAATGTGCATTTAAAAATGTTTTGTACCCTGATTATGTATCTAAAATTTAATGTGCATTTAAAAATGATTTGTACCCTGATTATGTATCTAAAATTTAATGTGCATTTAAAAATGTTGTGAACCCTGATTATGTATCTAAAATGTAATGTGTATTTAAAAATGATTTGTACCCTGATAATGTATCTAAAATTTAATGTGCATTTACAAATGATTTGTACCCTGATTATGTATCTAAATTTAATGTGCATTTAAAAATGATTTGTACCCTGATTATGTATCTAAATTTAATGTGCATTTAAAAATGATTTGTACCCTGATAATGTATCTAAAATTTAATGTGCATTTACAAATGATTTGTACCCTGATTATGTATCTAAAATTTAATGTGCATTTACAAATGATTTGTACCCTGAATATGTATCTAAATTTAATGTGCATTTAAAAATGATTTGTACCCTGATAATGTATCTAAAATTTAATGTGCATTTAAAAATGATTTGTACCCTGATCAAGTATCTAAAATGCAATGTGTATTTAAAAACTATTTGTACCCTGATAATGTATCTAAAATTTAATGTGCATTTAAAAACGATTTGTACCCTGATGATGTATCTAAAATTTAATGTGTATTTAAAAACGATTTGTACCCTGATTATGTATCTAAAATTTAATGTGCATTTAAAAATGATTTGTACCTTGATAATGTATCTAAAATTTAATGTGCATTTAAAAACGATTTGTACCCTGATCAAGTATCTAAAATTTAATGTGCATTTAAAAACGATTTCTACCCTGATTATGTATCTAAAGTTAATGTGCATTTAAAAACAATTTGTACCCTGATAATGTATCTAAAATTTAATGTGCATTTAAAATTGATTTGTACCCTGATTATGTATCTAAAATTTAATGTGCATTTACAAATGATTTGTACCCTGATTATGTATCTAAATTTAATGTGCATTTGAAAATGAGTTGTACCCTGATAATGTATCTAAAATTTAATGTGCATTTAAAAATGATTTGTACCCTGATCAAGTATCTAAAATGTAATGTGTATTTAAAAACTATTTGTACCCTGATAATGTATCTAAAGTTTAATGTGCATCTAAAAACGATTTGTACCCTGATGATGTATCTAAAATTTAATGTGTATTTAAAAACGATTTGTACCCTGATTATGTATCTAAAATTTAATGTGCATTTAAAAATGATTTGTACCTTGATAATGTATCTAAAATTTAATGTGCATTTAAAAACGATTTCTACCCTGATCAAGTATCTAAAATTTAATGTGCATTTAAAAACAATTTCTACCCTGATTATGTATCTAAATTTAATGTGCATTTAAAAACAATTTGTACCCTGATTATGTATCTAAAATTTAATGTGCATTTAAAAATGTTTTGTACCCTTATTATGTATCTAAAATTTAATGTGCATTTAAAAATGATTTGTACCATGATAATGTATCTAAAATTTAATGTGCATTTACAAATGATTTGTACCCTGATTATGTATCTAAATTTAATGTGCATTTAAAAATGATTTGTACCTTGATAATGTATCTAAAATTTAATGTGCATTTAAAAATGATTTGTACCCTGATAATGTATCTAAAATTTAATGTGCATTTAAAAATGATTTGTACCCTGATAATGTATCTAAAATGTGATGTGTATTTAAAAACTATTTGTACCATGATAATGTATCTAAAATTTAATGTGCATTTAAAAACGATTTGTACCCTGATGATGTATCTAAAATTTAATGTGTATTTAAAAACGATTTGTACCCTGATTATGTATCTAAAATTTAATGTGCATTTAAAAATGTTTTGTACCCTGATAATGTATCTTAAATTTAATGTGCATTTAAAAATGATTTGTACCCTGATCAAGTATCTAAAATTTAATGTGCATTTAAAAATGTTTTGTACCCTGATAATGTATCAAAAATTTAATGTGCATTTAAAAACGATTTGTACCCTGATAATGTATCTAAAATTTAATGTGCATTTAAAAATGATTTGTACCCTGATATTGTATCTAAAATTTAATGTGCATTTAAAAATGATTTGTACCCTGATCAGGTATATAAAATTTAATGTGCATTTAAAACAATTTGTACCCTGGTCATGTATCTAAAATTTACTTAAGAAACTTGTTTGAATATTTGTTAACTGAATGTGAATCGCCTGAATTGTTTTTATTAATTTTTTTTCATTTGTCTATAAGGGTAGTTTATATATTTGTTAACTGAATGTGAATTGCCTGAATTATGTGTTTATTAATTCTTTTTCAGTCGTCCATAAGGGTAGTTTATATATTTGTTAACTGAATTGTTTTTATTAATTCTTTTTCAGTTGTCTATAAGGGTAGTTTATATATATTTGGTGGATACAATGGATTACATGATCTTCACTTCCGAGATATTTTCCGATTTGATCCAGGTAGGCTTTGTATCATATTGTTCTATTTTATTTTCATATTTGATCTATTTTAAGTCAGAGTAAGGAAGAACCCTATCTATTTTAAGTCGGAGTAAGGACTGACCCTATCTATTTTAAGTCGGAATAAGGACTAACACTATCTATTTTAAGTCAGAGTAAGGAAGAACCCTATCTATTTTAAGTCGGAGTAAGGACTAACCCTATCTATTTTAAGTCAGAGTAAGGAAGAACCCTATCTATTTTAAGTCGGAGTAAGGAACAACCCTATCTATTTTAAGTCGGAGTAAGGACTAACACTATCTATTTTAAGTCAGAGTAAGGAAGAACCCTATCTATTTTAAGTCAGAGTAAGGAAGAACCCTATCTATTTTTAGTCTGAGTAAGGACTAACCTTATCTATTTTAAGTCAGAGTAAGGACTAACACTATCTATTTTAAGTCGGAGTAAGGAAGCACCCTATCTATTTTAAGTCAGAGTAAGGAAGAACCCTATCTATTTTAAGTCAGAGTAAGGAAGGACTCTTTTTTTATGTCAGAGTAAGGACTAACTCTATCAATTTTAAGTCAGAGTAAAGACTAACTCTATTTTAAGTTGGAGTAAGGACTAACCCTAACTATTTTAAGTTGGAGTAACAAAGAACCCTATCTATTTTAAGTCAGAGTAAGGAAGAACCCTATCTATTTTTAGTCGGAGTAAGGACTAGCCCTATCTATTTTAAGTCGGAGTAAGGACTAACCCTATCTATTTTTATGACCTGAGTTTATTAAAATCCTTCTAAACTGTAAAATTTAGAGTAAGTGATCTTTTAAATCATCATGTTGTGTTTGGTCATTTTCTTAATCCTTTAAATGTTTATTATATGCAAATAAATAACTTTATTATGAACACTTTTTTTCTCTTCTTTTCTAGTGAGGAATCACTGGTCCATGGTAAAGGTGAAAGGTCAAGGGCCTTGTGCCCGTAGACGACAGTGTTGTTGTTTAATAGGATCTAGAGTTTTTCTATTTGGTGGAACAAGGTAAAGATGTACAGTTTTTCTTTTGGATTTTTTTTTACTGCAGGCAAAATTATTTAATTCTATTATGATCAATGTGTATTCATTCACAAGGACTGTATATACTCATTTATTAGTTAAGTCCAACTGCAAACAACATAGACCTTGATTGGCCATTGCATCACATGCCAGCAGATCAGGGTCTATTCTACTAATTACATTGAATAAATTGCATAGACCCAGATCTACCAGTGGATACTGTCATGGCAGATCTAGGTCTGTTTTTTAGGTTCAAATAATGTCAGTTTACAGTAGTACTTAATTCAGGTGGGTGTAATTTCTTCATTGTACTATTTTGTGAGAAAATAAATATTATTAATTTGCAAAAGCAGTTGTATCGGTCATGATTTATTAATTATGAATATTAGAGATATCCTTTAGGAGCCTCAAGTGGTCGAGTGGTCTGAAGCGCTCTATGTTACGGATCACTGCCATCTCACCTCTGTGTGGGTTCAAGTCTCAGATTTGGCCAATTTTGGTATGTGAGAAAGCTTGCCAGTAGTTTCTCATGGGTTAGTGGTTCTTTCCAGGGTTTTTGCTGGGTTCTTCCTCCACGATTATTACTGGCCGCCATGTATAGCCTATCGTATGCTGAAAATGGCGTTAAACAATACAGCAAAAGCAACAACAGATATCCTTTAATCAGATGTTTATCATGCATGACAGTGTGATGGTCAGATGGGATGTTGGGGCAAATTTCAAATTAAAAACAATTAAAATGTCTTGGTTATTTACTAGCATATTTTAATGTTTTAGGTACATGTTAGACTGTAAGTCATCCTAAGATTTTCAGAAGCCCATCACAAATATTTCTATATAGTACCTGTTATTCAATTTAGTTCTTTTATTTTGGCGGGGGGGGGGGATTTATTCTTCTCAGGCTAAACTCGTGTCTACTCTCATGATAGTTTGAATGTTTTTAATAAGCAATTTGTATATTTAAATGTTTTGGTCTTAATAAAGTCAGTTTAATAGCTGCTATTATTGCATTACCTTATCTTTTCCTAACAAGGAGATTTTTGGTCTTCATCCAGTTAGTAACTGGAGGTGTAGAATAAACACATTATCTTAGTCTGATACCTTAGTCTGCTTCTGACTTCAATTCAAATTGGGCACTTCATCATTTAAGATGTAATTTGGCTATTTTTCTGTCAGTCCTTTTTTATTTTTATATTTTTCCCCACCATGCTCTGCTTTGTTATCTTTTCACTGATTATGATAGTTTTGAGGTCCTTGCTGATTATGATAGTTTTGAGGACCTTGCTGATTATGATAGTTTTGAGGACCTTGCTAACAAAGCTGTGCTTTCAATGTTTCATTTCTTTGATTATAACTGGTGCTTGGGTAAGTAATTCTGTTATCAAGGTCCAGACCTCACATGAATACAAAAAAGATTCAGATGACTGGTGCTCTCAATAGTCTGATTTTAGTTTTCAGACATATTTTTTTATTCTCCAGATGTGTCTTAGCTTTTTGACATAGCTGTCGTTTGAGTGATGATGTATAACATCCTCTGACATTTGACACATTGACATATTTCTACCCAGTTCTTATTCCAGTTTGTTTTCTTTCTGATATTCCTTTCAGCCTTGAATAATGCCTCACAATATTAGTAAAAATGGGCCAAAAGGGACACACACACTTCACACACACACACTTCACACACGCACACTTCACACACACACACACTTCACTTATGGATGCCAACCACCAAGTATGTTGTATGGTTCCTATCTTCCATTTTGAGTCTCGGGTCAACAATGACAGAGCTTCTAGTACAAGTAATTCCCTATAATTGTTGAACAACAGGGTGAGATGATTGTTGAATCATAATTGCAGGGGAGCTATCAGGATTTGCAGTGACTTTAAAGTCCTGACTCCGTGAAGAATCTGAGGGATTATTCTTAAAGCTGTGACTCCTAAGCATACAGTTAATTTGTACTACTCTGATGACTGAGGTACACTATGACTGACATGTTCTCCATAGTAACAAGGATGCAGTGAGGTACACTATGACTGACATGTTCTCCATAGTAACAAGGATGCAGTGAGGTACACTATGACTGACATGTTCTCCATAGTAACAAGGATGCAGTGAGGTACACTATGACTGACATGTTCTCCATAGTAACAAGGATGCAGTGAGGTACACTATGACTGACATGTTCTCCATAGTAACAAGGATGCAGTGAGGTACACTATGACTGACATGTTCTCCATAGTGACAAGGATGCAGTGAGGTACACTATGACTGACATGTTCTCCATAGTGACTAGGATGCAGTGAGGTACACTATGACTGACATGTTCTCCATAGTGACAAGGATGCAGTGAGGTACACTATGACTGACATGTTCTCCATAGTGACAAGGATGCAGTGAGGTACACTATGACTGACATGTTCTCCATAGTGACAAGGATGCAGTGAGGTACACTATGACTGACATGTTCTCCATAGTGACAAGGATGCAGTGAGGTACACTATGACTGACATGTTCTCCATAGTGACAAGGATGCAGTGAGGTACACTATGACTGACATGTTCTCCATAGTGACAAGGATGCAGTGAGGTACACTATGACTGACATGTTCTCCATAGTGACTAGGATGCAGTGAGGTACACTATGACTGACATGTTCTCCATAGTGACAAGGATGCAGTGAGGTACACTATGACTGACATGTTCTCCATTGTGACAAGGATGCAGTGAGGTACACTATGACTGACATGTTCTCCATAGTGACAAGGATGCAGTGAGGTACACTATGACTGACATGTTCTCCATAGTGACAAGGATGCAGTGAGGTACACTATGACTGACATGTTCTCCATAGTGACAAGGATGCAGTGAGGTACACTATGACTGACATGTTCTCCATAGTGACAAGGATGCAGTGAGGTACACTATGACTGACATGTTCTCCATAGTGACAAGGATGCAGTGAGGTACACTATGACTGACATGTTCTCCATAGTGACAAGGATGCAGTGAGGTACACTATGACTGACATGTTCTCCATAGTGACAAGGATGCAGTGAGGTACACTATGACTGACATGTTCTCCATAGTGACAAGGATGCAGTGAGGTACACTATTACTGACATGTTCTCCATAGTGACTAGGATGCAGTGAGGTACACTATGACTGACATGTTCTCCATAGTGACAAGGATGCAGTGAGGTACACTATGACTGACATGTTCTCCATAGTGACAAAAATGCAGTGAGGTACACTATGACTGACATGTTCTCCATAGTGACAAGGATGCAGTGAGGTACACTATGACTGACATGTTCTCCATAGTGACTAGGATGCAGTGAGGTACACTATGACTGACATGTTCTCCATAGTGACTAGGATGCAGTGAGGTACACTATGACTGACATGTTCTCCATAGTAACAAGGATGCAGTTGTTAAACCCGTAAAGTACTAGCAATCAACCTGCATTTCTAGATTGCTTCCCAAGATTACAAACCCAGCAGGCTACTAACTCTGAGTGAGCCCCTGAGCGTGAACTTCTTGACACAGTGTCAAAGAAGGAGTGATATTCCAGAACATACATTGGATACCAGTCCTGATTTTTCCACCATTTCAACTGGTGATGAAACTTGAATCCTAAGGGGATCTGAGTGTACAGGGGTCTTGTGAGGTCTCCAGTTTGCTTGAAGCTGGAACTGGAGGGGCCTCATATGAAGCCTTCTTTAGGAGAACTAAATCTTTTACCACATTCATAGTTCTGAGGAGAGAGAGAGATAAGTAGACAACAGCCTTTTATCCAGACTTGCTATGACAGTAAGCATATGTGAGATACTTACCTGCTATTATTGCCCAATTCCTTTCTAACTTCCTGCTCTGATGTCCTGGCAGTCTTAGTCCAAGTTGACAAGGATAATATTCAGATTATCTTAAATGGTCTTTTACCATCTATGGTATCAGACTGGGGTAATTGGTTTATATATTCTAGAAATCCAGTTTGAGAGAATGCTTTTACCATTTATGGTATCAGACTGGGGTAATTTGTTTTTATATTTTAGAACTCCAGTTAGAGAGAATGCTTTTACCATCAATGGTATCAGACTGGGGTCATTTGTTTTTATATTCTAGAACTCCAGTTAGAGATAATGCTTTTACCATCTATGGTATCAGACTGGGGTAATTTGTTTTTATATTCTAGAACTCCAGTTAGAGAGAATGTTTTTACCATCAATGGTATCAGACTGGGTAATGTTTTTTTTAATATATTCTAGAACTCCATTTAGAGGGAATACTTTTACCATCTAGGGTATCAGACTGGGTAATGTTTTTTTTAATATATTCTAGAACTCCATTTAGAGGGAATACTTTTACCATCTAGGGTACCAGACTGGAGTAATGTTTTTTTTAATATATTTTAGAACAAAAGTTAGAGAGAATACTTTTACTGTCTAGGGTAACAGACTGGGATAATGGTTTTTATATTCTAGAACTCCAGTTAGAGAAAATACTTTTACCATCTGGTGTATCAGACTTAGGTAATGGTTTTTTTAATATATATTCTAGAACTCCATTTAGAGGGAATATTTTTTCTGTCTAGGGTATCAGACTGGTGTAATAGTTTTTTATATTCTAGAACTCCATTTAGAGGGAATACTTTTTCTGTCTAGGGTATCAGACTGGTGTAATAGTTTTTTATATTCTAGAACTCCATTTAGAGGGAATACTTTTTCTGTCTAGGGTATCAGACTGGTGCAATAGTTTTTTATATTCTAGAACTCCATTTAGAGAGAATACTTTACTGTCTAGGGTATCAGACTGGGGTAATAGTTTTTTATATTCAAGAACTCCATTTAGAGGGAATACTTTTACCATCTGGTGTATCAGACTTGGTTAGTGGTTTTTTAATATATATATATATATATATTCTAGAACTCCATTTAGAGGGAATATTTTTGCTATCTAGGGTATCAGACATGGGTAATGGTTTTTTTAAATATATTCTAGAACTTCAGTTAGAGAGAATACTTTACTGTCGATGGTATCAGACTGGTGTAATAGTTTTTTATATTCTAGAACTCCATTTAGAGAGAATACTTTACTGTCTAGGGTGTCAGACTGGTGTAATAGTTTTTTATATTCGAGAACTCCATTTAGAGAGAATACTTGACTGTCTAGAGTGTCAGACTGGTGTAATAGTTTTTTATATTCTAGAACTCTAGTTAGAGGGAATACTTTACTGTCTAGGGTGTCAGACTGGTGTAATAGTTTTTTATATTCTAGAACTCCATTTAGAGAGAATGCTTTACTGTCTAGGGTGTCAGACTGGTGTAATAGTTTTTAATATTCTAGAACTCCATTTAGAGAGAATACTTTACTGTCTAGGGTGTCAGACTGGTGTAATAGTTTTTTATATTCTAGAACTCCATTTAGAGAGAATATTTTACTGTCTAGGGTATCAGACTGGTGTAATATTATTTTATATTCTAGAACTCCATTTAGAGGGAATACTTTTTCTGTCTAGGGTAACAGACTGGGGTAATGGTTTTTATATTCTAGAACTCCAGTTAGAGAAAATACTTTTACCATCTAAGTTATGAGACGGGTTTAAAAAATATATTCAAGAACTCCATTTAGAGGGAATACTAACCTATTCAATGTAAATTGACAAGAGGAAAATAGTTAAACATTTAAACTTCAGATTATATATTCATTTAGGGATATTTGTATTTGCATATTTTTCTTTGTGCTATGAAGTTCACCAAATTAAAAAATTTAAGCCATAGGAGCCTTTTTATGCCATGATGCAGGGACTTTAATACATGTGTCATATTATATTGGCCCTATTTTCAATCTATTTAAATATGAGAATAAAATAGTTTTTACATGTTTGTAATACATTTCGAAGCACAAGAATAATTATTAAAAAATACAACAATACCATTATATACACAAATGAATGAGAATGTTTCTTTACAACTGATAATACAAAATACTGCTAGGTCTTTATGAACAATGTCTCTGACACTTCTTTAATATCTACCTCAACGTTTCCTCAGACCAATTCTTAAATGCTTTCCTGAAATTAAAATTCTCAATAGTGGGCCCATCAATAGAAATTTTCATTAAATTTTTCAGAGTAGATAGAATATTGAATTTTGTATGTTTGTTTTGATCACAGATTCTGGGGACTGAATCCCCTCTCTCAGTCTGCAGTAGAAATCAGGACAACAAGTAACCTGGTAGCTGCCTCAGATTCAGCTGGATATAAACCTTTGTTCATCACAGCTAGATTAGCCATATTTTTTGTGCTTGATACAGACTTGTTTCATAAAGTTAATTTTTAATTTTTCATTCCTATCAGTGACTCTGGCCCTTATGTTGACATCTGGCATTCTTGTAGCATGGCAGCCTGTATTACTCTGTTAAGTTCAGACTACAAAAACATGTTATCTAAGTAAATAATCCCTAAAACACTAAGCGATCTCGTGTGTTTCACTCTTTTGGTTTGCAATAAACATAAATTAATTACATCAAATCTTATTGCCAACCTATTCAACAGTTGATTATCTCCCCTGGTCATTCCTTATTACATCTAAGTACTTTTAAATACTTCTCAAAACCAACTGACAGCTTGCAGTTAGCTGCAATCCTATTCAAATAACATCTTATTCATCATCTACTGACATGATCCACCGACTGCCACATATTGATTATATCATTAAAAAATTAAATATTTACTTTATAAAAATTTATCACCACCACCTTTCGCCAGTCATTAAAAAATATTGCCACTTTCAAAATTCTTTCACATTTGTCACAGGGGGGCTCTGAGTGGCCGCATGGTCTGAATCACTGTCCATTACAGATCACTGCCATCTCACCTCTCTGTATGGGTTCCAGTCTCAGATTTGGCCAATGTGGGTATGTGAGAAAGCTTGCTAGTAGCTTTTCATTGGTTGGTGGTTCTTTCTGGGTTCTTCCTGCACCATTAATACTGGCTGCCACGTATAGCCTATCTTGTGCGGAAAAATGGCATTGAACCATAAAAGCCAACAAACAAAAACACATTTGTCACCAAATGTGAAGCCTAGTGGAGTCCCTGGGAATCTGATAATCAATATTTACACATTTATATTCCTTCCTTAGATCTTGTTTAATGTAGCACACACCACTCCATTGATAACTTTGGCAGGATAATTTGTTTTCTCAGTTTGATATTTTATCTCATGATCTTGTTTCTTGATTCAGCCCAGCCAGACAAAGAGATGGCTCTGGAATGGGAAATGACAATGACCTAAATCTAATGGATCATTCAGACCTCCATGTACTAGACTTCTGTAAGTAGAATCCTGAAACTTGGAAATAATCGAAATGTTTTAACCAAGTTGAGATTTTATATTATCTTACTTCTTTCTGATCCTACAAAAATATTTTAAAAATTTGTCAGAGTTAGAAATATTGGAAAGGGTGCAAAATTACTTTTAGTTTTAACAAATGTGACATGGAAACCTTTTTATACTTTAAAAAAGAAAATGCAGGAAAAAGGGAGAACTTCTTGGAGGAAAATTCAACAGTGTATGCCAGTATTATATTCCCTGTCACACACTGGGTGTTGTATGAAAACATTATTGTTATGAATTAAGCATTAAGAAAGCTTGTAAAAAGTCTCAATTTGAGGAAGAGATTTTGAACTGTTTAATGAAACAGGTAACATTTTGAAAGGTTTTAAGAACATCCTCTTGCTTATACACAGACTGATGCCTGATTAGTTTATGTCTGAGCACTGACCAATCAGAGATCAGACTTTTAAAATGAGTATAAGCGTGACTATAAGAATATTTGTATAACCTCCGTACCTTATACCCCTAATGTCCCACCTTTAGCATTAGAAATCCATGGTGAAGCAACCACCTATGTAAAAGACAGTTAATCCTGACAGCATTCAACTTCCAGACCTTTGTGATTAACTCTACATTTCCAGTAAAATTCTAACATTTTCTATTATGGGAGTGGTAGTACAGCAATATTTTTTGAAAGTGCAGTATTTAATAGACCTGTTTCATTTATACCTGTATTATTGACTTATTATTACGTGACCTCATTTAGTTCAGCAAAACTGTTAATAACGCAAGGCATTGGAACCAAGGGTGCTGGAAAATCAGTGGTTTACCTGTACAATGTAACCTGTCATTGCATATACCTGTTGATAAGTGAAACTTCTGTGTGTCCCCAGTGCAAATCGTTCTATAAATGTCCTTGGTAGCAATCACCTGTCATATGTCACCTGCCATCTGCCATATGTCACCTGCCATATGTGGATGGCAGTTATTCATCAGCTGAGTTGTGTATAACGAAACCAATGATCTGAAACATGCTTGGATTTGCCTCCATTGATATTGTCACAATCAACTGAACATATATTTGTGTGGTCAGTTTGCTTTGATTTTGCCACAATCAAATGAACATATATTTGTGTGGTCAGTTTGCTTTGATATTGTCACAATCAAATTAACATATATTTGTGTGGTCAGTTTGCTTTGACAATTAATTACACAGTGGACTGTAACCATTTTCCACTATGTCTAATTACATCCTATCCAATTACATCCCAAGTATTAATTTCAAAACTGATATAAACTTGCATCAATCAGATAAAAAAAAGTACAGTAATGGTGATGGCGTCTTTGCTAGCCAATGTTCCTATATGTTAACCCTATCTGGATTGATCGGATATTTGAGTGCTTTATCATAGCAACATTTATTGGATTTCATGAGTTGCCTCCCTTAGTATGTAATGCCAACTAACCAATAGTATGTAACAGCAGTGCATTTTTTCTTTGTACATCAGTGGGAAATGGTGGAGGCAGTTGAGGATGCTTTGTAAGTTTAACATCAAAATTATGACTGCATACCAGATAGAAGCCATTACAGGAGCATTTAAGGGAATCGATGTATTTGTACAAGCATGGAAAATTGTTTATTTATCAGTCCATTCCAGTTGTTTGCTCCCATGTATCAATCATGTAGTAACAGTGTTCAAATGTGAACAACTTAATTTTGATTGGATGTGGTGACTGATCTGCTAAGTGTAGATAGATTTAAACATTAGAACCTTGTCTTGTAAGATGTGGTACCTTGTTTGCAAAGATGTGGTGACTAATCTGCCAAAGTGTAGATAGGATTTAAACATTAGAACCTTGTCTTCCAAAGATGTGGTGACTGATTTGCCAAGGTATAGATATGGTTTAAATATTAGAAGATGGGTACCAATGAACAATATGACAGTACACTGAATGATATGCTAATTTATCAATGTCACTAAATGATTTGCTAATTTATCAATATCACTGAATGATTTGCTAAACTATCAATGTCACTGAATGATTTGCTAAATTATCAATGTCACTGAATGATTTGCTAATTATCAATGTCACTGAATTATTTGCTGATTTATCAATGTCACTGAATTATTTGCTAATTTATCAATGTCACTGAATGATTTGCTAATTTATCAACATCACTGAATGATTTGCTAATTTATCAATATTACTGAATGATTTGCTAATTTATCAACATCACTGAATGATTTGCTAATTTATCAATATTATTTAATGATTTGCTAATTTATCAATATCACTGAATGATTTGCTAATCTATCAATAATACTGAATGATTTGCTGATTTATCAATATTACTGAATGATTTGCTAATTTATTAATATTACTGAATGATTTGCTAATTTATCAATATTACTGAATGATTTGCTAATTTATCAGTATCACAGAATGTTAGTTGGGTATTTAATTAAATGTATTGCATATCAAGGTACACATAAAGAACACTGACTATAGCGATGGAAACTTATTCAATGGTCATTAATTCACATAAGCTTGACTACTTCTGGTATAAAAGGTCAGTTAGCATTACAAGGCCCATGTTGTCGCTTTTATGTGAGCATAATCATTGCTTTATAAAGGAAGATTGCAGGTTACAAATAAGAGCAAATAATATTGATAACAATTCTCTATTCAGATTACATCCAAAACTACTATCAACAACACATTCATTGTTGTAGTCAAATAATATTGTTATAAACTTTGACCTTTAGATGCAGCTGTGTTTATATGAAGGTTTCATAATGTTTTAATTACATTGATTACAAAGTAATAATACGTGTTAGCCTTTTAACATTTTCAGTACAGTTCTTGTCAGATTTTTGTAACAACCTTTTGTGCATGTTATTGTTTATCTATGGATTCTGACATTTTTGGTGCTTGATTTTCATTCATATTCAGTATAAGAATGTAGTAACATTTTTGTCTGAAAGAACCTGGATGTTTTGATTTTATGCAGCTCTTAGAGTCATAACTGTACAAGTTATAAAGCACACACTGAACCTACCGTATTAATAAAATGTTATAAAGCACACACTGAACCTACCGTATTAATAAAATGTTATAAAGCACACACTGAACCTACCGTATTAATAAAATGTTATAAAGCACACACTGAACCTACCGTATTAATAAAATGTTATAAAGCACACACTGAACCTACCGTATTAATAAAATGCATATATCTGCATAAAAGAATTTTGTCATGTCCATTCACTCTAGTTTGCTTAACACATGCATGAGGCTTGTCATGTCCATTCACTCTAGTTTGCTTAACACATGTGTGAGGTTTGTCATGTCCATTCACTCTTGTTTGCTTAAAACATGTGTGATGTTTGTCATGTCCATTCACTCTTGTTTGCTTAACACGTGTGAGGTTTGTCATGTCCATTCACTCTTGTTTGCTTAACACATGTGTGAGGTTTGTCATATCCATTCACTCTTGTTTGCTTAACACATGCATGAAGTTTGTCATGTCCATTCGCTCTTGTTTGTTTAACACATGCATGAGGTTTGTGAAAAATGCTGGAATGGTTCAGATCATGTATAGAATACCAATATTCGGTAGTTAGGGAATGGACACTTCAAATAAAAGTTAACAGTTAATAAATATGTAGCTCACCTGGAAAAAAATATATTTAATCCTATAAAATTTCACTAAAAATGAGTTTTTCTATATAGGTGTGTGTGTGTGGTTGTGTTTATGAGTTGGGGAGACAACAAACAGGGTTGAAATAGTTTTAAAACATTGAGGCTTTCTGTTCTTTAATTTTTGTTAAATCAGTTAATTAAAGTGATCATTATCTGATATGTAAATTAATTTTTAAAAATCATACTGCTATGGAAATTTTACTTGAAAAATATTGTTTTCAGAAGTGTTTTTTGCAATTTTTGGAATCAATATTAGTCAATTTTAAAGCCGTTAGAGGTAAGAAAGTACAAACAACAGATGCATGAAGCATGTTAAATATGATACAGCATTTTTTTTTCAGCCCCTACATTAAAAACACTGTGTCAGCTAGCTGTGCTTGAATATAAATTAGACACTTCATGCCTTCCAAGAGATCTCAGGTAAGTTGGTTTGTTTTAGTGAAAAAGATTTTAAAAAATTAAAAGTTTTCTTGTTTCGTTACTGTCTTAATACATCTAATAAAAATGCACTATTTTTTATGGGTAATTAGTTGTCATATTTTTGTCGTTTGCTATATACCACAAAATTAAGAATCCAATGAGACTGATTTATCTGAAGAAACAACAGAATTCCATGTCCAAATCCACAAATTAACTTTAATTGTTAACAGCATAGTGAAAATAATGTTCACATTCATTTTTTTGTAGAAACAACAGAATTCCATGTCCAAATCCACAAATTAACTTTAATTGTTAACGACATAGTGAAATAGTGAAAATAATGTTCACATTCATTTTTACCAGCATGGTCTATGAGTTGCTCATGACATTTCACAAGATGCTAAAAATGGTCTCTCCATCTCTCTTGTATTGTGCACAAACAAGTAGTTTATATACATTTGTGTATCCTCAAGAAAAAATTGTATGATTGGAGTATTTCTGAATTACTGACTGAAGGCAATATGCTATGTTTACATAACATTATGGCTGATCATTTGGTCATCTATTAATAGTTTTGAATTCACATTCCTTTTGAACCAGCCAGAACCTTATTTGCTATAATATTTATATTGTTGCCAAACAAAAATCTGAATGAGTTGCAGTAGCTCACTAGGTATATTGTTGGACTCATAAGACAACTATATGTTTTCATTAAGGAAGGTGCTGGTAAATACCAATCAACAACAACAAGCAGAAATCCTATTAATCCTTAATTTTATATACTGTCTTTATTTTTTTTATTAAAATATTTTATTTTGTCTATACTATTTCTTTTTTAGGTGGGAATTAACTGTTATGACAACCAACAACTCTATATCAAGACCACTAAACTCAAATGGTTGAGGTTATTCTGCAACTATGTTAGTGTTATTCCCATCAACTGCAGTTTAATGTGGTCAGTGGAGAGAGAAAAAAAAAGCATCCGAGTGCTAGCTACTATTGCCAAAACTTTGTGGGAAATAAGTTCTGTACACTTATGCTGGAGCGACATCCACATAAGTGCCACATGATCTGCTTCCATGTTAAATGATATTACTTTATCAGTAAGTCAATAAGTAAGAAAAGTATATGATACATTCTTTAAAAAATCCAGCAACATGGAAGGAGCTATTTCCCTTGAACTGAATTACTCCCCTTAGCCACACCTTGGATTTAGAGGATGAAGGGTAATCAGGTAGCAGTCCTAAACCTATTGAACAAGTAATATAAATTTGGAGAGTTTCAGAAATTGTTTAAATTGTGCATACAAGTATTTCAGTTGTGATGATATGAATTGTGTGAGTCATTGTTTTAAAATATGAGATGCTTTATGTTAAAATGATGGTGAATGTTAACTAGGATATTGTTTCCAATCATAATTAGTTCTTCACCCATACAGCATCCGTAAACTGAACTCCAAGCAATAAGGATGAGATAATTGTGATATTTGGGTTAATAATGTCCATCCTGATGACATCAGAACGTATCTGTGTTTTTAAATTAGAAATTCTGTAGAGCAGTCACCCATTTGTAAGTTTTAATCAACTATGATGTGCATATGTTTTTAAATTTCCTTTATGAATGTCAATCTGATGGCAAAACATGTACTGCCATATTTCAGCCCTACTTTATCCTTATTAACTAGTCAAGCTGTCAGTAAGACATTCAACACATTTTGATTACTCTTTTGGATCTTGCATTTTCTATAAAAAAAAATACATTGGATTAGCTATGAACTTAGTCAGTGACAGCTGAATGTTTCTTTTTTCTTCTTTTATTTTTAAAGTTTTGAATTGTGTTTGTTTGTGCATTATGCTTGGCAGCAAGATTTAACGATGATGTAGTTTCCTCAAAGAAAATGTATGCATTGTTTCTATTTTGTTTTGACTGTTATGTGAGTAATGACTCATTTATATGTTTGCAGTCTTTGTGAAAACTTTCTCATGTATATTCTATAATTTTTCAACATGTCATTAGTAGAGTGTTTGCAGATGAATCAGACATTTTTACAGCAAGGCACATGAATGATAATGAGATTGGCTACTACCAACTGAATGATAAAATATAAGTTTATTCTTGTAATTGTTTCTATGTTAATTCAGGCAATATTGTATTTATATCAGTAAATCTCATTTTGAGAGAATACTTGCATATCTGTGATACAGAAAAATGGGTTGACCTGTTTAACATATATTTATTGAGTTCTAGCATGGACATAGAAAATGGTGAAGGAGTGGATTGGTTCTTTTGAAAGCTTTGCAAAATTTGCAAAATAAGTGAAATTTATAGAATTTATAAAAATCAAGCAATCTTGAATGGTTGCCCCTGTCACTCAAGTTCCAAAACCTTTGTATGAGTGTTAGCAATTTTTTTTTTTTACATGACCATTAAACTTTATGATTTCAAGGTTTTATCTGTTAAGCTATAACTTAAATATTTCTCCAGAACAGGTAAAAATTAGCAGTCAATAAAAGGGATTTTTGTGTTTAATTGGTTGCCTATCTATAAGTGTAAGTGGCACTTTTACATCTAAACATCTTTCATACATAAGCATCCTTCATATATGAGAATGTTTTGCAAAAATTGTAGTCCAAATGAACTCTTTTTCCCAATATCCCTCTCACGCTGACCACCATTTTTAACACTTTGCTTAAGTAATGACCTAGGAAAGGGGGATGGGGAATTTATGTGGTGCATTGTCTAAAACATAATGTATTATGTTACAAAGGTTTCCTGTTAAAAAACCTAATTTCAACATTTGTAGCTTCAAATCCATAATAATGTTACTCTGTATTTATTTGAGAATTTTCCATCCGAGTCCTTTGCTTACTATTAAATAAAAATTGGGTTTTATAGTTTATTCTTTTAAAACAAAATATGAACAGTTTCTAACCATGTTTTTAGATCGACCCTTTAAGAAAACTGATATTCCGTGTATTCTACTGTAAAGCAGTAAGATGCTTAATATCAGATAATTAATATGCAATGCCTGTCTCGATTAGTATCATTTGTACTTTTTGTTCAACTTTTGATACAAAATATTTTTTAATGAATAATATGCAGTTTGCCTAAATAAAGTATGATGCATCCATAACGCAATGTTTTCTTCCATCTTTATGTGCAAATTAATACAGTCCTTAGAGTTAAAACATCGCCATTATGAGCATACCTGAGATTTTTATATGCAAATTAATAGTCCTTAGAGTTAAAACATCACCATTATGAGCATACCTGAGATTTTTATATGCAAATTAATACAGTCATTAGAGTTAAAACATCACCATTATGAGCATACCTGAGATTTTTATATGCAAATTAATAATCATTAGAGTTAAAACATCGCCATTATGAGCACACCTGAGATCTTTATATGCAAATTAATAGTTATTAGAGTTAAAACATCGCCATTATGAGCATACCAGAGATTTTTATATGCAAATTAATAGTCCTTAGAGTTAAAACATCGCCATTATGAGCATACCTGAGATTTTTATATGCAAATTAATAGTTATTAGAGTTAAAACATCGCCATTATGAGCATACCAGAGATTTTTATATGCAAATTAATACAGTCATTAGAGTTAAAACATCACCATTATGAGCATACCAGAGATTTTTATATGCAAATTAATAGTCATTAGAGTTAAAACATCGCCATTATGAGCATACCAGAGATTTTTATATGCAAATTAATAGTCATTAGAGTTAAAACATCACCATTATGAGCATACCAGAGATTTTTATATGCAAATTAATAGTCATTAGAGTTAAAACATCGCCATTATGAGCATACCAGAGATTTTTATATGCAAATTAATAGTTATTAGAGTTAAAACATCGCCATTATGAGCACACCTGAGATCTTTATATGCAAATTAATAGTCCTTAGAGTAAAACATCACCATTATGAGCACACCTGAGATCTTTATATGCAAATTAATAGTCCTTAGAGTTAAAACATCACCATTATGAGCACACCTGAGATCTTTATATGCAAATTAATAGTCCTTAGAGTAAAACATCACCATTATGAGCACACCTGAGATCTTTATATGCAAATTAATAGTCCTTAGAGTTAAAACATCACCATTATGAGCATACCAGAGATTTTTATATGCAAATTAATACAGTCATTAGAGTTAAAACATCACCATTATGAGCATACCTGAGATTTTTATATGCAAATTAATAATCATTAGAGTTAAAACATCGCCATTATGAGCATACCTGAGATTTTTATATGCAAATTAATAGTTATTAGAGTTAAAACATCGCCATTATGAGCATACCAGAGATTTTTATATGCAAATTAATAGTCATTAGAGTTAAAACATCGCCATTATGAGCATACCAGAGATTTTTATATGCAAATTAATAGTCATTAGAGTTAAAACATCACCATTATGAGCATACCAAAGATTTTTATATGCAAATTAATAGTCATTAGAGTTAAAACATCGCCATTATGAGCATACCAGAGATTTTTATATGCAAATTAATAGTTATTAGAGTTAAAACATCGCCATTATGAGCACACCTGAGATCTTTATATGCAAATTAATAGTCCTTAGAGTAAAACATCACCATTATGAGCACACCTGAGATCTTTATATGCAAATTAATACCGTCATTAGAGTTAAAACCATCATTATGAGCATACCTGAGATCATTAAATGCAAATTAATAGTCCTTAGAGTTAAAACATCACCATTATGAGCACACCTGAGATCTTTATATGCAAATTAATAGTCCTTAGAGTTAAAACATCACCATTATGAGCACACCTGAGATTTTTATATGCAAATTAATAGTTATTAGAGTTAAAACATCGCCATTATGAACATACCTGAGATTTTTATATGCAAATTATTACCGTCATTAGAGTTAAAACCACCATTATGAGCATACCTGAGATTTTTATATGCAGATTAATAGTTATTAGTTAAAACATCGCCATTATGAGCATACCTGAGATTTTTATATGCAAATTAATAGTCCTTAGAGTTAAAACATTACATTATGAGCACACCTGAGATCTTTATATGCAAATTAATAGTCCAGTTAAAACATCACCATTATGAGCACACCTGAGATCTTTATATGCAAATTAATAGTCATTAGAATTAAAACATCGCCATTATGAACATACCTGAGATCTTTATATGCAAATTAATACAGTCATTAGAGTTAAAACCACCATTATGAGCATACCTGAGATTTTTATATGCAAATTAATAGTTATTAGAGTTAAAACATCGCCATTATGAGCACACCTGAGATTTTTATATGCAAATTAATAGTCCTTAGAGTTAAAACATCACCATTATGAGCACACCTGAGATTTTTATATGCAAATTAATAGTTATTAGAGTTAAAAGATCACCATTATGAACACACCTGAGATTTTTATGATATAAGCTTATATTCCCAAATGTTTATAAAGAAATATGACCTTCAGAATTTTACAAAATCAACCAGTCAGATGCAGGATAGCCTGTGTTGATATGCGCTGTTTATGCCATCAACTTTGGTCCAATAGTAAGCAAATCCAAATGAGGTTATTAGACTAAGGATCAGTTTGGTCTAAAGTATTGGTCAGTAATGAATATCATGTACAAAATGCCTTCTCAGCTGATTGATGTTATAGGTTGTTGCTGTTGTTGGTTTTAATGCCATTTTTCAGTACAGGATAGACAATACATGACAACCAGTATAAATGGTGGAGAAAGAACAGGGGAAATCTCTAGAAGAACCACCAACCTGCAAAAAGCTACTGGCAAGCTTTCTCATGTACCCACATTTTTAGACCACTTGGCCACTCTGGGCCCTCGATGCTTTTGGTAGATAAACAAAACTTTAAACTTTCTCAGGAACAAGAATTGTAACTTTCGTTGTAGTTGTCAATTTTTTTAATTAAACACTAACCAGGTTTTTTTAAACAATTACTTGTGTATTTAATGAACCCTAAATACGTTGTGTATTATGCTAATGAAACAGACTGAAAATACATCATGAATTTTTGTTGTTGTTGAAATTTTGCATTGAAATTATGCAAAACAATTGAATTTTAAGACTTTATCCCAATGCTTCCTTGACAAAATCAGAGTTCTTGTATTATCATGGTGCATATAATTAACTATGTCACTGTGACAGTTCTGGATGTTTCATTCACACTTGAAATATATTGCATGAACACTGATTCAAAAAGAGCCATATAATAAAATGTACTTGGTCACTAAGATTTGCTTGGTCACCAAACTAAGATTCACTTGGTCACTAAGATTCACTCTACAGTTGTGTATGTAGTTTGCACAGGATTTTAATTTTAAAGATAAAGAATTTCCTAGAGTTTTCTCACTAGTAATCCTGGTGATTTCAAGAAGAAGAAAAACTTGAATATCTTGTTAAAAAGCACATTTAATTCCGTTTGTTTTGGTGCTTTTTCATAGATGGGTGTAACTTGGGTAGGGAGCATTAAACTTGACCTTATTTCAGATGTGCATCTCTTCAAAGACCACTAGCTATACCAAGCAATTTTCGCACCCTGGATATCAAAATAAAATTGGAGGGGGGAAAAAACACCCTTGCATGCTGAAAAATAAGAACATAGAATTTGTCACAATTATTGCTGTGATATCATGGATAAATTTTACTTTTGAACAGGCATGGATTAATCATATTCAACAGGGTCATTAATCATATTCAACAGGGTCATTAATCATATTCAACAGGGTCATTAATCATATTCAACAGGGTCATGTAGTCAAAAGTTAGCTAATTCTTCTGATGCCAAAATCTGCTTTGTCATCATTATTTCTTAAAATTTCCTACAAATGGCTAAAATAAGATATGAGACCTATTTATATTTTCACGTAACCTAGCAGTTTAAATTTAGATTATCATCATTAGCATCAATCCCTTAACCCAAGATGTCATTGGGGCATCTTTACATACTGTGCGTATTTCATCCCAAATGATGATCCTTTGAATCTATTTTTCACCCATTCATTCAGGAGTCCATGTATCTCCTTTCCGCTGAAAATATTTATGACATGTGCATGATTTAACTCCACGTTTCCTTTCTTCTCTGGAAAGCATTTATGTAGGAGTTTGACGAACTCTGTCGAAATAATTCAATCACAATAGTTGTTTTAAATGAACCTCCTGATCCATTGAGATATGTCTATAGTCACAGGATCATATACTGACGGAGCAGTTGATAATTTTAAAGTCTGATTATTTTTGTAATAAATATCCTTGATTTCAGCGTTGTCAGATTCAGAATAATTATGTAATATTTCTTGTTTTATTCTCCATTTGCCCCATGATACATTATTCTCCATTTGCCCCATGATACATTATTCTCCATTTGCCCCATGATACATTATTCTCCATTTGCCCCATGATACATTATTCTCCATTTGCCCCATGATACATTATTCTCCATTTGCCCCATGATACATTATTCTCCATTTGCCCCATGATACATCGTAAGTAATACATATCTAAATTTGAGTCAGCATTTCTGAGTATTTTCTTTCGATATAAAATGAATCCGTAGCGACTCAAATCGCGGTTTTACGACATCTGCTTATCATCGATAATAAATTAATCGAAACATACGTGATCATTGATGTTCTTCAATGAGTAAACTGCGGTGAATCTCCATCAATGTAACCAACAATTGTACATAATTTATTTCAGTTAGGCAAGTAAGCGTTTTTTCGACTTACAAATATATTTATATTTGTTGCAGCTGCAATTATTAAATCACGTTCAGCATCGTCTGGAACTAATCTAGTTTCTTTTATGATCATATCGTCCTCCTTGTGTAAATTTACCGATAATTCTTCCGCCAAGATCTTGTTCGGTTTTATTTTCAAAATTGATTTATTTCAGGATTTTCATCGTCGGAATATTTCTTTTGAGATGGTAAACAAACGCCTTTTTGTGGACGATATGATAAAATTGCTTCACTTATTGGTGCCGACTTCTTTTCTGAAAATTGTCTACCATAAACAATCAGATGAAGAACTTTAGTAAACTCAAGTGACTCGATACAGGCGAATCCAGTCAAGTCAAAACCCGGTAAAGGTCTGTTGTATATCCTTTTCAAATTCAAATTGTGTTGGTTTCCACGAATTCTTTTCTCTTGTAAAGTGAGCAGCAACTGCCGGAACGGTTAAACAATTAGTAGTTGTTAAATATTGTCAGTGTGGGATGAAAATTTCTGCGCAAGATTTTTCATTTCTTCGTGGAGATTCTGAACGATAAATATCTCCATTAGGTCGTACAAGTTGATCATAGTTTTCATTATCGGAACTTGAAAACAACAACGCTTTTACAAATATATTCAATCAAAAACTTAATTATATTACCGTCATAATATGTAACAATTCGATTTCATAGAAATAATGTAACTGCATGAGACAACGCATGCACATTGTGATCAATAATTATAATCGAAGCTCCCTTCAATTTATATTTCGATTCCTACAAAATCTCTCCGGTTATCAATTGTATTATTATGGGAAACTTTAACTTCTTTCCTAGCTCATCAACGTCTTTAATAGATACTCTAGTAGCTTTAACCATGTTCTGCCCACGAGTGTAACCTTTTAAGCCTTATATCGGTTTAACCGTTTCCACGTAGTGCATTTGTGAAATGTTCCGTTTCTTCTTCGACTACACAATTTATTTTCAAACATTCTATTGGTTTAGGACCAAAGCTGGGTTTATCATTCAGCGGATACATCCCATATATAGCGGATACATCCCATGTATAGCCGGTTTTACTGTATAAGCTTATTCATAATACGGTTTATCAATACCAGTCAGCATTCCATGTTTGGAATTTTTACTCATTATAGCATTTTGTTCATTACGAAGGACACTCATGTTTGTCACGAATATACCAAGTAGTATTGTCTGTTTCTGCTAATACGATAAATTTCACTTTGAGAGTATATATTTGATCGTCGAGATTGCTGCTAGTTGATTGTTCATCGTAGCATCGATAACATCATTGTCGCTTATAATTTTGAATGTTGACCACACATGAGATGCCCATCGTCGCAAAAATAAATATTTACGTTACAAATACTTTTAATCAGATTATTCGTCTGATCAACCAAATCTTGCCCCTGAAAGTCATGTGTTCTTCTGTCAAGATCAAACCAAGATATAGAAGGCGTAATTACTGATCATATTATAAACTCCTCCAAGTCAAAATGAAAACATATATATCAAAACCGTGTTTGAAATGTGGTGTTAAGATTAGAGGAGAAACACGGTTATATGTACAGTGTGTTCGTAAAAAAACACAGAGAACTGAAAAGATATTATGCTATATAAAAGATATAAAGCCGACATCGAAAAGGTTATAAAATGTGTAGAAGATTATCTAGCAAGATTGTACAATAATGATTTAAACAAGAGATTTTATTATATAAATAGAGCAAAATGAGTTTGTGAAGCATCCAATCATAAAGAATTACGAAGCATCTCATGATGGTGCCATTAGGCACTGTAGACTGAAAGAAACCAATTCTATTAATAATACTGGTTATCGAAAATTTTATGTTGGGGGAAGAAACATTATCTTAGTCATAGGTTCATCTACGAGTGTTGTAACGGAATAATCGATAAAGGTCCTATAATTGATCTTATTGATTTAGATCCCTGTTATAACTCTGTGATCAATTTAAAAGATCTTACAGAGTTATATTTCTGCACGTGGTGGCACTGGGACATGTAAAGGTAATTGGAAATAGAGCAGCTAAATGCACAAATATAGAGACATGCGAAGAAATAATTTTTCAATTAATGATTACAGCTAGTAAATATTTTGATATTTTACCCCGTTCTCTTCAATATATCGCAGATAAATTATATAAATCAGCGTTTTAGAAAAATATAAACAAAAGATAAAATTTCAATCTTGTTAGAGAGAAAAAGATGAAGAGAGATAACTACTGTCAGGTATCTTTCTTAGCAGAGAGTGATTATGAAAATGGGTAATCTCCTTTGCACTTTATAATAGTATTTGCTGATAAATAATTATTTTCCCATGGAGTTGTAAATAATATAACCAAATCGGTATTTGTAAAGAAACATAACCAAATCGGTATTTGTAAACAGAGAAATTCAATGTCAATGACAGTCATTGGATTAAGTCTCTTGACAGCATCCTGATATAATCCTTGACAGTCAATGGATATAACTACGGTTTAGGAAGAGCTTATAATCTTTTCTTATTTATTGACGAACAACGTCTTTTTGGTTGTTTTTTTTTAAGAAACATTATCGCTATTTTCTGAATTCATTTCTTGCATAATCTAGTTCTTGTCAGCGGTAATTAAGAATAGCAAGAGTAATTTTTGTTCGTGGGCACTCGTTGGAGTCGTTTACTGGCACACACAGTGACAGGTTTGATAGTGTTACTTTACCAGCATCCCATACAGGTCACCAGACTGCATCATCGTCAGTAGCTGTTCTTACAAGCACTACTGTATGTTTGGCTCCCCAAAAATGTATTGTAACAATTCTACAAAATCCGAAAATGTGAGATAGTAGAATAGTACATGAAAAATCTACTATTATCACCTTTTAACATTATTCGGCGTGTAAAGAATCCTAAGTTAAAATCATCATTCATCGATATTGCTGTGGGCGTTTCTGCGATTCCTGCAGCGTTTCTTACATTATTAATAGTTATGTTTCTATTGTCGGGATTGTTGGAGGTTTCTTCGGCAATCATCTTGAATAATCATCCGACTATCTTGCTAGGCCACTTATCGTCGTAGCAACATTAACATCTTTTTGAATTATTTCAATATTTCTTCTATCAATTATATATGTAGTGCTATCCAACAAAGCCATAATTCCATTATTAATATATCCAACCCTAACATCGGCATTATATGCTGTATCATCCGTTTTTACAAGTTCACCTTTTACTTCAATAAACGCTTCAGCGGGTAGAAATATTTACTTGTATCATGAACTTGAAGTTTGATACGTCCACACCGATTTGGTTGCCTTGCGTCATTTAAAAATATTACTGATAATCGCGCAGGCATTCATCTTTCAGTACTGGCTCATCCGAGTCGAATGCTGGATCAGATATACGTTTAAACATTTTATTATAATTGGTATCGTCTAACAAGAAGACCAATCCTGCCATCAGTCTTGTATTTATATTTTTGTTTTGCTTCACCCGCCAACTCTGCTAGTTTCTAATTTGCAGCCCTTTTCTTATTACTTTACCAACATTTGCAGGCATTACTTCAGTGCCGGGTAATTTTAATGGTGACGGTGGCTGAGGTTTTAATCGTATTAATCGTGCTAGTCTATCTTTGATTTCTGAAAAATGCTTTACTGGCAAAATTACAAATAGCACCAGGAGCTTTATCACGAATAAAATCAATATCTTTCATTTTTATTGTTTTGCAATTGGTATTGCTTTTGGAACTGTTCTTCTTCTTTTTTTAAAAAAAACAAAACTTGAACATCACCGAGTTCATCACCGTATATCGCTTTGTATGTTGGTAATCGCGAATTCTTCACTCTGACAATGATCGGTCCACGTTGAGCATTGTTTTGGACCATCTTTTTTTAATTTATTTATCTAATCACTGTAATAGTCGTCAGCAACTTCATTGATGAGAGAGCGATAAGCATTAATATTCATGACGCAACCTGTAATTAATCGTTGACAAATATCTTCTGCTTCATTAATAATTTCTGGAGAATTATTTCCAGCACGTTTTCCGCCTATAAGAATTTCTAATCGTTCAACATCAGAACGAATGTTGTTAGGACAAGAAATAAGACCAATTCCGCCTGGCGTAGTTAAGTAACCACTTCAGAAGCACAAGGAAGATCATCTGCTTTATAAAATTCTTCTTCCCCTTCTTTACCAGATGTTTTCATGAAATACTTCAAGAAACCGGAATCTTTTATATCTTTATTTTTTTTAAATTCATTAAAACCTAGATCGTTCATTTTCAGAGCATTTTTTTAGCAACAAGATATATTTCTTTAATCAAATGTGTATCTTCTCGATTTTTAACGTAGTTAGGTTTTATATATTTTTCCTTTTGATCATATCATTATGCAGCGATCACTTCTAACCTCATTAACACCTTCAGGAGTAAATATATTAACACATCTTGATGATTTTCTTTACTGGCGATTGTGGTTGTGGGCGTTGTTCTCATTGTTGTTGTAGCGGGATAATTTTAAAAGGCTTTTGCTGACGATGTTGTAGAGCAGCAGAGAGGGTGAACCCTACAACGTTTTCAGACAAAATTTGATTGAAATCCTAAAACGATCCGTCCTATAATCTCATTTCAACCAAAAAAAGGGCGAATCCTACAACGTTTTCAGACAAAAAAAATTGATTGAATCCTTAAAACGATCCGTAGGATTTCGTTGAAATCTACGAAATCTCATTTAACTAAAAAAATGAAAACGAAGATTTTTACGATTTTTTAATCAATTTTGGTCGCAACTTGTTGTCATCCACCCTCTCTGCTGCTTAGTGATTTCATCACTGGGTTAACAAAAAATAATAAATGATTTTAACCGAATATTTGATCCAGTCCGATACGATATCGTGTCCGAGGATCATGTAGATTTATTGTTGCGAATCCGTGCGGAGTCGACTGAGCATGACTAAAGAAATCTCGAAATTGATTGAAGTCCATATCAGAACACCATGTCTGCCATATATTTCTAAGAGTATGAGTATCAACGCCGTTGAATACAGAAAGAATATTACAGTTATCTCTGATGACTTTTGGAACCTGAGTGTAGCGTTGAGTGACATATATCACGTCAGTGTTTTTGTGACGCCCCCGGGAAAAGATCCTAGCAGGATTTTTTTGTTTATCCAACATTATATCGTCGTATACGACTAAATTGTTAATATCTCCATCAATATCATCAATACTCGGTGCTTCATCGATATCGGTTATAAAATCAATGGCGTTCTCACCGCTAATTTCTGATGCATTCTCGTTAAAATCTTTTAGCACTTCATAACATCGTTGATCATCTACGCTAGGAGCAATTAAATACAACTTATCCCACTTCATCCATCTCATTATTAAATTGAGCAACAATTGCGTTTTACCGGATCCAGATGGCCCGATTATAATCATCCGGATAGAGTTTGGTAGCGCTGCATGATGCTTAACCGGTTCTCTTCTTTTAGTCGCTGAAAAATCAATTATATCCATATCTCTATACATAAATTATGGATCTATATTGTGTGAAGTGCAAAACGCGTACTGGCACAGAAGATGTGACGACGGTTACAACTAAAAATAACCGATCAGCGCTTTCTGGTAAATGCATGCAATGTGGTACAAAGAAATTTAGATTTGTGTCTATGAAATCTGATTTAAAAAAAAACGAGGAGGTGATATCGCAGCCAAATTGGCAAAGCTCCCTGGAACCCCATGGGCAAAGTACCCCGGAGAAAAGCACCTCCCAGGATATAGCTACTGTGGACCGGGAACCAGACTTGATATCAGACTCAATAATCAAAATCAACCCAACCCCGGTGAAGAACCAATAAACGCCATTGATAAGGCCTGTCACCTTCATGATGTTGCTTATAAAAGCAGCAATTTGCAACACAGGCATCTAGCAGATGTGAAATTAATTCATGCGTTAAATGCTATTCCTGATAAATCCTTCAAAGAAAAATTGGCTTCATTTTTGATAAAATCGGCTATGAAAAGCAAATTGATGTTAGGTGCCGGTAATTAATAATATGGAATCAATTTATTATTCCCCAAGAGGATACTGGAGGGGTAAATCAGCAGTCCATAAACTCGCTAGCGCTGCAAAAGTGAAAAAAACCACTGCGGCTAATTGGTTATCCAAACAGGCACTATGGCAAATTTATCTACCACCGCCTAAACAAATTCAATTCTCGCATTTTGATGTGACCGCTCCTAATGAAGTTCATCAGGCTGATATATTATTTCTGCCACATGATCGTGGTTACAAATACGCGCTAACCGTAGTTGATATTGCAAGTCGATACAAAGAAGCAGAACCGTTAAAAACAAAATCAGCCACTGAAGTCGCTTCTGCATTTGAAAGGATTTATCGACGAGGTCCTCTGCACTGGCCAAATCTATTGCAGGTTGATCCTGGCAAGGAATTTCAGGGTGCAGTATTATCTACAATGAAACATCATAATGTCACCATACGACGAGGGCATACTGCGCTACATCGCGATCAGGCCATTGTAGAACGATTTAATCGGACGATTGCTGAGCGGTTATTTGGATATCAATACGCAAAAGAATTCATCCAAGAAAAAAGATCCCGTGAATGGGTTAAAAGATTACCATCTGTGATTACTGCACTGAATAACGAGATTACTAGAACAATCAACATGAAACCTATCAACGCGATTAAAAAGAAGTCAATACTTGAAAAACCACAAAAAGATTTCAAAGAACCAATTCTTCGTAGTAATGTCATTGTGAGGTACTTATACGAACCAGGAGAGCTTGAAGGGGGTAGAAAAAGGGCTACTGATCCTATTTGGAGCGTCACTACGCATAAGATATCTAGTATAACACGATCAACTGGTAGACCAGCAATCTATAAACTGGATTCAACTGCCCCTCAGCGGGGTTTTACTCGACAACAACTACAGGTAATTCCCGAGGATACTCAATTGCCACCGCATGGTCTTAACTAGCACCGTTGCGTCTATTGCACTCAAGACAAGTCAACATCACATTATTTCTGACATGACCGAGACTGTTATTTTTTCTGTCTACGGTGAATTGGCGAGGATCCTTATCCGAATACTGCCAACGCATTATACAATTGCAACTCGCGCAGTGATTATTCTGTTGTTTCTTCAAAGTGATTATTAATTCAGCATCAATATCAAATTCTCGTTGTTTTTTTTTGTCCTGTTGTTTGTAACCGGAGAGTTTTTTATCAATAATTTTAACATCAATATCATCCATTGTGGTGTCATTATCATCGAAAACAATTCTTCGAAGCTGATTTATTTTTCGTACTCTGGATACTGCGAGATAGACTAAATTCGACCATTCGATGTGATTATCCACCATCCAAACAATTGTATCCGATATAGTCAATCCCTGTGAAGAGTGTATTGTTGCTGCGTATCCTAGCGTCCACGGGGATTTATTAGCACGCAATGCATCTTCAACGACATTGATATCAACCAGCACAATATCATTTAATACCAGAATTTGTTTTTCACTCTGTCCTGGAATATCAACTTCAGTGTTCTGTTTTCGTGTATCCGATGGCCTATAACAAAGGGGTACTGGAAGTGTTGCAAATTTTTGTTTATGCAATTCAAATAACTTCATCTGAAGTGTATCCCTGACTATTTTTCTACTTGCAATTATCAAATCATTTGGTTTCCATGTTTCCCAGAAATCGTTTATTTGAGTTTCTGAAATCACTTCACGCGCTATTTCGCATTGGACTCTATCCGGTTGTAATCTAATTAGCGCTTTGAACTCGCGTAATCGTTCATCAAGTGATCTATAATCAGTGGTGATTTCTTCATAGTAGTCTACAAAACCCCTTAGCCATTCATGTGGAGATGAACCGACAAATGGTGGTGGTTGGCCGTGATCACCGCACATGACGACTTTTGTGTTTTTGTTTAATAACCACTCAAGAAATGTTTGTAATACATCTAATGACACTGTGCATATTTCATCCCAGATTATGATTTCAGGAATGAATTTATCACCCATTCGATCAGGAGTCCATTTGTCACCCTTCCATCGAAAGAAACTATGGTAGGTGCAGGCATTTACCCCTCGTTGTATCATCTCTCTGGCGAGTCTGTGAGTCGGTGTTAGCACAATCATGTTTGTGAAATCCGTATGATTTTTCCCACGGAATAATTCAATTGCACGAGTTGTCTTTCCTGACCCACCACAACCGTTTAAATAAACTGTCTTGTATCGACATATTGGATCAGATACCGGTGGTGCATTAGAAAATTCTGATTGAATTTCAATACGGTTACAACAAAGATATTTATCATCCATGGCAACGTCTGCGGATTCACAATACTCATGTAGCATCTCCTTTTTAAATCGCCAACGCCCCCACGCTTCCTCGGGATCTGTGAATTTAGCTACAGCTGATTTGTATTTATTGTGTATATACATCGAATCAGTGGCCACTCTAACCGCGGTATTAGGAAATCTATTTATCATCGAAAATAGATTAATAGAAGCATAGGCTAGCATTGAACTTCTCAAATGTGTGTACTGGGAATTATATCCATCACAGTAGGTAACAACCGTACCCATTTTCTCACCATTGGATAGAAAAGCATCCTTACGGGATACAAGTTTTCCCTGCTTCATTAAATCCGCTACAAGAAAATCGTATTCAGCGACATCTATGATCAACCGCGAAGAGTATTTTGCGTTGTCGTACCGTCCACCTTGAGTGAATTTACCGATTATTCTTCGTCCGAGATCTTTTGCTTGTTCTTTTTTAATTTCAAATAACTTCTTAGACCAATTTATGATTTCTTCTTCATTGAAATCAGGGAATTGTTTTCGTAGTTCGTTGATTATACGATCTAGATCGGGTTGTGGTAGCCAAACTTCTTTCTGAGCTCGATAGCATATAATAGCCTCGGAAACAATCAACGATATTAGCATACCACAATCAATCATATATCGTAGTAACACTATTGGCATCCAGGCCTTTTCAGATAGGTGTCTACCGAGCCAAACATAACTACACGGATGTAATCCTGACGCTAATTCGAATGATATCACACGAGCGAATCCGGTTAAATCAAAATCAGGTAATGGTCCATTAATCGCAACACGAGTCATTTCATGCGTGGGGTGTCCAAATCGTTTGAAGTACTCAGCGCATTCCCCATACCCGAGAAAACTTCCGGGATAACACGCGGCTATATCAATTGAAATCATACCATCACGTGAGTATTTCGTATTCCACAATCCTCCATGACCAAATTCGACGCAACTCGATTTAACATCCTCAAGAAAATCACTTCGTGTTGGACGCCATGAGTTTTTTTCTCTTGCGAAGTGAGCTACCACTGATGGAATAGTAAAACTATCCGTGAGTAGTTTTTCATGGAAACTCTCCGGTGAAAAATCATTAGCGATTTTTCTCATTCTGTTATCTAATTCTTCAACGCGATATAATTCACCATTTGGTTTTACAAATTGATCGAATCCTTCATCACTTCTAAGTAACCACACTGACACAGGATCATCCTTACACAACGCATTAATAGCATCAAATAATTTCTCTTCATAGAAAACATCCCCGACGAACTCCTTAGGGATATATTTCACGGTTCGTTCTCGTGGAAATATTGTTACCGCAGGTGTCCACGCGTGTTTGTTATGATCAATAATCTGTATTGGTGCTCCATTTTTGTTATATTTCGGTTCGTATAAAACCTCTCCGGTTATCGTCATAACTGTTATTGGAAATCTTAATGATGTTTCTAACTTAGCTATATCAGAAATCTTTGCACCGTTCTGTTTCACTGTCAGTTCCCACTCGGTTATTTTTTTTCGTCTTAGATCAGTTAGTTTATTTCCTCGGGATGCATTTGTGAAGTGCTCCATTACCCGTGTTGCTACACAATTAAGCCCTGACGAATATTTCATAGGAGCTAGTTTTGCGATATCGGGTTTATCATTTAACGGATATAGCCCATAAACCATTGCTGTTACGGGATAAGATCTTTCGTAGTATGGTTTGTCAATGCCGGTTAGAATTCCTGGTTTGGAATCTCTACTCACAATGACAGCTTTTTTATTCTTGAGGATTGGTTCAAATTTATCCTTAATAATCCATTTGCCATCGACTTCGATAATGAATTTGATTCGGAAAAAATACCGTTTTTCCCCAACACGTGAAATTATCACTGCTGCTTTTTCATCATTCATGGTAGCGTCAACAACACCATCAATTCGAAATGTTGACCAACAATAGGATGCTCCATCACGCTTGAATTCATTAAAACAGTCTCTGATTTTATTAATCATGGCTTTATCAAGAATTTTATTCTTTGGTGTATCAGAGACTATATCGAGATTGAATTGAGCATCTTTCCAGGATAATTTCTTGGACGCTTTTGAAATCCGAAGGATTTTGGGTTTATCGAGATTAAATTTGATACGTTTTTTGGGTCTATCGAGATTAAATCTAGGACTGATTTTCAATAATCTCTTAAACTCTTTCATGTTTCCGTCTCTTGGACGTTTGATACGTTTTTTGGGTCTATCGAGATTAAATCTAGGATTGATTTTTAATAATCTCTTAAACTCTTTCATGTTTCCGTCTCTTGGACGTTTGATACGTTTTTTGGGTCTATCGAGATTAAATCTAGGATTGATTTTTAATAATCTCTTAAACTCTTTCATGTTTCCGTCTCTTGGACGTTTGATACGTTTTTTGGGTCTATCGAGATTAAATCTAGGATTGATTTTCAATAATCTCTTAAACTCTTTATCAGCATTGAATTCAGCATTTTTCGAAGGCGTTTTCCTTAACTCCTTCATTCTATAATTAAAACAAGCATTTAAATGAAAGATTTTTATATAATGAATCACTGCAAGTGGCTTATGATTGGATCAGTAATCCCGTGTAACAAATCATGCAGAAATGAGTTTTGTGGGTATCATATGCAAAGCTATCGTCGTGGAAGCCTTGGTCCGTTACCCTGTATTCTATGTGGAGTTGGGGTTAGGGGGAAATCTCAGTTGTGTTTGAATTGCGGTGGTAAGCGATACAGGGAGTTGAAGCGATATTATGATAAAAGAATAAAAAATGGACAATCAATCAGAAATTATGACCCTGACGCTGACAAAGTCAGTATTCTTGACGCTGACAAAGTCAGTATTCTTGACGCTGACAAAGTCAGTATCAAGGATAAAATCATAAGAACCCCTCAAGACTACATCGAAAGATTTATCATTAAACCAAACAATGAATTAGACAAACAATAGTATTATATATACGAATGAACCAAGAATTCAGACAACACCCTGTGATCATAAATTATGAAGCATCCAGTGATGGTACTGTCAGAAACCGTAGACTTAAGAAAACGGTTGGTTTTGTGACTAATCAAGGGTATTTGATGTTTGGTGTTGGAAAGAAAAAATATCACAATCATCGTTTCGTGTATGAGTGTTTCCATGGATTGATCGAGGATGGTTTTGTTATCGATCATAAGGATTCTAATCCAAAGAATAATTCTTTATCAAATCTAGAAGTTGTTACACAGAGTGAGAATTTGAAACGAGGAAAGACTGGCATTTGTTCAAAAAAAGCGAGACCTGTGAAATCTTTGAATACGATAACTAACGAAGAAATAATATTTCAATCAATGAATGAAGCAGGTAGACACTTCGATATTTGTCGATCTTCAGTACGATTTGTTGCAGAGGGGATTTATCGATCTGCGATTTCTAAAAAGACGGGACAAAAAGTTCAATTTAGTTATGTCTAATGCGTCATATTTTTCATTTAGAAATATATCATTGCTATAGAATAATGAATTCTGAAAACATGAATAGCATCATATCCGAGATTTCAAAATTGAAAACTTGGGATATTGAACTATCGGATGGTTTAAATCCTGATCAAATCATGTCTGATTACCAGGATATAGAATACGGAGTTAGCACTAACAAGTATATGCTACCAAAGAAGTATGCACTCATCAAAAGAATTCAGAATTCTATTAAGGACTCTCTCGCATTCTCCAGTGACGTAAGTGTGTTCGCTCCGTTATATACCATCGTAGAACGAATACGAAAAGAATTGGGGTACGAATACGAATTGAAAAAGGAGGTTAATTCTAAAGTTAGAAACCTACGGGCGTTAATTCAAGAAAATGAACAATTTTGATTGACCAACCATTTATCATTATTTGATTGCTCGACCATTAATCATTATTTGATTGTGACCGTCCCTCATAGAGATTTTAATTTTTTTTAGCATTTTTTGATTGATAATAGCAGAAACAGTGAATAAAAAATTGATGGCTGGTTGGGATTGATCAAAAAAAAGAATGAAGGAAGTGACATTATTATTATTTTTATATACAATTTGGACACTTCCTTCATCATTGATAGGATGAAATAACACTTCCATGACCATCCGATGGTGTTAGGTGGGGATTGAAAAATTGTTTTACAATTGAAAAATTGTTTCTGATTTCAAATAATGGTCAATGAAGCATTAACAACCCGATTAGCTCGTGAACGACTGGATGCAATCAAGAGATTTGTACCAATTCGTGACTCTGTACGGAATAAACTACAACAACGACAACAAGCGCAGACTGACTTTTCTGTGTCAAGTGAACAACTGTTTACTCCGATAACAAGTGCGACCAAAGATGTGAAAACAGCAACTGAACGAGCAATATACGGTGATATTCCTGAGCGAGAACGAGTAAAGAAGGCGCCGCTGCTTGATACGCTTGAAAAGATAGCAGCAGAGGCCGGACAAACACGCGCAGGAATACAACAGCTATCCAGTGATATAAAAACTCAACGCGAGTATGAACGACTAGCTGATATTGATGATTCTGCGCCTGAAACTCAAAGAGTTTCTACACCTGAACCACAACCTGTTGATGTCGTCACCCCAAGAGGTATCCCCTTTATAGACAAACTCACCGAAGAAGCTATAACAAAAATAAAAAAACCTCAATTGGAGAAACTCAAGGATTATACGACCTTTGGTGATTTCGCCGCCAAAAGCTTTGATTCTAAAAAGGACTTTTTAAAAGACGAGTATAAAAACAGTAGAATAAGCCGAGACGACTGGGTTAATTGGTTGTATAAAACGAATAAGGGGATTACTGGTAATTTGAAAAAGGATACAGTTGAGTACAGAACTTTTAAAATAGGAGTTGATAGTTATGGTATACAAAAACAACAAGAACGAGGCCGACAAAGGCAATTACTTGATGATAGTGAAGGCGCAACTGGTACAACTAAGGAAACAAGCGGAAAAGGATATTCGATTGGAAATCCAAATGATGTCTTTGACTCTACCACGACATGTCCTGGTAGTGTTCTCAGTGATATATCACGATTAGAAGTTCTTGTAGGAGGATTCCGAGCTGGAAATAACTCACCGGAAATAATTAATGAAGCAGCTGATATCTGTAGACGGTTATTTCAGGGTGGTATCATAGATATCAGCACATATCGAGATTTCATTGGCGAGTTAGTAGACGGTGAAACCGTCCATGGTTATCATAGTGACTGAATCGATTAGATAAATAACAATTGAAAAATTGTTTCTGATTTAAAATAATGATCATACACTACAATCATGATAAACCAACCCCCGTCTACGTAGTTAATTCACGGTTTCCGGTTTATAGAGCATACTACGGAGATGGTTTAGGCAATACCATTGCAGGGTTATTTGCGAGAATGGCTCCAAAAGTGATGCCGTTGGCTAAACAACTAGGAATGAAAGCAATTGATGTTATTCGTGATAAGGGTATTGGTGCTGTTGGAGATCTTCTTGCCGGAAAAGCGTTTTCAACTGCGAAGAATAAATTAACATCATTAGTAAAATCACGAAGTGATTTACGAAAAAAGAAACCGGTACCGTTACCGTCTACAGCAGAAATGCCTGCAAGTGTTAGTAGAATTATAAATAACGCAGTAGATGAAAAATTAGCATCATTGGTAAATCAAGGGGACCAAAATAACATGATAGCAAACATGATAGCAGGAAGTGGCTTTAAAAAAACACGACGATGAAATGGGAAATCGCGATTTAGACTCTGATAAATAGAATAAAATGTTCAAAAGGTCACCTGATCCAGCATTTGATATGGATGCCCCAGTGAGTAAGGATGATTCTGTACGCGATTTTCAATTTTATTCTTATCACGCAGTACAACCAGATCTCCGATCGCGAATTGAACTTCAAGTTCATGATACCAGTAAATACTTCCTACCGTGTGAGGCATTTATTGAAGTAGAAGGAGAACTTGTAACAAATGTTGCAGCTGATACCCCATATGACAATAACGCAAATGTCCGAGTTGGTTTTGTTAATAACGGCATAATGGCGTTATTTGAAAGCGCTAGATATCTCATTGATGGAAAAGAAATTGAATCCATTGACCGTGAAGTTGATGTGGCTACAACAATCATAGGGTTAGCGAGATATTCTGATGATTATACAAGATCGGCTGGTCCGTCTATGATGTTTGCAAAGGATACCTCTGATAACGCTGACCACCTTCAATTCATTAAAGTGTTAACAGCAAGAGATAATGCAGAAGCCGATCAACAGGAAGCAGCTAATCCAGAACGTCGAACTAGACCCGGAGCTGCGTTTGATATTCTCGGAGGCGTTAATGGTAATCTCAATTTAGGATTTGCAACACGCGTAGCAACGTTGCATGGGCAGCGTCGACGATTTTCATGTGCGATTCCACTGCATCATATATTTGGATTCTGTAGAAACGTCCGAAAAGTTATTTATGGAGCTAAACACACAGTAGCGCTTGTACGAAAGGGTACTGATGATGATGCAATCTGGCGTAATGCTGGGGTTGCTCCCGGTAAAGTCATTTTAACAAAACTATCATTGTGGATGCCAGTGTTAACTCCATCAATCACCGAAGAACAACGACTACTATCATTTATGGACCAAGGAGGAAAGTCGTTGTTAAGTTGGTTATCAGTGACCACGGATATTAAACAAGACAGTGTTGATGGTACATTCACATGGCACCTGGCATCAAAACAAGGTGTTTCAGCTCCACGTCATATATTCGTAGCGTTACAGAATAATGCGCGAGTTGGTAATCAAGAACGAAGCCATATGATATTTGATCAGTTAGGTGTTAGTGAAGTCTCGCTGAGAATAAACGGACAGCAGGAACCATCCGAGGATATACAACTTGATTACGGTCAGAATCATATTGCACGCGTGTATCATAACCTATTGTCGTTTATGGCACGTGATCTAAATGTGGATACTGGTTTGCAAATATCACAATTGGATTTTAAAAGCCTCTATCCGATTTATTACTTCTCACTGGAACATCTCGATTTAACAAGACAATCTGTCGTTGATATACACTTTAGAGCCCGTGTAACCCGTCCGACTGGTCCACCAGTTGGTGGGATACCCCCTATCCTCATCCCGAATTATAGAGCAGTTGCTGTCATTCTCAGTGATAAATCAATGCTACTTGAAGGTGTTGGTGGAAGAATGAGAGTGGTAGATGCACCAGTGGAAAACATGTAAACGATTTAGAATCAATCAATTATGTATAATGTCATATAGTGTTATTAGTGTTGCGTTAACTCCTGGTCAAATCAAAAAATTGCAATCAGAATCGGCTAAGCGATGTGGAACCACAATCACGTTGAAACCCAACCAAATGACTGGTGGTGCAAATAAACTATCGCTGACAACTCGTCAGGTGAAACATTTCAATGATGCACTTGCAGCCAAAAAAGGTGTTCAGATTACTCTCTCTGCGGCTGCTATCAAAAATATGATTAAAACAGGCGGTATATTTCCGTTGTTAGCTGCGATTCCAGCATTGATTGCAGCAGCAGCCCCAGCGGTGGCTAAGGCGGCGGCGTTAGGGGCTGTTGGTACTGCAGCAGGGATGGCACTACAGAAAGCAACGGGGAAGGGGTATAAAAAAAAGGGACGATCCGTTCACGGATTGGGTCTAAGACTACCAGGAACCCCGTATTCGTGGTACAGCGGAAAGGGTCTAAGACTACCAGGAACGATTTATTAATTCGGGAATCGAAGATTCCTATGTCCAATTTTGATTTACTCGATGCTGCTAAAAAACTCGCGATTAAAAACTTCAGAGGTGTCTTTATGAAAGATCAATTACCACATCAACCAAACAGCGTTGAAACAGGTATTATTAATCTCGATAACAGCACCGGACCCGGAACTCACTGGGTTGCATACGCTATTGATCCACGTGGGATTGTCTATTTCGATTCATATGGATTAGCCCCACCAAAAGAGTTTTTGCGTTATATAAAAACCCTTCCAATGAAGACTTGGTATTCTACGCTACCAACACAAACGATGATTGACCCACCAATATGTGGCAGCGAAGTATTAAATGTCCTTAACGCTATTTCTAACTCCTTGAGTAACCCAAACGGAAAACCACCACATGTTGTCGTTAATGAATACACTAGTAATCGCTGGCAACGACGAAGTCGTCAAAAACGATTTTAAAGAGAGAAAGAGTTTTACAATAACATGATTGATATTTGGGGGAGATCTTTGAAACCCAAACCCGATGGCACTGCACCACCTGATTCTGTCAAGGATGTAAAAAAACTAATCAAAGATGAAATAGCTGAGACGTTGAACTTAACAAGTGTTGACCCGAACGAAATAGTTGTATTTCAAGACAAGCAGGGTAAATTGAAAAGCAGTGATGTGTCATTGGATGACATTTTAAAACGGCAGCAAGACGCCACTGAAAACTCTATTGCGTTGTATTCCAGCGACGGACGACTTAAACCAGGTGCACTTGTGTCTACGATCACAGACGCGATTGCCACCCACGACAAGATGATTATCACCAACAACCGCATGATTGCCGACAACGACAACAGGATTGCCGCCCACGACAATAGTTTTACCATCCATTACAATAGTCTTACCGACCATTACAATATTCTTGTCGCCCACGACACCAAGATTGTCGCCCACGACAACAGGATTGCCGCCCACGACAATAGGATTGCTACCCATGAAAATGAGTTAAACAATTCTATAGTTGTACTAAAAACACTTGAATCTAAAATTGAAGAAAACGGAAAACAGTTTATATCATTTCGTAGAAATATCATTGATAAATTTATTGGAACCCAGTTGGATAAAATTGAAATAAAACTCCCTGATATTAAAAAATCCATCGATGAGACGAAAAACTTCATCGAAGCCGTCAAAGGTGATTTTTCGAGGATGATAACAATCATTGAAAAAACAAAAATTCCTCATGAGAAAACCAACAACGTCGTGTACACAATCCAACACGGATCATTTGCGTGGACACCTACAGACAACAAATTAGATATCACTGCAACCGTCAAGGGTATTTATCGATTAACACTGGTGACAACGGCTCAATTTAAAATTTCATCGTTGAGTTCATCCGGGGTTAATAATACGATTTCAACGATCATCGACAAGGATACAACTGAAAAGTTCACTATAACAGCTACTGATAAAAGTTTGGTTGGGACACCAGTAACCTGGTATGTGGAATTCGTAGCGGATTTAAGTAAATAACTAAATTGAAAGGATTTCACAATTGAAAACGCTAGCTTTTTTAAAATAACAACAATGACTTTGTCATCGACGCAATGTCGCTATGATCAGGTCAGAGAATTTCAAAATAGACTCAAAACCCTCACTGAGGAGTATCAAATAAAAATAAAAAAATACCGACGAAGAATCACCGCAATTGATATTATTATGTACTCGGTGTCAAGCGTTCTCACTGGCGCCGGAATAATACTTGCATCGGTTATAATGATTGCCCCGGTCGTAGTTCCAATTTGCATTTCTACGGTGGCTACAATCGGGGGTATATCAACCGGGATAGCAAAAAGGATATCATCATGCAGCCAGAGTAAACTGCAGAATTACCTACTTCAATTTCATATTGCATCAACCGCATACTCGCAATTATCATTGATGATATCATCGTCACTCGATAATACAATTATATCAGATAGTGAATTCTCAGCGATGGTCAGTATTTTTGATTCCGCGATATCGAAATTAGAGCGACAACATGAGTATAATAACAATGACAACATCGATGGAATCAGAAAAAACAAACCCAAAAAACAAAATGATCTCAATAATATCAACATTACCAGATTGTGAGTTCTCAGTGATGGTCAGTATTTATGATTCCTCGATACCAAAATTAGAAATAAATCATGAGTATAATGACGACACCGCAGGAATTACTTCAACGAATAGTGGAGAACACGAACCCAGTACAAACAAGCATGATATCAATAACATCAACGAAACCCGAGTTTAGTGTGAATTTCCCTAGCCCAGTCCCCGTGAAGGAGATAGCGCTAGCAAAACTACGAGTATATCACAGTTGGCCTAATATCAGATCAAAATCATTTGGTGGTCAACAACCCAATAATTCTTTAGTGTTTGCAAATAAGAATAAAGACGACGGAACCCCAGACTGGAAAGTTGTTTCGATACCAACAGGGTCATACCAAATCGAACAAATCAATAATGAATTAGCGCGTAGAATAAAATCGATTACTGGAGTAGAGTCAAAAATCGCTATAACGGTTCATGAGCCGACGCTATCATCTGCCATTGAAATAAACTCAGAAGAATACGTCGTAGATATATATCAAAGCTCAATAAGAACCGTACTAGGATGGCCTGAATTACCACCAGTGGAAAAAACCGTTGATGTACCAGAACCACAAAAATCTGATTATATCACCGACAGAATAAAACCTGATAATCCAATAAAGAGTTATAAAGAGCACGAAAACACTTTAGATTTTTTTGGTTTCATATTCCCAAAAATGGCGGATGGTAGATCATTGCCAGAGTATCCTTTTGCTAACAAACCTGAAATCGTTAAAAATTTCACAGCAATGAATAATGATTTTTCACTGTTGTTAATATCTCTTAAATCTGGTTCTCTCACCCGAGATGAATTTATCAGCGTCGTAGAAACATGCAATAAAATTATCGACGATATGGAAACATTTAATTTAAAAATAATTCAGGATATATTAGATGAAGATAACCCAGAATCGAGAAAAGAATTTGCATTAAACTATAAAATCCGCGTTGAAGATATCCCCACATTCAAACTACCAGGATATAACGTACCATTACTAAAAAAATTTCTCAGTGACACCATCGATGTTGGTTTTAAAATAATTCATGATGCATGGAAAAAAACAGCATCAGGGGAAATAAAACTCCTCAAACACAATAATGACCCAAATGGTGGCGGTAGGCATATCGCTCCGTTCAACGTAAATATATCCTCAGTGATTGCGCTCAATTTAGTGTGTGATGTTATTGAAGGAAGCTATCAAATTAATCTCGAACGATCAAATCAAGCTCAGCAAGGGTATATTCTTTATTCATTTGCCCCAACAGCTCCTCCAGGATTTTTAATAATTGAGTCTCCGGTTAATCCAGTCTATATGCGATGCCATAATAATTCATTAACCAGAATTAATTTCAAACTCACCGACCAGTCCAATAATCTGATTGATTTACAAGAAGAGGTGTTAGTGATTAGTTTGTTTGTGAAATCCTAAATTGCTTTGCAATTTCAAAGGATTTTCGTCCTAAGGACTTTCATCATAAAGACTGGTTAAAATCATTTATTATTTTTTGTTAACCCAGTGATGAAATCACTAAGCAGCAGAGAGGGTGGATGACAACAAGTTGCGACCAAAATTGATTAAAAAATCGTAAAAATCTTCGTTTTCATTTTTTTAGTTAAATGAGATTTCGTAGATTTCAACGAAATCCTACGGATCGTTTTAAGGATTCAATCAATTTTTTTTGTCTGAAAACGTTGTAGGATTCGCCCTTTTTTTGGTTGAAATGAGATTATAGGACGGATCGTTTTAGGATTTCAATCAAATTTTGTCTGAAAACGTTGTAGGGTTCACCCTCTCTGCTGCTTGTAGTTTTTGTTGAGTTATTTTTCTTATATTACTAACGCGTTCTTACTTCTTCCGCAAAATCTACATATCTTGGATTATCATTTCTGGCCTGTTTTTGTTGAAATGTATACGATATATCCACTTGACGAAATTATCATTATTTACAGTATCATAATGAGGTTTAAAAGTTATACCTTTATGAAGAATACCTCTCAATGTCTCATTAGACATATCCTCTTTAATTTGTGTAATCAATTCAATAATTTCTTTTATTACTTTGGGCTTTGGTACAAGATCTTTTAAATTCACCTATTATGTTTTTTTTCATCGACAGGAGAAAGTTAAGCAGCAGCTATTTCAGGTATTTAAAAATATGTAGCATTTTTTTTTATAGTACTTTCCGCTAATTTTTCAGTCGCTCTAGCGGTTTGTTCTAACGTGAGACGAATACATTCGGTAGCCTTGCAACTCTCTCAGTAGCTTTCATAGCGAATTTGAATAACTGTTGATTGCTTTCAGCATAATCAACCTGAGACTCCTGGCATTCTTGTTGTATTACCTCTCCCGTGGCCTAGTGGTTAGAGCGTCCGCCGCTGAAGCGGGAGGTTGTGGGTTCGATCCCCAGCCGAGTCATACCTAATACTTACACAAATGGTACTAACAGCTGCTTCGCTTGGCGATCCGCATTAGGAGGTCAGTGTTAGGACTGGTCGGCCAGGTATCAGGATAATGTGACTGGGTGGGACATCATGCTATATGTCTGCCACATGATGCCCCACTATGAACTGCCTCAGTGCAAACATCGTAGCGATTGACTGAAAAATTGTTAAAG